>VXBL01009093.1:181617-216127 GCA_013400195.1 Aramus guarauna | reverse complement strand
AAGTTTTTCTTTTTTTTTTTTTTTTTTTTTTTTTAAAGCTGGTATGGTTGGCTTCTTTTCATCTAGCTACATCTGTTACTTGTTATAAATAAGCCTTTTCTCCCCTAAGAATCAAGCAGAATTTCTTCCAAGCCTTCTATTCTCAAGTGTAACTTCAGAAGTGCAGAAATAATAGCTTTAATACCTGACCTTTATTGGCTAATTCAGTAGCTTTATGTACTGTAACTGAGAAAGGTAAATGTAAAGGGGATTGGAAGGGAAAGGGAGAAACTTTAACTTGCAATTCTGACCCCAAAAGAACTTCTCTGCCAAGGTCCATCTGGCCAAGGATCCTGCCTCTGCCAGGAGCCAGGAGTCAGTGCTTGGGAAGAACGTAAGAAATAGGGCTGGTGGAGAGACTAGGTGTGTGTGCCCTCTGTTTTGGGAAGTTTAGCATCTTCTGGAGTCACATTGCACATGTATCACCCTTTTCTGCCTAGTTCTATGAATTTCTTTCATGCCTTTGAAACGTTTTATACTTTTTCCTCTGTAACAGTATGGCCACGATCTTCTCTGTTAGCTATTGGCTCCTAGTAGTACAATCAGCGACTGCAGCAAGAACAGGCACAGAGGACATCTGTATTAATTCTCTTACACTTCTTCACCAGTGACGAATCTACAACCTCCATCAGACTGTGTGCATTAAGACATGAGACCGCTCAACCTGATAGATGGAGTTTGATGAGCGAGATCAAGCCTCGTGCTCTGCACTGGTGTCATCCCTGAGGTCGGGGAGGATTTGTGGAAGGCCCCAGAAGAGCCAGAGTGAAAATCCTCCTCCTCCTCCTCCTCCTCCTCCATTTGCCTTATCTTTACTTGGTGTCACTTGTGAAGGAGTGGATTTTAGCAACCCTTAGAAAGATTGCTATCATAACTTATTACCGCTGTCTAATTCAGGGACTGACACAGTGTAGATCTGACGCTTTCCAATAAAGTAAGCAATAGCTGACAGCTGTTTTGACAAACAGTCATCTATTTTGCTATATTCTTTGAGATTCTTAGTAATAATGAAAATCTTCCCACCATTAGCTATAGTCTATCGTATGGAAAAATATGTAGTTTATTAATTTTAATTTTCCACTTACCAATTACTCCTGAAGGCTTATTTAGTGGCACACATCTGGAGCGTATAATATATAGCAATGTAAGTTCATTGTAAAAAAATCCTTTGGGAACTAATGGTGGTTATTATCAGTGACCTGAATTCTATTACTATTTCAAAAATACAAGTGAAATCTAACAAAACAAAGATGTACCAATAAATGCCAATGTATCCACATTAGTTCCTTTCTTCAACAAGCACATTTACAGAGTGCTGTTTCTGACATCTCTGTAATGTAAAAGGTTTACGGTGAGGTCCGCGAAACTTAGCCATCAAATTCAAATCTTATTAACACAACATTCTGAAACATCAGAGTTTTATTATTGGTTGTCAAAACCATTTTTCTCTGACTTCAGATAAAGTAGTTTATTGAATGAAATGGTCTAAGTCAGTTTTGAAAATATCTCTTTGCTTTAGGGTTCTGTAATACTTATCATCTTTTTTTGGGGGGGGATTTCAAATTGCACAGAAAATATCTTTCTTTTGAACTATAAAGCTAATTCAAAGAACAGAATATTCTAAGGAAAAGTGACTCTCCTGCTCTCCCTGAATCTCTTTTTTTTTTTTTTGCCCCCTCAACTGCTGTCAAATGTGTCAGTCACTCATGTGAGTAATGTAATCCCGGATTTGGAATATGCTGGTGGTTGGACATATGTACAGCACCAGCGGGAGTCCTGCTACTGCTCTGAACCCAAGAGTTCATTGTCTCTTTCTGGTCTTTGTTATTTTACTTTCCTTTAAAATGGTGTGACATGATGCTGGTACCAAATAAGCATAAGCTTTTGAAAGAGTAAATGTTTTATTTTTACCCAACAGAAATTTATGCGATCAGAGTTATGGAAGTGGCTGCAAAATGGAAGTGATTGTGACAGTTACAGCAATACAGATAGGGCCCTCTTCACTGAATTCTTCTGTGCATAAGAAACGTCATAACAATACATAAAATATAATCCTGACACCTGTGCCTGTATTCTAAGGACAAATCCAGAGATTGGGAAGATTTTCCAAATTGCATGATGTACAAAGGTAGAGAAAAAATCAGAGAGGAACAGACTTCGGTGGGCAAATTCACAAAGTGTTTTGATTTTAGTTAGATCAATCCAGAGAGCATCCATCATTAACTGCTAGTGAAAACTGTGCATTGTATTGTCTAGTGAATTATGTAGGGGAAAGAAAGTGTAAGTAGATATTGTACAGTAAAACAGATCTGTAAGGCTTTTAATTTATGATGATATGTATATTGATCTAAGAAATTTCAAATAGCTGTCTTCCCTAAGTAAACCACAACTTTGATCTTTATAGGTTCAGAAAAGTCTGGCTTTTTTGAGGTTGTCTTTCATATTCCAAGTGAGTTCAAAAGGTGTCTTTTTTAATAGAAGTAGTAAGTCCTGTGCTTTGAAATTCCAGACGTATACTGAGCAACAGAGATGGCTATATATTAATGTTTGCATTCTTTATTAGTTGAAGCTTGATGGAATTTCAGAGTGCCAAAATAAAAATAGATAATTAATTTGCATACAAGTTTTAAATTTAATTAGCCAGTATTATCAATTAGGCACACTCAGTAGAAATCAGGTATGAATTTTGATTTACTGTATCTTCCAAAGAGTTGGACAAAACACAAAATGAATATTCAATTAAAAAAATAAATTGATAACATATTCATTTTTTTTTTTAATCCTGTAATCTACTACAGCCAGAACAGAGGTAAATATTATTCACTGGAACACTCAAAGTGGTAATGACCAGTTTTTCAACAAGTAGGTTGTGATCCTGTAGTTCTCCCTAGTAACTGATATTAAGTCTAAACCAATTTCTAGGTTTTGATATAAGGGTGGAGAATTTTTGACTATCATATTAAGGACAGAGTGCTACTGAGCAGTCTATTTCTTGTTTATAAAGCACTCTTTTAGCAATTACTGTGATCAACTCACAGAGCTATTTATCAATGAATCTAAGAAATTAGAGGTGAAATGTTTATATCTTCTGGTCATCCCTCTTTTAGTTCAGGATTACTCCCTGGAGTATAATTTTGATGAGCTTTCCACCATTTCCCTTTGAGAAGGAAGTAACCATTAATGGTATATTAAAAACCCCTACGTTTCTTTTAGATTGTAAAATTTGGGCAGGAAGTTTAGCAGTTGGAAAAGTGAACTTGCTGAGTAGTTTCTCTCTACAGTCTGATTTCTTCAGCCCGATGCTTATTGTGGGCCAAAGGGGGGAAAAAAAAAAAAAAGCAACCAACAAAACACAAGACAATATATATGCTTCTATAATCTATAGCAAAGTGAGGGTTTTTTTTAATTATAAGAGACTACCTTCCTAAAGAGTGTCATTAGACAGTCTTTTTCCAGTACAATGAAATGAAATTAAAATGCAGTACATTTGCTCATTTGTCCCAACTTCAGATAGTCTCATTACTCTGAAGGAACGAGTACCCTTTTCTTTGATGTTATGAGGATTTGTTTGGTTTTTTATGTCACAATGGGGTTTTTGTGTGAATGGGAAGAAGAAAGAGGAGAGGGAAAATATGCACCTTGTCTCCTTTCCTACTAGGTATTCTTCTGGTCGTGTTTCTTCCTGTTCTACTTGCAGTCATCTTTAGTCCTAACCACTTGGGGCTTCGCCCAAAGTTCTCAGTTTCCAAAGTCCAAACATCAAACTAGAAAGGAACTTTTAGTGTAAGTAACGTTTCAAAAAATGCAAATAAGAAGACGATAAGAAATTATGTTTTCTCACTGGATGTTAGCTACTAATTAAGCTAGTATCAGACATCTAGGCAAGCAGAAGGGCAATTTTAAAGTGTAGCTCTGTTCTATGTAGTACTGTCAGGCATGATCCAAAAGCAGTCTGAAAGTAATCTGCTTTTTCACTAAGCCACTAGAATATTTATATTTCATTAACATCACCTTTGTTAATTAACACTTTAATACTTCAATTTTGGGTAGATCAAATATGCATCATCAGGTAGTACCAACTTAGAAAGAGGGTTTGTTCTGAAATCCAAGTCTGTCAGAGTAGAATCTGATTACATGTTAAATCTGCCCCCTACCTCCATTCAATACAGTCAGGAAGAAATACCTGCTGCTTTTTTTAATAGAGGCACATCTCTACTCTTTTTTTCAGTGTGAGCCAGTAAGAGAAATTGAGCTACTCATGCATCACCAAGAAAAAGGATAAATTACAGTTATAGGGAATCCTGCCCTCAGTCACTAGCAAAAAATAGTAATTTGTATAAGGTTATATTTATGTTGAGTAGCCACAGAGTAGCACACATTACACATTTTAAAATATTTACAGAATTAATTTTTTACAGCGTTCATTGGTGTCCAAATACAAACTAAAATTTAGAGAAAGGTAGATAATGAGTTTTAATATTCTTCTGTAGGAAAACATATTATGTTCTGGTGCGGCTCCTACACTAACCACCACAGAATCTGAGACCTTAATGCAAGGACTTTAAAACTATGTGACCAGCATGTCTCACATTTTGTTAATTATTGAATCTCAAGCCAAAATACCATCTCATAACAAAAGACAGGTGTCTTATTAGAAGACAATTATTCTAGTGACACTAGCAGGGAAAATGTTTTACCACAAGAAAAAAATATAAGCAAAATATTGTATAGTAAAAAGAGTTCTAACGTGATGTAGAAGTGTTTTAAAGATTTTTTTTTTTTTTAAGCCCAAAGACTAATTAAACCCAAGGCTGTACAATAAAGCTATCAAAATCAAATAGCAAATAAATAAATTAAAAAAAATCATTAATAGTATTTAGTGACTTGTCCTTCTTGGTTTGGAATCCACTGGCGGAGAGCACCCTGCACAGATAGCTGCTTTTCCTGGTAGAAGCCAGGACTCAGCACCCATCCTGGCTTGCCTGCGCTTGAGCTGGTTGTACCTCATTTTAGCAATTGTGCAGCGAGGAACCAACTACTGCCTGACCTAGCTTAGTTTTAAAGTAACCTGTTACTAATGATGATTTTCTGTGTTAGTTGTATAATTTGGACTAGTGGACTTTTGCTCTATAAACAGGAATTGGACTAACACTAACTTTTTAGTTCCATGTATCTGGTGTGGTCCCTTTTGCTCAGAACAAGACTTTGAGCGTGACCTTGCAGACCCTTACGTCTCGTTCCCGCGGACACGTCGACAGCACATCCTGGTCCTCTCTATCAAGGACTGCTGGTAGAACTGACATATGTTCAGGATGTTAGCAACTGTGCAGTAGACAACATTTTAATTCACTGCTCTTAAATCCTACAAACTAATTTCCAAATCCTTCAAATTGTAGAAACAGAATTAAATAATCCGGTAATATATTTCCATTTTATTCTCCTCTAATTTTGCATAGTGTTTCAAAATTAGGCTTGAAAGTAACTGCTTTCCTTCTTCCCTGGGTGAAAACATACATTTTGAACAACTTAGAAATAACAGATGTTGTCAACAGGGCTACCTGCTGCTTCTTGGGTGGGGCAGGTATTTTTATTTGTTCCGGGATTTCATGTATCAAGTGGGAAATATGGAAGTTTATATTTGAAGAAACCTTACTCTGCATAAAAGGCACTTAATCAAACCTGGCAAGTTGTTACAAAACAGGGCATGAGTCTAGGCTAGAGCCAGTTGCATAAATGAAGAAACAATGAAATGGGCAGAAAAACATAAAGTTAGGAGAAGATCCCTAGAACAGTAGCTAGGCAGTAAAAGACTTGGCATTCAGCATTCCTGAAATACACAGGGAAAAAACAATAACAGCTTGCAACGAGGAGCATAACAGTTCTCATCAAGATGAGTGACAGTCATCACCAAGATACAGAAAAGAGCCACTCTGCAGGAATTGTGGGATTCAGTTTAATTCGCATTATGCAACTTCTGTAGCTTTGCAGGTGGGCTCAGCATCAGCTCCTGTCCGTGCCAATTTGCTGCTCTCTCAAGGTTTTCCTTTTGCACAGCTCCCAGAGGAACAAAGCTGTCATACAGAGCATTTCTACTGTCCCAAACCTGAAAATCCTAAGAATGGAGGTTCCTAGGAGGATTCTCGATGTTCTTTATGATATGTCATCAAGAGGTGCTCGGGCAAGTATCAGTACACTGTAGGGTACGCAGCCTTTACTTGTGTATATAAAATGTGTCCTTTGCCAGCTATGTTTTTGTTTGTTTTTTTTTTAATGATTATTCAAGTTGTTCCTAATCCGCCTCTACCTCAGCCTCTTCTTTCCATCCATTTTCCATAGGCTTGTCCGGCTTCTCATATTTTTTAGGGTTGTAACAATACTCCAACCGACAGCTGCAGCTAGATGGTGGATGCCATTTTTCCATTCCAAGCATGAAGGGTAGGGTGTTCTGATAGAGAACAAAAACCATTTTACAGTTTTAATCTCATAATGTAATATTGAAATTACAGCTGTTTTGGAAAATACATGAGCTGTCTGCCTTGCCTCAGTTGACAGTTTACAATGCAGAGCCTTCAAAATCTCTGGTGCTCCAGTAAAAGCCCAGGAGCCTGCAAAATTCCTAACAGAGAGAAGCTACTGGCTGTGAAATATTTTTTTTTTTTTATATATACTTCTGATTTAAAAACTCAGTTGTACGAGTTGTAGAGTAGATTTATACCAATTTTAAACACTGATTTATCAATACATTTGCACAGTAAGTGGCTGAAGAGTCACTGAAACTAGTTTTCACACCAGAACTCAAATTGTGTATTAGATCTCCCCAGACAACATTCTCTTTCTTTCTTCATTTCTAGTCCTGTGCATGGACCACTATTACATCTTCAACAATAAGTATTATTCTGTGTTGTTGGATATCTCTCATAATGTGATATCTGATAATTTTTAAGCAAGCAAAGGACAATCTAAAGAAAAATTTGGAAGATCAAAAGTGCGAAAGGTGGTGAGTGCATGAGCCAGCATACATGCACAGGTTGTTATGTATGCAGGGAGTGATTTTAATTTTAACAGGACAGTTTTTGAATACATGGCCATGGGCAGATACGCAGAGGGGAAGCAGGTCCGATGGCATAAGATGCTGTCGCTCCCTCCCAGCTGGCTTTGCTCTGAAGCATTGAGCAGTGCTCACGCATTTGATTGACTCCACGGAGAGCAGTATCAAATAAATGAAATAATGATAGCCATCCATTACTTTCTGTGCTAGTTATTTGCTGTGTGAATGTGCCTCCACACTCCAAAGAATTTGAAGTTCTCCTTCCGCAGACTCTTACATATTTGACTGGAGGGCAGTTGGTCAATACTGGTCCTACTTTGACTTTAATAAGTGAGCTGGACAAATATATTCAATTTACTTAGAAATTTTCTGTGATTTAGAAGCTTTTTTTTTACCAGATGCAGACATATTCTCAATCTTGAAAATCTATATGCAAGCCTAGATATCAGAACTTACATTATTTCTGCAAATATTGTTTTTCTTCACATTGAATTTCTCTATATTTTTTCCATATTTTCTTTGCTATTCACACAAAATTGTATGTGTATTGTTTGCAGCATGATTCAGATGTAAGAGAACAAAAATTCTTAAGTTAAAAGATATGGTTATGTGAAGAGAGTTTCTTAGAGTTATCCAGTACTCTTAAATATTTTTACCAGAGATTATACAAAATTTTTAAGATGGAATTTTAATCTTGCTACTTGATATTATATGTGGGGGTTTTTGTTTGTTTGTTTTTTCCTCTGCAGGTAAGGAATAAATTTTTGCAAATAGTTTAGAGTTGGTAATTAAATACTGAAGCATAGCATGGAAGAGGTGAGGGGGGTTGTTTGGTTGTTTTTTTTTTTTTTCTTTAAGGATGAAATACGGGCGATGGTGATCAAAGTGTTGGGTGTCTACACCTTACCCATGCCTAGGTACCACAACCCCCTTTTGAATATTTAGCACCAATTAGATTCAATCTAATGATATCATTTTAATATAAAATATTGCTTTTATCAAGAAGAAGTATTTTACAGGTAGAGTTTCTGTAATCAAGTAGAAATATCCATAAAGTAATATCCAGCATTCCCTAGCTGAAACAGTGTCTTTCACTGAGCTGCAGGACTCTATCAGTTGGCCTGGTAATTTGGTGATCCGAGGGCTGCTGGACATTTGGATGCCCTGAAGACATACCAGTACATTTTAGAAGCATCACCATTTACCTAGAAGCAAAGATTTTGAAATAGATGAAGACTGGGTTGGCGTGGAAAAAAAAAAAAAAGTTTATTGCCAACAATATTTTATCATGAAGAAGAAGAGGATGTTAATGAAAGGGCATCCAGATGGACAGCAGAACATAATTCATGACACTGAAAAGAACAACAGAGCATAAACCCACTTTCTTCCTTGTTTTTCTATTCCGTGTCCATCATGTGGGAAGCCTTTCCAACTCTTCATGTGCTTTCTGACTAAGATCTTCCTAACTCTGATATCGTTCATTCTTGTTTGTTATCTCTACTTGCTTTTCTTTTCATAGATACTCAGTGGGGTTTTCCACTCAGTCTCTCGTTCTGTTTCAATATCTCTTTTTGTAATTTCTTGGTGTTACTTAAGTGGATTTTGTCCATGTAACGTTTTCATGGAATTCTTTACCACATTAACTCCTCTTTAGTTTAGTTCAAATCAAACCTAAAAGTAGATTAATTCTGTAATTATGACAGCTTTTATTTGTTTGACATGTTTTTTGGTATGGTTTGCTTTGGGATGCACAAAACATGGAGTTGTAGATTTCTGAAGAGCAGCATATTCAGTTTAAAAAACAATTTATAAAAAAAAATAGAAATTCTTTAAAAACTCAGAAGATATGGTAGCCAAAAAGACTCGATAATAGAAAACTTACAGGAAGTCAAAATAATATGAAGACCTAGAAGCTATGTTAGTAACTACAAAGCACTGAGGGTTAAAAGAAAAAAAAAATACTGGAAGACAAAATTAGGAAAGAAAGACTTACTGAATTACAAAGCTGGAGAGAGAGAGGAGATAGAAACTGGCTGCAGGTTTGGTTTTTTTTGTTTGTTTGTTTGGTTGGTTGGTTTTTACATTGGAGATGGGAAAGAAAAGAAAAAGTTCTTTAACTACTTAGAATTAGAAAGTGTTCTGAACAATTCCCCCCCCCCATTCTTTTTTTGATGGAGCAGCCTAAGAAATAACTAATTCTGCTGGTCCCTCTAGTGTTCAGAGTGAGCGAGGATGGAGAGGATACCACAGATGAAACTTGAAGAATTGTGCAGCTGAAGAAGAGCAGGATGTCAAAAGACAAGGCAGAAGATGGTCAGAGCTAGAAAAAAGCGTTGCAGAGGGAAGCGAGTGGGAGATGCATTGGCAGGAGATGGGGACTCTGAGATTTGAGGCAGAACTTTCCTTGGTGACATTGAAAACAATCTATTAGGCATTTGGAAGTACTTTGCTGTATTGATTCTGTGCTCAGTGTGAAAGTTATTATCGTGTTTGTGCACCAGCTACTAAACATGCTAAGCTGTTTTATCAGCATCTTTTAGTTTTAATATTCTGAACAATCACCTTTTGCCACTGTAGTCCCATGCAGAGAAAGGAGTTCTAATCCCTCCTTGTACCTGATTTGATTTTATTAACACATTTCTTCTCTGACTGACAGGCTCCATTCATTAAATTATGACATCCAAATTAACCCCAGGCTCTATGTTACATTTCATTCCTTGTCAAGGTGAAGGGAAACTAGCCCAAATTATGCCATTGGCTTTTTTTTCCCCTCCTTTTTACCTTTATTATTTAAAATAGGATTGAACTGTATCTCTCATCTTTTCTGCAATACTTTGATGGTTCATTACAAACAGCTTTAAACAGATCAAAATCCAGGTTTATTAATACTTGCTGTAGAATTAGGAACACTGGCCAGTTTGAGAACAGCCCACGGATATCCTCATGTGTTTGTTTCCCGCAGAAAAGGTCCCGAGTTCTCCTCCTTTTGCACAATAAAACCAGTATGGCTGCAAAGACCTTCTGCAGCATTACTCAGCCAATTTTGCAGCCTTTTCTATTCATGAAGGGGGGGGGGGGGGAAACATCCAACTTCTAAATTCTCTAAATGAGGTCTACCTTCCTTTTTTTGAAAGAAAATAGAAAGCTTGTTGCCTGGTAGAGCTCAGCTGGGGCCTGTTACCTGCGAGTGATTAGGAGAACATGCTTTCTGCCCACTCTTTTCTCAGTCAGGGAGCACTTCTCTCCTTTGGGAAAAAAGATGGGACAAAGCTATTGTTGCTGACCAGCATTTTTCAATCAGGTCATCTTCTCTCTTTTTAACAATCTAAAGGAGAATATTGCAGCTGCTGCCAGTTGTTCTTGAAGGGCTTTTTGAATATCATTTCATTAAAGAAGAAAAAAAAAGAAAAAAAGATTTTATCTAGGGATATAGTCATTTTTGTAAGAGATAGGAGATCATGAAAATACATTAGGTTTTTATTTTTCAGCTGTAATTGTCATCCTACCAGGTCTCTTAACTTGGGATTTTTTGTGTTCTACTATTCATTTTTTTTCAAGTTTTCAGTTGCTTTTCCACAGCTTTTTATCAATATCCACATTTTATATTTTCCGTCTCCATCTTTGGAGAATGAAATTAAATAATTTCTTCTGAACTTAAATCAGTTAAATATGGAATTAAATGGTAAATGCAGGTAATAAATAGTGGCTTATCAATGTACACAGCACGTGTACATTTGATTGTGGAAAATACAACCAAAGGTGAAGTGATTGCTGAAAGCCTGGGAGACATTGGTATCATAAATATCGACTTCATACATTTCTGGATTTTGTTTGTTTGTTTGTTTTGAATCATGTTTTGGGTATAAATAGCCGTATTTTTATAGTCCGTGTGGTCCAATAGTCCATTATGTTAGTCCATTGACCTGCCTGACACCGCAATACTTGGACTGTTGTGCCTCCTGTCTTACTCTTTCAATGGAAACAGGGATATGGAGTGTAATATAGCCTTTCCCATATGATTGTGCCTCCTTTGGTTAATTTACTTTGTGCATGCTGTTTATAAGTTAAGTCAGTCATTTGCTGTTTCTGGGAGTCCTGCTTTCCGACACTGAGCACTAATGTGTTGGTGCCACTAGGAAGACATTTTTTATGTGAGCTGTTTTATACCGAAAGTTGATAGTGAGGTTTTTTGAATTTTTCAGAAACGCTTTCAAGAGTGTCTATAAATTTTTCATATGCAGAAGATAAAGTACACAGCAGACAACCATCCTGTAACAAATGGCACCATCTGAAAACATGAAGTTATGATTGTCATATTTTAAAGTGCATGATTTTATGCTGAGTTGGAGGCTGCACAAATGGATGTGGATATGTGTGTGCACCGTAGCTCAAGTTGCTCACGGAAAGCGGCGACACTTTGCTTTGAAAGCTCCTTTAAGTCCTCCTGTTCCTTTAATCCTCCTGTTCCATTGCAATGGCTCTGGGAAGTGGTAGTGTACTGCGGCTGCAGCTACCTGGGTGGAGCACAGGAGCATTCTTTCTTTTTTCTTTTAATAGCAGCAGTTTCCTATGCTAGAGGTATATTCGTATATATATGAAAAAAGACAGGGCATTTACATATATTCACTATTCTCTAAACAATCTTTCTTCTTCTGACTTTACCAATGCGCCTAACGCTACATAGACTTCGTGACCTTCTTGCGCTGCCTTCTTGATGTTTGACAATGCAGATCTGAGTTCATCAGGCTGCCTGAATCCTGGAGCAGCAGTAGCAAAAGAGCAACTCGACGCAGCGGTATCAGCCTCATTAGCAGCAATAATGGGCTCTTAGTGCGGACTTGATTCTCGTATGATTTTAATGGCACAGCTTTCTCTGTCTTTTTTTTTTTTTTTTTTTTTTTTTTTTTTTTTTTTTGTATGGAGAAAGCATGAAGTCAGAGAACTTTTGTAGCCAGTAAAATAAGGAAGGTTGCAGATACGCGTTTCTTATTCTCAAGGTGTCGTTCTCTTTGTTCTGAAGAGCAGACCATTGTCAATAAAAAAAGTGTTTGATGGGAGATTTTCATTAGGAAACTCTGAATTTGAAATATTCAGGTCAGGAAGAGCACACTGTGATAGTCAGCATTTGGTTTGAACTTCTGAACGTTGGAAGGGTTTTTGGAGGTACTGCTTGAAAGAAAGTAAATCTCTGATCCTGGATGGTCTCACAATTTATTAAAACCCTGAATGAACTAATAAAGGCACTTCAGAGAGCATTATACATTGTAAAAAGTCAGTAAAAATAATACTGGTCCCTTAAAAGTTCTCCATACGAATTTTTGGAAACAGTTTTGGATGTAGTTGTATTTTTCTGATAGTCAAGCCTGGTAGGCAGTCGGGGTCTGCAGAACAATTGGATTCCTTACTGGTTGACACGTTGCTGGATTTTGCTGATATAATTTTAATTGAGAGTTTTGTTAGTAGTCCTTACATCAGAGTATAATCCCAGTTTTGTTCTCATTTGTATTGAAATAAAGATCTGGTTTTGCCTTTAAAAGATAAAGTCTGAATTTTGGCACAGCTGTGCTTGATACTGTGCCTCATTCTCACAAGGAAATCAACTTTCCTTTCTATTTTATCCTTACTCCAAGGAGCCGATATTATTATAATGATTAACAATTCGTTTAAATATATCAGAGTGAATCCTAGAGGCCAACCAAGGTCTCCTCCCGTTACCAGCCAAGCTGGTCAGAATAGCAGTTACAAATGGTAGTAGGGATGTAATTCTTCACAATCCCAGTTGCCATGCCTGTGTAGCTGTCACGCCAACTTGCTGTGCCTATAAGAGACAAGAGGAGCTCTACCAAGAGAGAAGAATAGCAAAAATATGTGCCTCTTCATTAAAAATGGTGGGAGCTCACACCTTACATGTCCTGTACCTGTCCTTCAGTAAACTGATGATGGGAAGTGATACTCTGCTCCTCTGTGTGTGTGTGTATATATATATATATAGGGACAGAGCGTAACTAGCAACATCACATCCCCGGGTACATAAAGCACATGAACAGTTGCAATGTAACCTCAGAGTGAACAGACATAGTTTTAATACCGTAGCATATCAGCAGAGTATAAAGATATATTCTTTTTCTCAATCAGTGGGATGTTTCTCCCTTCATCCCTGCAGTGCTTGGATCAATCCATACATTTTGGTTTTATATCAACCATTTACTACTTCAATCTTAGGTTGTGAAATTATTAATTTTTTTTGCAAAAGGTAGCCATTATTAACTGCACTAAACTTCAATCAGTGTAGAAAAAAAAGTGCTAAGTTTGACATTTTTAATAAATGTTCCCATTATCTGAAAAAAACCCACCAACTTT
Organism: Aramus guarauna; assembly: GCA_013400195.1. Classification (NCBI taxonomy): domain Eukaryota; kingdom Metazoa; phylum Chordata; class Aves; order Gruiformes; family Aramidae; genus Aramus; species Aramus guarauna. The sequence continues at coordinate 202,680 of VXBL01009093.1, read as the reverse complement.
GTACTGGGGGGACTCCTAGGAGGATCATAGTTGTGTTTTATTAGTACAGCAAGTGGTATTTGAAGGAAGGCTAGAAGTTATGTTTCTTCAGTATTTTCTGCAGGCTTCTTTTTAAAATGTAAATTTTCCTGGGTTATGCTAAAAGCTATTAAAAATTGTATTCCCTGCCCCACAAAAAGCGTAGGGATGGGATATGCTGATACTACTTAATTTACACAACTCCTTTCTTATTAATTTAACAATTCAGGGTTGTTTTTTTCCCCATGTTTTATAGTAATATGTGAAATGAGTCTGAAGCATTATAGTAAACCGGTGGAAATGTTTCTTATACCAGTAGCTAAAATCCTGCAGCCCATCTGCATCCTGTAGCTGAATCACCTACTGCAGTGACAAGTAGAGCAAATGGAAGTGAAATAAAATATAAAATAAAAGAAGCTATTCACTACATGAATATGACCTAAAATTAGCATCACTTCTAGGTCCCACAACAACCTTTATGTCACCTGCATAATAATTATTATTTTCTGTGTAAATATTCCATAGAATTTTACTTTTTTAGCAGTATCCAGATATGATGCCTTTCAAAAGGATTTGTTCTAGTCTGCTTTCACTGTCTCCTCTGTTTCAGTCCGTGCATGAAAGGTTTGGGGGAAGGCAGGCAGCTGGTGAGAAATCATTTCTACACTGTTCATCCAAAGACTGTGCATAAGGATACATGTAAATAGTTCTACGTATGGTTGACCTGTAAAACAGGGAAATACAGGGAAAGCCTAATGCACGAGTAGATGTGCTAATACCTGTTTATTACCTGCTTCATAGGTTGCTATGTGGGAAGTGGTTGTATTTTTGCTTCCTTTATTAAATTAAATTTTTGGTTGGAATATTTGCTTTCTTTGCCTCATAATTTTTTTTTTTTCTTTTTCTTTTTTCTTATGAAATAACAGCATGGTGTACAACACTGGTCTCTTGCTCTTTGATTTCCAGATGCCTTTTTTGGATCAAAACCACTGTTTTGTAGATATATTTCTCATTCCCTATGCATAACTGCACATACCTAAAAATATTCTCCAAACAAAAAAAACAAATATGTAAAATAGGAAACGGACTATCAAATAGTAAAAGGAATACGTGAAATAAACGTGGAAATTGTAGTAGCACTGTAAATATGGCTTCTATACTCCTGCGGCTCTTGCTGTAACTTGTGACATCTTTCCTAGAAGTGTCACCTTTCGCAGGCTATTTTTGGCAATGATGTTTCAGCAAGGGATTTTAAGGGTAACAGTGGGTATTGAACGTGTTCTCAAGAGATCACCTTCACATTCCCTCAAATATTTCTAGGCATATTAAAAAAGCGAGTGGTATATATCGCTGAATAGCTATGCACACTTGCTTTATTATTTCTCGTAAAACCTGATCCAGTAAAAACTTCACCAATATTATGGTATATTTTTTGACAGGATTCAAAGCCATTACTTTCTTTGGATAAACAGCAGTTACTACAAATCTTAAATATACATGTAGGAAAATACTTGGGGTCTATAACATTTGTCACTTGCAGAACAGCTAAAGCAACAGAGATGCGCGGCCTGAGCTAAAAAAATGTTCCTGTAAATCTTCATCCCCAGAGAGTTTGGAATTAGCCACTTATCACTTTCTTTAGCCACAAATAGGCCGGAGACGTCTCTGAAACCGAAGTGACTCTTAGTTTTAATTCCTTCGTCAGAGCACGGAACTGTGAGGTGTTTTTGGGACCTGCGGGTTCCTGAGGGTTTAACGGAGCTCTGCAAACTCTGCTAGCAAAGGCTTTGACATTTTCATGGCTTGTAGAGAAGTCCATCATTACAGAGATGCTGCTAAATTATGGAAGCAATTTTTATCTCCCAGTTCTTTGCTACTGTTGCTTCCTATAAAATCTGAGGAGATTTGAGGAAAAAGGATCGGTGCGCTTGGTTGGCTGCGTGGCTCCCTGAGTTACTTACAGCCATTCATTTTGAGGCTGTTCACGGATTTCGTACGTTGGCCTACCCCTTTTTTGGCCACGCCAGCCGGTCAGCTGATCTCCAGCTCATTGTCCAGCCGGTTCCAGGAGGCTGCAGAGAAAAGAAACCTTCCTTTGCCTTTCCTCACACCAAACCCATTTTGAGGATTCCTTACAGAGCTCCGCTTCTGTCATTGAGGTGCTCTCTGTGTACCGCCTCCAGTCACGGAGCAGATGAAAAAAGGCGGAGAGACAGAAAGAATTTTTAAAAAGGGGAGGCAAATACTGTGACTTTCTGCTTTGCTGCTTCCTTGGTATGTTCCCTGTCAGAATATGACTTAGTAAATAACTTTTTGAATCTATATTTAGAATGGGAAATATTTTAGCAAGAAATAAGACTCAGCACAACCGAATCTGTTTAAGTGCAGCATAATTGAAATGTCATCATAGTCATGAAATGCCTCAAGGTGTTTCTTCAGTGAAGGCTGGATATGACACAAAATAGATGTCTGAATGCTGTGGTACAGAATAAAGTCTTTGTGTCCTCCTCAAATCTCATCTTGCACTCACCTTACTGAATGTTTGAAAATGCCTGGCTGAAGCCTGACTGCTGCTATGGTCCCTGCTCTTCCCTTCTTTCAGGGAATCTGACAGTTCAGAGAAGGTTTTGATCTTGGAGGAGAGAGAAGTTCAACAGCTCACGAGCAGGGAGCCTTTCCTGCAGGGACACTCAGCGTTTGCTTGGAGATCCTGCCCCGCTTTGTAGTACAGAACTTACACCTTCTCAGGGAGTGCTAGTAGGCACGCTTCACTCAGGAAATGTATTGGGAATCTTGTTTTTCTCTAAAGTGATGCTTGATTCTTCATTCAGCTGCTTGAAAGAAGACAGCACCATTTTACACAAGCTATCCTCCCCTTTGGGGAAGGGCCAGTAGTCCACTAAAAACGTAGAGTACCGTTAAAGCATCTTTTCATCTTTCATATGTTTGAAAATTAAACAGTTACTGTGCATTACTCTTTCCTTAGGGAAGTCCTCTCCTTGGTGACCTGTAGCCCTGAAGTAGGCTGCCCTACTGGCCTTCCCATGGAAATAAAACCTCCGTGATGAACGGTAGTCACAAGCAAAAGTGGTGCCCTCGCCGTTCTCCTCCAGCTTCCTGCTGGAGGAGGATGAGCCACGGTCATGGGGACTATTGTGGTTGTACTTATACCCGTTTCATTGGTATGTCTGTCCTAGCCAGCACTTGGGCTCTAGATTTCAGTCTGCCTGCGTGACACATCTTTTTTTAGCAGTTGATAGGCAGAGCAGACTAATCCATCCGACTCTTGCTTTATGAGGCAAACCAGGGTTTTTTTAAAGAGGTTAAGTTCAGCTAGATCCTTATCAGCAAACTGTGATTTCGGAAGGAAAATGAACTTGACAACTGTTTTAACATCCTGAATGTTTATGTATGTCTTTGGTTAATGCCTAAAGTCAATATTTGTTAAGTCTGATTGATAAAAATATGTGCCTTTCATCGAGGTCAAATTAATTTGTGGAAATTTGCTTTTGCTTACCATGCTGCTTTTGCACAGAATCCCTGTCAGACTTTGCTAAAACCATGCAGGCATGTTCTCATTTAAATTATGATTATCTTCACTGTGGACTTCCCTGTGAACACTACCTCATTCGAATGTGTCTTTTTTAAAGGCTGCCTCAGATTGGATTCCAATTCAGTCAGGTGATGAATTACCTGACTTGACCTAATTCATTAATTTTAATGGTATTTGAAGTCTTTATTTTATTCAGGGCTCCTCTGATAGACCTATCTCATAGACATCTTTATAATAATGTCCATTCATCAGCAACTTAAAGGACATAACTTGAAACTGGTTGTGACTGCTAGGATGCACGCTGTCTACTTGTTTGGGTTGTGTTCTGGCTGAGGTTTTGAACGTACGCTGCAGGTTACATCAGGCAAACGTAAGGCTGACTTTGCATTAGGTAGTAAGGCTTGGAAAGGAGTTCTGAAACTGTGTGTTACATATGTATGGATGAATTTATGTATATTCAAATGTTCACATAATTAAACTGTGTTTAAACTGCTGTTTTCACACAGTACAACCACACCATATGTTGTATCATAGTTCTTAAGTTAAACTATGTAGTATAGTGTAGGACTAAGTAAATGGCATAATTTTGTAACTGAGGTCATTAGACTATAGCTTTATGGTGTACAGAGACAGAGGATTTTTCCTGATATTTTAAGTGTTATTACAAATATAAAAGCCATGCTATGCAATAATGAAGTTAATTCTGGAAAGAAAAAAAAAACAAAAACAAACAAACAACAAAACAACCCACTGTTGCTACCTTCTTCATGCAGATTTATGTCGTCATTTACTATATTTTCTTCAAATTTGTGTGTGTTATCAGTTTATTCCTCTCGTATGTTTCTGAAAATGGTATATGCCTGAAATATTGGTTACAAGTTATATGTGTTTGGATATAACTAACTGTGGGAAAAACAGGAAGGAAAGATCAGTTTAGGGAAGGGAAACATGACAAAGCTGAAGAAGCAAGTTAGCCCCAGAATTAGAGTAGGAAACCAGAAATTTTTCATTGCCATCCACAGAACATTTTTTCTTCTATTAAAAGAAAGACACATACAACAGATAGTAATGCTACACCAAAGAAATCATCAAAGCTCCTTATGAACTGAAGTTTTTCCATTGAAGGCTGCTGGAGTTGCCGCCTTCTGAGTTTGATGAGAGTTACGGAGAGATGTGTGGAAGGACTGTGAAAGAGCTGCTGCAGGAGATGGTAGTTACTACCTCCTCATACTCTGAAACGGTGTAGTTCGTGAAAACGCAGTGCATTTGCAATGCTTCAGATGATGGCAGGATGGAACCATTTGTGGTTACCTGCCTTGAGGGGAGGTGGTGTCCATCGCTGCTAGAGGGAGGATGGCAGCAGGTACGGTTGGAGGTAAGGAAGTTCCCTCACAGTAGTCACTAAAGCATGAAACAAAAAAATACATTATAGACTTAATGTATATTAAATAGCTTCAATTATGAGTACAGTTGTAGTCAGGTAAAAGTGAGGAGCTTTCAGTAATGAATTATCTGTTCTGACTTGCCCTACAACCTCATTAACAGGAATGAGAAAGGGAAAGTGCTGCAAAATAATACCTTTTTGCCTTCTGAAACCTCTCTGCTTTTAACTGTGATACTAGAATTATTTTTCACAGTTGTATAAGTATTGCATATTATTTTTCTTAGTTGGAGAGATCGTGTGTGTTAGAGGCAGTTGGAAAGAAAAGCTGTTTGTTTCTAGTGTCCTTTATTCTGTGTGCTGGGCTGAGTTCAACAATTTGGGAGAAGTAGAAAATGATGCTTTTTGGAGAGCATATTCAGAATGGACAACTCTTGGTAGAGCACTGGGAAGACAGAAAACAGGGAGCATGTAGCAAAATTAAAAATTGGGGAGATATCAAAAAGAGTGCAAGACTTACTCACTGCAAGGACTAGACCCAGAAACCTGGAAGTAAAAGAAAAAATTTCCCTAGACGGGAATGCCAGAATTTTTTCAACCCAAACACCATTGCAAGTTGATGAGGCTACAAAAGAATAACACTGAGTAAACAGGCACTTTGTTTTTCTGCTTCAGCAGACCTTATTTTTTTTGTTTTCTTTGTTTGTAGAAATGGGAGCTAAATTAATCACTTAAATTCAGATTTAGATGCACAAATTAAATGTTTTCCTGACATATGGTGATAGTTCCCATCAAGTCAATTCCTTCTAGCAGCTGGAGTTAAAAAATGCTCAGCGCTTGTGAAATGCAACTATTTAATTTAGGAACTAGCTCAAATAAAGAACTTGGTTAGAAAAGAAGAATTATTTTCTAAAAAAATAATTCAAACCCATCAATTAGGCCTGTAAGTTTTAGGTTGTATCTTCTTTGGAACTGACAGATTGTTGCTGAACAGAAGCTGTATTTATAAGTTTTTAGATGCCATCTTCAATCCTTGGCCAAAAACAAGACCTGTCACTGTAAGACGTGGAAAAGAGATTCAGCTACTGTTCTAGAAGATCAATATAATAAATAGAGAATATACAATATAATATATAATATATAACATACATAACATGTTATATGTGTTTCACATAATATTATATTTATCCTATATATTGTATTAGCATACTATGTAATGTGAATATTTATATTCATATCTATAATATATGAATATAATCAAGCCATAATAAATCAGTTACAGGTATGTCTTCAGCAGGTGCCATTGGTATATGAAGGAAAATTTGACTTATAACCAAAAGAAACCAAAAGCAAAGGAATCCAGGAGATACAAAGGTGCAGCAGAAATCATGAGTTTAACATACCCTAGACATAATAGACATCGTTTTATCCAAAGAAATTGGTGGGATTTGGTCCTCTTTGCTAAGAAAGAAGGAAAGCCCAGAAATGCTGCTTTGCTGTTGACAAAGACCATCCCTGTTGGTTACCTGGCAGCAATGATGGATCAGTCAACTCTAATACTTTCTATATAATATCAAGGTAGCCCCAAGGTAGCCCAGCATGTTGGAACAGGGGAAAAAAAAAAATTAGTTTGTGCTGATAGGCTTTACACAATAAAGCAAGGCTTTTTCTGAATTTAAATAGAATTATTATATCCTGGTTGTTAGAAAAAGTGAAGGTGAACTGTACGCACTTAAATTTAGCTTCTGCTGAAAATGCTTTCCCAATTTAATTTTCAATTTCTGTTTTCTGCATGAAAAATTTAATTATCCTGCAACTGTTTTAAATCATTCCCTCTTTAATTGCCTTTTTATTTTCACAGTAATCATCTATTCAGATTTCCTACTGTACATATTGTACTGAAATTCATGTACTTAATGGCTTTTATTAAATGTCACTAAATAAATAAAGGACCTTTTTTTTTTTTTTGGTCAGCTACTCTAATCTCATCTTTAACTTTGAGTATACAACTTTTTCGACTAGGCTCGGTAACAGGGAATAGCAAGAAGGTAATTAAGAGCCATGCATAACGTACCAAGTTCGTTTCACTGATATTTTATGAATACATTTGTGCATGTCTCTTCACAAATGGGCATAAGGACATAGCTATCACCAATATCTAAACAGTATAATTTTTCAGGCATAGTTCCAGTAGTAATAATACAAATATACTGTAGGCAAGATGCTTATATCCCACTTTTATTTTAATATTACTTTTCAAGGAAAAAAAAAAGTAATTCTATAACTCTGAATTTCTTGTAATTGCTGTTCAAACTCCTAGCATAATCGAATTTTCTAGAAATTATGGGAGTACTTATCTCTGTGGAGAAAAAGTCTCTTTGAAGTCTGAGGATCCTCTAAAAAGTTGCCCTATTAAGTCAAGCAAAAAAGGACATCTAATCCCAACTGAAGATGTTCCACAGTTGTAAAAGGCTTCCAGCCTTCGGAGAGCTCTTCCACTGAAAGATTCTTGTTACTCTTGATGGTGATAAAAACTGCTATAGATTTCTTTGACTGCATAATTAGTAACCTACCAACAAACAAACATGTTTCAGGAGAAAGTTTTGCTTCTTGTTCTTCAATCTGGGGAAGACTACAGAAAATAAAATAATAATGAGACATTTTGTCCAATTTCAAAACCATATTTGATTACTCCATGTTATCATATTACTCTAAATTAGCTGTATTAATCCTTATGTCTTCAAATGACATGTAAAATTTACGTGCTTGAAACAGTCTCCTGCAAGAAGCATTTACAGAGAAATAAATGAATCTTATTCTTCTTTTCTCCAAATGATAAAGTGTTTATCTTCCAACATGTAACTTCTGATGATAATATCAGATAGGAGAACCCTGTAACTTAGGTCTTAAAAAAATACTGTTAACTATATATTATACAGCAATTATTCTGTATTACATATATACAATATGATTGGAATGCATACTTCATTCACAGTACTTTAACAATATTTTTACATTAACAATTTGTTACAAATAGCTATTTAGAACTGTTAACTATAAATGTAACTCTTATACAATATAGAGATAACAGTATTGTGATAATGTTAATGTTATACTGTTATACTGAATAATTTTATTTCTGAGTAATCCGGTCTTGCAAAAATCCATTCTTGGGATGCTGAGGTGCAAAAAATAACAACAAACATAAACTAAGGTGATGCATTTCTTTGGTAACTTCCCAATTTGGATGTAGGTGACTCTGCTTACTGCGTCCTACATAGCTGGAGCATGTTCTCTAATGAGAAAATAGTCGGGTTCTCTGCCAAACTTGGGATGAGCCAAGAGCAACTGGAGTTACATCCATCTCCTGTGTCTCTGCTTGAAGAAGTAATGAAAAGCTACACTGAGAGATACTAGAATTTTGCTATACTTTGTGGAGAGAATATATCAAAACAGAGTTTGAGGGAAGCAGCGGTCCCCACCAAACCTGCCACAACAGCCATTGTCTTAAGCCAAGTACTTGGCACAGTTGGAGTGTTCTCTATAAAAATCAGAAGCTTTAGAAAAGAAAGCTGGAGAAAAAAAGAAACAGATTTTTTTTTTTTTTTCTTCCCTTCTGCTTTTTTTCTCCCTCCAGAAGCCAGGGAAGAGCCAAGTTAACTTCTAATATGCCAGAATGTAGTAGCCAAATGTTGAAGCAATACATGAAGCCCTTGTGTAAATACCATGGCAATTCCTCATTTATTCTCAGTAGCTAGAAATAGGGCTGATCTTTGTCGGACAGTTTAACTTCTAAAGCACATCACTGGAGTCATTCACTTTCAGTGTTATCCTTTGCAGCTGTGCCTCTAATAATCTCAGGCTCTGGCATGCTGAAATTGGCATTGAGAATTTTTGCATCATGTTTTATTAACTTATTTATCAGCCTTTTCTGCTTATGCCCTGGAGAATGAAGTTAAAGGGGCAGGATACGAGGATGACATTGATTTACAATATCCCCACTAATAAAAGGTGACAATGACAACTCCTTGAAAAACTGCATTTTTATTTTCCTATACATGCAAAGGTACATACAGCTACACAAAAACATAACTGTTACTTAACCATAAAAACTACACATGGCTAAAAAGATTCGTCACTGGAGTATGCATCTTACCAGTTGTTTGATTTATAGGATGGGCTAAGGGAAGGGTTTTATTTTGGGCTCTAGAGGTTTTAAATGCTTTTTTAAAAAAGTAGTGAAACAACAGCGGGGAATTCACAATGAGAAAATATCAAATGTCATTTGTCTGTGGAAAATATTCAGTAAAAAAATAACCTTCCATATGTATTATTAGTACCTATGACAATAGAATCATAGAATCATAGAATCATAGAACCATAGAATCATAGAATGGTTTGGGTTGGAAGGGACATTAAAGCCCATCTAGTTCCAACCCCCCTGCCATGGGCAGGGACACCCTCCACTAGCCCAGGGTGCCCAAAGCCCCATCCAACCTGGCCTTGAACACTGCCAGGGAGCCAGGGGCAGCCACAGCTTCTCTGGGCAACCTCTTCCAGTGTCTCACCACCCTCACAGGGAAGAATTTCTTCTAATATCTCTTCTAAGTCTACCCTCCTTCAGCTTAAGGCCATTCCCCCTTGTCCTATCACCCTCTGCCCTTGTAAAGAATCTCTCTCCAGCTTACCAACAATTACATTTTGGGCAAGAATGATGCACAGTTTTGAGTAGTGGAGCTGCTACACTCAGTAGATCAGTGGCTTACAACTAAACAAGGCAATGAATGAAGAGCAATTCTTGTGCTTCTGTTGCTTTCAAGCTTAGCAACACTGAATCAATTACACATTGCCAAAGGCTAAAGTCTCGTTAGTTGGTTAAAATATAAGACAAGCAATGAAGAGAGATGAGTCATGATAAAATGGCAGCAAATATTACTATACTTTACAGTGTTATCGCTGATCATGATTTCAGCTGGTGCTCCAAGTATATTGGATTCTTCCAGAAAAGTTAACGCTAAGCAATCCTAGCTGGATGCAAGGTGAGATGACGACAGATCACCAAAGGTACAAAACCTGCACGTTTCTGCCTAGACATCAGGAGAGTAGGTTTAAATCAGGCTTTGGGATTTGAAGGTTCATATTTTCTAGCTTCTCTGAACATCTGTATTTAGGCACACTAACATAGATGTGTGAGACAAGACTCAGGTTTGTAGCACTCTGATAAGTGAGCTGTTAAGAAAACCACTTGCAACAGTATTTTGAGAATTGGCAATTGTGAGTCTTTCCAGACACCAGCAGCAATATACAACTCCAAGTGGAATTTGTCATGAAGTGTGCACCTCCGATGGGGCAAACACTCCAGAAGCCAACTTGCAATCCAACCCTGCTTGGGACTCAACCTCTTTCGCTGGCAGACACTGCAAACGTTGCTTGTGAAAAAATGTATCGCTTATTCTAGCCCCTGCCACAGTTCAGAAATATGTATGTCTGTCTCCCAGGAAAAAAAACAAAAAACAAACCATAACAATTGAATAAGAATTTTATTTCTCCAGTATAGTTTTTCCTTACTGTCAGGTTTTAATTCTCTTCTAGCTTAAAGTCCTTTTTCTTATCCTTCACTGGGTTTAGTTGTGCACGTAAAAAAAGTACAGTTATTGAATCGCACATTTGGTTCTCTGGGATCCATTGTTATTCAATCCCTTTATGTAATTGATTCCAAGTCCTTGGCTGGGTTTCCAGGAAGGCACTGCCTTGTGAGCCTGAGGTTTCTGCTTGGCAATTTTTTGAGGATTTTATCTGTCAAGTGAAGTGGTATTCACGAAGAGAAGCAATTTCTGAGGTACTACTTCCATGAAGAGGCATGAAATTGGACGTTGGAAAAAGCTATTATAGGTGTCTTTTATGATTTCAGAATGATTTAATTATGTTTTTCCACATAACTGAGAACTGAGCAAAGTAAATAAAGATGCTAGATTGTTATTTTTTTCCTGCCAGCATCAGGAAAAGAGAAGTAATAATCTTTGGGCCTCTCTGGAATGTTTTAAAACTCTCTCCCCCTTCCCAGCTCTATTGCACCATTATATCTGCAGCACTAGTTGAGTCAACACAACACAGACAGAGGCTAAATTTGTCATTTATCTCTGCAAACTTTCGTTCCAGAAGAGGACCAAGACATCTTGGTGTGCCTCTTGAGGGGAACATGGCAGTGCAAGTACCAAGCTGTATCTGCTTGAGGCACAATAGAGATTATCATCTGTATTTACTCGGCCATTGGACTGGACACTTGGCATGTATCAGTATATGAAAATACACAAATTCTTTGCTTTACATCATTGTCAGATGACCCAGGAGCTTCTACACACTCCACAGAGCACTTGTGACCATGCACAATACTCCCCAACATTATTAAAGCTTGTGTGAAGTGTCTTTTGGATCCTGCTTTCCTCATGTCAGAGTCTGGCAACACTGCTATCCCATTTTCTTGCAAGAGTGAATTAAAGTGCCAACTGGTAGCCCTCTACTCCTTGCATGCACCTTCTCCCAAGTCTGGGACTCTTGGTGAGAGGGAGCACTTGCAAAAACCACCATGTCACAGCAGTCTGTGATTTTATTTTTATTGAGGTTTGATATTTTAAAATGTTTTTATTCTAATTTATATTATAATGGACTAAGCAGCAATTTACTGTGAAAACAGAGCAGCAATGTAGGAGCCGGGAGCAGAATATCTCCTCTAATCTTAGACAGATTTAGTGCATGATAAAACATGAACTGGACATATGTTTGTGATACTTGATCTCAGAGCTCTTGGGCTCTGCTGTTCAAAGGTACATGAGCACAGAATAACTTGGGATATTATCAGTGGTATTTTCTTGCATTTCTGAATTACCTTTGAGAAACAGCTATGCTGAGGTGTTTTCTAACCTATGCTACTGACTCCCAGGTCATCTCATTTCCACAAGGTTTATTTACGAATGAAACTCCATCACTTTTAGATGCCAGTGCACTGTAGTTATATAATTGGCAAAGTAATTCTTCTTTAAATGTATTGCTTAATGGATATTTAATCTTTTTTTCTTAAGCTGAGTACCCAGCAGAAGAATCAAACTAAATTCCCCACAGCAAAAATGTATAACACAGTCTTCAAGACACATCATTGTTATCCATATAGATTACACTTTTGTAAATTATGTCCGTGTAAAATAATATATCAACTAGTCTACCACTGTCTGCCTGCATCTCACCACAGGTGATCAAAAGTGACCAGTGATGGCTGAAAGGCTAAAAAAGATGCTGAGGAATATCAGGCAGTTAACTTTGCCTCATTTGGGGGAAATCGATAAGCATTCGTGACCATTAATGATGTTGTTTCTTTAATGTGGGCAAAGGTGAGGCAATCGAAACCTAAGAAGATTCATGTGACTTACAGTGACCTTGTATGTGGCTCCCAAGTTGTAGAAAAAATCAAAAATATAACTTTCTTTGAACTTGCTGAGCAATTGAAATGTTAATGCCTGTAGAGATGGTATAAGGTCCAAGCCTAGCAGCCACTAGGACTCAAAGAATCATTTTCTATTGATTTCATTAGATATAGATAGAAGTACTGAAAACTGCAGTATTAAGAATTTCAGCTGAAGCATTTTGTAGAAGAAAATTGAGGTTGTTTAATGGAGAACTCTTGTTATGATCTGGATCTGTGGCTGTAGCACATAGTATCAGTTGCTGTTGTTTAATAATGGGAGAGGGATTCATGCTTTCCAGTGTCTTGCCTTGGTCACTGGATCTAAATCAGTCTCGGACCAGTGCAAATGCTGGTTTTTACACCAAATTCTTCAGAAGTACTGCAGAGCTCACTTCTTTCTGCAATGTATGGAGGTGTTGCTGTGTAGCTGCTGGTTTGGGTTCATGAAGCAAGGAGAAAGGTTACTGGTATGGAGAGCTTCTCATATTTTCAAAGCAATTAAAACATCAGCTAGATACCTTCAGAGTGATACACTGCTCTATTTTATGGTAGGACTCTGATTAGTGTAAAATGGCAACAGACATTAATTTGGCAACAACAGTGTCAGTCATGAGACTTCATTGATAAGCTGCTAGAAAGTTTTAGTTTAGAGCCTTAATAAAAACATTTTCATTCTGTTCCATGGCTTCTCAATAAATAAAATTTTAAACCATAAGTATTTTCCTTAAGTTTATGGGAAACTGATCCCAATTGCTTTCTGCACTAAAAAAAGTCTTAAGATATGTAGTATGACCTGGTACTGAAGTTTATTTTAACAAATGAGATTTTTCTTAATTCATATATGATGCTATACAACAAATTCATATGAATGTTGTATTGCTTACTGTAGATGGACTTTAACATAATTGTTTTTAATGAGGAGATCTACACGAGGAAGTTAGATGTTTCAGTCATCTACAAGAGAGTGTTTTAAGAGAGACATTGACCAGTGATGATGACATGCTGGGAGCTGACTTCCCATTAAGTAGAGCTGGAAAACATATCTAGAACTACAATTATTAGTCATACTTCTTCCACTTAGAAGTCCTTGTTATCCAGGAATCATATACAGCATTATTACAAAATGAACACTGCAAAGATTCAGCAGGGGTATGTGTGAGCACATTAAAAAAATATCATCAGCAGAATGTGAAATAAGGATGAGTTTATAAATATGAGTGTGAACAAGGTCATTGAAATACTTGATGGTCAAAGTGATATTTAAGAAGCTGTAGTGGAAGATGTTTCATCAGAGAGAAAGCTTATGTATTACCTCTTCTAAAATTTATACTTTACTTTTTCAGACAGAAGTCTTTGTAACTTGATTTGGTGGACCTCACACCAAGGCACATGTCCAGACCTTCCAATTGCTTTTAGTTTTAAAAAATACCAATGCAAGGGCTATATGAGTATGCCGTATCAGTCCTGTCAGTGTGTTATTTCTCCTCCACAACAGCTTGCTACTTCTCACATGCAAAGGTTAACAGCACTTGTACAATAGCATAGAACAGCATCATATGGGAGTTTACATTTGAGTGCCTGTCAATTATAAAATTTAAATCCCTTTTTACCTTCATTTGGTGAATATAGCATACATTTCCTGTTCCCTAGTGTGTGACTTTGTGTTTAGTTGAATCACGATACAAGAACTGGCTCTATTTATTGCCTAAGTAGATAGCTGACTAGTGCAAAAGTCTCGAAGGTGACATGCAGTATGCTTTGCCTGAAGAAATGGAGATTTACCGTGCAAGGATGAACAGCCTCCTGCGTCCTGCCAACTCTGTGCAGCTGTCACTGCTGGAGGGAAGTTAGGGGTTAGAAGAGACGTGGGAGAGGGATGCGATAGCAGCTTCCACGGGGAGCAATCACTGCCCGATCTGCCTTCCCACCACTGTCTTGCCTGCAGAAAGTTCCTCCTCAGCTCTCCATCTTGACCTTATTCTCTTCCCATTGCCACCTGCCCTCTGCAGATGGTATTTAATTGTGCCCCTTCCTTGTACATTACGGGCTGCTGCAGGATGCAGTGATGGTCACAGGTCTTTGCAAGGAAGGAGTGTACTTTGCCTGTAGGATCCACACCGTGAGGTTGGCAGGGACCTCTGGAGACCATCTAGCTGACAAACTCTCTACTGAAAGCAAGGTCACCTAGACCAAGTTGCCCAGCACCATGTCCGGTTGGGTTTTTAATATCATCAAGGATGGAGGCTCCACAACCTCTCTGGGCAACCCGCTCCTGTGTTCAACCACCCTCACAGTAAAAAAGTGTTTTCTTATGTTCAGATGGAAATCCCACAGAGACTTTTGGTGAGAGGGGTATAGGGTTCGTACCTCTGGATTGTGAATAATTACAGACAGGCCTTAGTGAAAGGACAACCCAGGAGAAGGGGACCTGTCTCATCAGGGACAGACTTCTCAGACTGATTTACATTTCCAGAGTTCTCCCTGAGAAGCTGCCTAACATCCTTTACCTCCCCAAAACATTACTAAACTTTTTTCACACCAGAGCCTGCTCTGCCCCTGCTACTAAATTACATTTTTTTCTCCTCGGGCACTGAAATGCAATTTACTCATAAGGCTGAGAAATCATGAGCTAACTCTGTAAGTGCATTTTATATGACTAGGTCCAGACTACTAATAAGCCCAGGTGGTCTGGTCTTGTTAACTGCCAGTCCTCTCTGTAGTTTATCCATTCTGCCAGTCTTTGTCACCATTCACAAACTTTATTAGTCACTACTTTCACTTCTGGATTATGAATGAACACATTCAGTATTGTCAGGCTTCATATCTCATTAGACACACTTAATTTAATGATGATTCTCTGTAACTCAGTGAACCTGCTTCATTGTGTATTCAATACTGTGAAAATACCTAAAATAGTAAACTGATTTATATAAATTTAAACAACTGTGTGTTCTTCTCATATGAAGGACATCTTTTAAATCTATATCTTGTATCCAGATTGATAACGAGGTAAGTGACTCTCTTCTCTTTAGTCATGAAATCACTTACCCACTTTAGATTTTCCCATGTGAACTTCTCTTTAGCTTGTGCTTATGCTTGTGTATGGCAGCCAAGGTATAACTAAAACAGCAAAAGGTCAAAATAATGATCCATTTCCACTGGTGAAGCTAATATTTGACTACATGCCTGCTACCTGCTGATCTCATCTTTTCAAGTGTTTTGTGATGCTATGGTTGAAGAACACCACATAAAACAAATTGTTTTGAAGCTCAGCCAAATATTGTAGGTCAAGATTTAGGCAGGAAGAAATTTCAGTAGTACATCCTTGAAAAATAAATTTATCCATGAACATGGTAGGGAGATACTGTTAGGTAATATTTGGAAGATGAGTATACTCAGATCTGAAAAGGAGTGCTGACTGGAGTATGGATTTGGAAGATTTGATTGGACTTTTTAAGCTTTGTTCTTTTTTCTGACTTCATTATATTGGAAATGACAAAGGAAAAAAAAAAAGAAAAAAAAAAGAATCTGTCTTCTTAAAATAATATCTTGTTAATCAAAATCAGCCTGAACTTACTCAGCAAGACATTCCCATTTTCACTGAACAATAATCACAGTAAGGCACTTCTGGTTTTGAGCAAACTGACAAGTGCATTAAACAAGATGTGTAATTTTCTTGTAATCATAAAGTAGACAAATACATTTTAATGACTATTTAAAATAATATATTAAGTTGTTCAGCAGCTGATTGCCAACACATAGACAGTGATGTGTAGAAAGATCCAATAGAGGTTTGAGTCACATCAGGTAGAGTTTATGAAGTACAATCCACATACCACCGTAAGCGGAAGCGCTTACCTTGAGCTGACGCCTTTCCAATTTCAAGTAAAAATTTCTGCACCGCTTGGTGTTTACAGACCAAGGTTTCCCAATGTGGAGACATCTACTGATGGGGATGAGCTCTGATACAGTATAGTTAAGACAACTTTTTCTTTATAAATGATAACTAATATGACAAATGCCTGTGCTCAGCTTTTACATCACGGCTTTGTCCTTAGATCACTTGCTTAGGAGGTGTGACCCAGGATTACCCAGGTGTGCCTTCAGCCTCAAGGGTATTCACACCTCACACCCCATCAGCCATTCTCCATAGGATGCACCAGTCACTACGTCTTAGGCAATATGTAAGGTGTTCTCACATTGAATCAATACTGTTAGGAAAAATGGAGTTTTACGTGCTCAGGGAATGCACACTAGAGTCTGACTCTCCTGCCTGATGATGATAGTAATGGCAAAGGGTGGAAATACAGCAATATGTTGATATGCTTTATCCAGTAACTATTTTATGGAAGAATATTCAGGAGCAGCCTGGTACACAGGACAAAGCACCATTCTCAAGCATCATTTCTCTCTTTATGTCCTGGATATATTACTGTAACACCCTAGCCTTAGGAAAGGATTTTGTACTCTGGAGTTTAAGCAAATGGAGTTACCTACCAGCAGTCCAGGCTATCTCTATGAAGGAAAAGGATTGCAGTTATAGCCAGGACTTACAATTTGCTCTAACTTGCTATAGGCAGTTCAGGATGCAGGGTTTTTCAGTTGTCATCCTGGGTGTTGTTACGCTGTCTGTGCATTATATAGAAATCCTATACTGCCTAACGGATCTCTGGGGCTAGGCAGCTGGAGGCTGGCTTGCAGACCGTAACTGTAAATGTCTCAGTCTTTACAACATCTAACTTTTAGCTAATTCTTCTAAATGGATGGTTTATTTTAGCAACTAGTAAAAAACAACTTTAGTCCTGTATTTTCCCAAGGCTCCTGGCTGTGAGTCAGGAAGCAGCAGTGACTCAGCTCGTGCCCAAATGCAGAGGCTGCAGCTTGACCTGTGTTGGCCATGGGAAATGCAAAGGAGGTGGAGGAAATGTTCATCTAAGCCCTTGTCTAAGGGCAAACAGGAATCTTTCTTCTAGCCAAAGGTGGTGTTCCACTTCTCTCCCAGCTATTTGAGTGTAATGGGGCACATCTGCCATATATTGCATGGTTTTTTTTTAATTTGACTCCTTCTGCTTCTCTGCTGAACTTTGACTGAGGTCACCCATAGTGGGAGTATAAGGTTATGAATCTGATCTCTGATTTCCATATCTCTTTTTCAGTAGTATATCTACCATAAGAGAGTTATGGGCTGAGGTGTGTGACAAAGATGATTACATTTTTGTCTTTTTTTTTTTTCTTTTATGGTATGATAGTCAAAACTAATAAAATGACCAACAAATGTAAGATAAAACCAGACTGCATTATTTCAATCCAACAATTGAATTCTATCAATCAAGCTACCCTTTTCTGTCAGAGAAGCGAACCATAGAGCTTTATATTGTGCATATAACATCAACAATAACAAACAAAAAACTTCAGGTAGATTACATTAAAGAATCTAATCTGTAAAAGAATTGTACTTCAAAACTCGGAAAATGAACTAGAAAAGAAAAATAAGGCTTACAGCATATGTGTGATAAGAATAGTCTAGACATAAGTGTATGAATATTGAATCACAAAAACTGAATGAATAACACAGTGATAAGATCAAGTAAATTCATGACACACAAAGCTGCCAAAAAGAATACGAGTATTTAAGAGAAATACGAATTTGTATGGAATACAATTAGAAGACTAGTTCAGTAACAAGCTCCCTTAAGTTTTCCTTTGGGTATGTTCCAGAGACAAGGAAAGAAGGATTAATCTTAGTTCCATAATGAAAAATGATGTTTTAGCATAAGGTAGTGTGTTGCTTGAGGAATATAGTAGTAGAAGGAACCTCTTGGATCACGAATGCAGTTTCTGGTATTTCAGGGGCCTTTCCATAGGCTGTCTTTTGTGTCATGATCCATGTCAAAAGCTTTTATTTATTTTCTCTTCCTGCTGTTCCCATTCAAAGAGGAGTTCCAGAACCTGATTACGGTAATAGCTAGGAACCCTCTCATTTTCAGCCAGAATTTATTAATGGGCAATTTATACCCATTTGTGCTTCTGCCAATAGCCCTTTAGCTTAAATTGTCTCTCCCTGCTGTTGATTCTCTGATATATTCACAGACAGCAGTCATAATTCCTCTTCGTTTTCATCTCCCAGCACTAATCAACACAAAAACTTGCAGTCTCCCCTCAGATTGCAGCTCTCTATTCCCCTGCTAATCCCTGAGGCCATTCTCTGATGCTGCTCAAATCTGAGTTTATCCTCCAGATATTCATCGGGGTGGGCACAACCACAAACAGCTGCATCCTGGAAGAAAAGGACTCACGAGCATCCTGGGCCTTGTTATCAACACTTTCTCTATGGGAAGTACTTATCCCAGTGCTCTCAGCAATGCATTCATTTCCTTTTTCTCCCAGGCGACATTGAGCTGGTAGCTCATAGTCATTCTCTGATGAACTCTGGAAGAGGATCCTTTGTTGTTTCAAATGATGAAGTCCCAAACCGACAGCAGAAGTTCTGTTATTATTCCCTAAGCATACTATCTTGCACTTTCAACTATTAAACTTCAGCAAATTTATTTTACTTACTCTACCTCTGTATCATTGTTGATTATCAACATCATGTGATTAGTAAATTTATTTTACAAAGTACTGTAAAGTTGTCTATACTCGCCAGCATATATTGTCTTTACCAAAAGAGCAGTACAGGAATTTATATATTACAGATGTACTTAGGAAACATAATGGGGAACCCACTATAGCCAAAGGGCCTTATTATCATCAGAAATAATGGCATCTAAATGCATTTCACTGGGTGGGAATCTACTCTTCTTTCATCCCCTCAGGAAAGGCAAAGCCAACTGAGGTATCTTCATAAATCCACTCTGTTGCTTGACAATCCCTAAGAGCCAAAAAAATTTTCCAGCGTTAAGACACTGCAAACGGAACTGCTTTTCTTGATAGCAGAAACAGCCAAAACATCTAAGCTTGAGATCCTAGTGTGAAGCTATTGTGAACCTCATGTCAGCTCAGGAGGAACTGACAAAAAGGATAGTCAGATCAATTGGTTAATCTTTTCATTAAAAAGCCATTCAAGAGATGATAGTTCTTTATATCTTTCATCTTGGATGAACTATGATAAACAGTCTATTTCCTTGAACACAGAAGAAATAAATGGAGACAGGATTTTATTACTATGAAGTCCTGCGGGAGCAGTTTGTCCAAGAGGCTTACAGTTCCTCCGAGCCATTGTCAAAGGGATGCCACTTTAGGGGAGATGAGATCAGCAGCATCTTTGCCTGATTGACTGCTCCCCTATGGGACTAGATACCTGGGAGTTAGAGGAAAATGAAAGTCAGGAAGTATAAGATTGACATGGGCGTCTTTGGGAAAGCAGGGTGGCTTTTGTGGTAGAGCTGGAGCACAGCTTTAGAGAGGGTCGTTCATGGGGGATGTAGGGAAGAAAAAAAATGCTGCCCTTCATGTCTCCTGTGGAAGAAAGAAAACACTGAACAAAATGACCTAAATCCGAGCTGGATGAATTGTCAGTACTCCCTGGACTTGGAGAAAATAGATCATCCTAAAGGCACTCACAACTACTTCTGCTACCCTGTATTTCTGCAAATCTCACAGCTTGCTCCACAGCTCCATGCCTTGAATTGTGGGTCGCCTTGTGAGGTATAAAGCTCTCTCCTCTTGCTTTCCCTCAGTCCAACTTCTTCCTTTAAATCTTGCAGCAGAAATACCATGTTTTGACAAATTCAGAGGTTTCTGTAGCTGTGATAAAAGTGGAAAGCTCAGTGATGCTCATTCTTCACTGCCTGTGTACTTTGTAAACCAATTCACGTTGAGAAAGGGAGACCAAAGTGAGTGTAGAATTTTACTCTGATACGAAAGCAAGGTAGGATGAACAAGAAATGAGGGTCCCTGGCTTTCATCTCTTTAAATTTCCTATCTGGAGCATTAAAAATATCAGTGTTCACTGTTTCATGATTTGTCTTTGCCTCCTCACCTCTTCCCGAGAAGCTTGCTACAAATCAACCAAACCATAAATGTACACATGGTCTTCCATAGCATGTCCTTCAATACTTAAAACATTCCAGAGGCAAACAAACTCAATTTTCTTCCAAAGGTTTTCAGGATCAGTTACTTAAAATAAAGAAAACAAAATAGCTAGTACAATAGAAAATACTTTTTCTATCTTACTACTTATTTTTCACTTTATTAAGGGTATCTGACAATGCCCTTAATAACATGCTTTATCTTCTGGTCAGCCCTGAACTGGTCAGGCAGTTGGGCTAGATGATCATTGTAGGTCCCTTCCAACTCAACTCAACTTTACTCTTCTCTTCTCTTCCCTCTGCTCTGCTCTGCTCTATTCTAATTTGTTTACCTCAACACTGTTGTGGTAGTCACAGATTCACAGATTGACAGAGTGGTAGGGGTTGGAAGGGACCTCTGGAGATCATCTAGTCCAACCCCCCCCTGCTAAAGCAGGATCCCCTCGAGCATGTTGCACAGAATTGCATGCAGGCGGTATTTTGTACTTTTCTGCTTGTGAATTCCACTGGCAGGTTTAGCAGATCAGCGATGGAAAAAAATTTTCTGGGACACGAAGGTGTCTCTCACACAGGCAGTAAGGAAGCTCTTCACTGGAGCTGTGGATGGAGGCAAATTACAGTT
>VXBL01009093.1:166756-181565 GCA_013400195.1 Aramus guarauna | reverse complement strand
GGGGGGGGGAATGTTAGTTTGAAGTCAGAAACATATGGCGGTCAGCAGTGCTTCTTAAATGGATTTGTGGGAATGTCTGGTGTGTTTGAAGAATTCCCATCTGGCTGCCTGGCCTGCCGTCTCCCTCCAGGGAAGCTGGTAAAAGTAGCTTCAGTGTAAAACTTGAGGAAAGTGATGGGTTACTTCTTTTCATAGCCAGATAAAATTTTGAGAGATAAAATTTTGTTTTTCTCACAGGTCAAGTTTTAAATTTCTCAAACCATTATTGACAGTGGACCATGAAACATGTATTTTGAGAAAACAAATTTGAAATTAATTCATTAATTGTTCAATATTCACAACAAAGTGAATGTAAGGACTTGAATAACAGAAAAAAGTATTAGTGGAATACCTCCTCAGAGAAGCCCTTTCTAAAAGCATAGCAGATGGGGTGAGGACACCAACAAAGTTGTGAGAGACAGTGTGAAAAATAAAAAAGTGTGGAAATAATGAGGGCTGAGATGTGTGACAAGAAGTATTTTTGGCAGAAATGGTCTATCCACAGCACTTCAGTTATACTTACTGTAAGGAAAATGCAACCATTTTGTTGTTAAAAGCCACCCACATAATGCTGCAGTGATTTAAAATCTATGAAATGCAAGTTTTTGTGCAAAATATGAGCAGATAGACTGTTTTTATTAATTTTCCCTTAATGGATCTCACTTGCCAATTTATTGTTGCTGTTCTCCAGCAGCCTTTAAGGGCCGTGTGCGAGTCTCGCTATTCTGTTTTAAGCTGCTGGCTGTCTGCATCCATTATGGGAAGAGTGCAAACAAGCCAAGTTCTGTTTGTGAGTCAAATAGTTATCATCTGGTAAAGCTCCTGGCTGTATAGCATCAGACAAATATTTGAGGAAGGAAATTATAGGTTGTAAAGGATGGTTGATCCATGTTTGCTTAGAAAATGAAATGTATATGTCGTTTTTGTTCAGATAGAAATATTAAATAAACAGATACCACCTAATCAGCCTT
Organism: Aramus guarauna; assembly: GCA_013400195.1. Lineage (NCBI taxonomy): Eukaryota > Metazoa > Chordata > Aves > Gruiformes > Aramidae > Aramus > Aramus guarauna. Next base: position 180,555 of record VXBL01009093.1, on the reverse strand, counting down.
GGTTCCAGCTCCACACCTCGGCGTGCAGTCCCATTTCAGGTTACCTTTGGGGAAGTTTCCTGGTTTGCATTCTGCATGGGATTTGTTCTTGGAAAGGTGTAATAGATTTAAGGACTGGACTAGGGACAAGAAACCAACAAAGCAAGCTATGGCTGAAAAATGTATTATCTTCCTATTCACAAGGGCACAAAAGGCAGAGAAATAATCCACAAGCCACTTGGAAAATGGACAGATTTAGACAGTTGATGGTTTACCTGCCCCTAGTCAGTCTGTAGATTGTGTGGATTACAGAATTCTAGGAAATGCTCTGCGATAATTGTGTGAAATCTCTTTTTTTTTTTGCAATAGTTGCATTATAGTAAGTAGTAATTTTGGATGCCAGCCACATCCACTTTCCCCAAAAAATTTCAGCTTTATTTTGACACTGGCAGACATTCCAGAATTGAAGCTCAGATGCTGATGAAGTAGGGCTCAGATGCTGATGCAGACTCTTCATATTCATTTTCATTCTACTCCCAAGTAGAACTTGATGAATAATGATCAGACGGATTAAAACTGCCCACATATTAAAATACAGATTTCTCTTCTCCATTAGGACATACCCAGTTACTTAAAGCCAACCCTATAACTGAACCTTTAATCGTCCATTTGTTGTTATTTTCTGACCCATCTGCATATAGGTTTGAAAAATGTCTTCAGATCAACCCCTTAAGCTGTTTTCCTCAACCCTTTTCTTGTTTTCCTGGAGGGAAAAATGTTGTCCATTAAAATACTAATTTTTTGATCAGCAAAATTATTGGTACTTGTCATACAGCTTGAGGCTGAGAAGTGTTTGAGGGGTTTTTGATTGTTTTCGTGCTGTTTCATGCTGGAAAACATTGCAGTGTATATTTCTACAATATTTCTTCTGGTTGTTAGCATCATGCCTTGTGCTGATAGTATGTATTTAAGCTATAGACTCTGTGAAGGACTTCAGTAGTAATGATATATATAATGTCCACTGTTTATCCAGCATTACGTGTCCAACGTTAAATTATTGAGCCAGAATGTATTCCCATTGATTGCAGTGAAGGTTATATGTGTATCAGTAAATCAAAACAAGCTTTAAAAAGATAGAAAATCAATTGATATGAGGAATAAGACAGACATAGATGTTGAAACCTTTCTCATAACCTTGGCTGTTTTTTATAACTATAATTTAACATTTTGAGCTTTGGTGTTTGGGTTGTTTTGGTTTTTTTCCAAATCATTGCTTTGACTGAAAATGACTGATGTCCAAAAAATGGATGTCTAAGCAGAACAACAGTACACCTTGACAGTGAGCAACTTCTGATAGAAATAAAGTGCTGATTTCTATTTATTAGCTTGCTGAAATGCGATTTTCAAAGCAAGCATTTTGCAACAATTGTTTTATTTCTGAAACCAGCTAATATAAATGGTAGTTTTTCCTTCCCGAGATGTACACTTACATATATATAGAAGTTTCTAAAGTACGCAATTTAGGAATAATAAAAATATATAGTAACATTTTGCTCTAACTAATGTTATTTACAGAATTGCTACCCAAATGCCACCAGAGGAATTGCCAGTACAAATGTGCCATTACCAGGAATGGCACCAGGTGTTACTGTGGAGATGGATACGAAACAAGCGGTGATGGAAGAAGCTGCACAGGTAAACAAGAAACACGGTGGAACATTGACACCCAGGTTTCCCACGGGTTCCCTGAGGGCTGTGAGGTGCAGCGTGGAAGCGGCGGGCTGCCGGCTCTGCCCAACACAGCAGCTGCCTCACCCACCTTCAGAGGTTTTCCTCAGGGAATGGACATGGGCTTGTGGGCAGGCAGCAGGAAAGAGACCCCTCCAAAATGAGAGTCAGGGTCTCCCTGCTGACTCCTCGGTGTTCCTGTGCCCCAGCGGTAGCTGTTCTTAAGTTGGAAAGCATCCTCGGCCAGAGGAGGTGGGGAGCGTTTCCCCTGCTCAGAAAAGCTTCCAGCTCATTTGTGCAAGCCACTTTCCAGACCTCACGACCGGGAGACCCTGTAAAACTTGCAGTGTGTTGCCTCCTGCCCATAGAGTCGCACCTAGATTAGAATTTGATCAATGAACACTCCCAGTTCATACAGCTTAGCTGGGAATGTTATTTTGGTGTAATTAATTGTATTCTGAAATTGGTGGTGTTGTTCTTAATTCTCTATCCAGGTATTTGTTTCATGTTTTATTTTTTCTCTTTCTGTAATCATATTGGAGTTCAGTTGCCTTAGGTATGTGCTCACTACCAATCACTCCTCTTTCCAAGTAATAGCGCTAAGCCAGATTCTTCATAAATGTAATTTATTATAAGTTCTTTTGCTCTATGGTTGTCATGTTTTGTGATTAAAAATATATCTGAGGAAATAATTTCAACATCAGGGTTTTTAAAATGTCGATTTATTACTTAAACCCTCAAACCACTGTTAAATAGCATATCTTGATTTTATGGTATTATGCCTATATACCCTAGTTGAGAAAATTGCTCTTTATATTTATTAGAGAAATATATAGTTTTTGATGTAGTGGATGATGGTTTAATGTGGAAGTTGTGACAGTTCGTTTAAGGAACTATAAGACATTGCCAGCATAAATAGGTTGAGAAGGATAATCAATTATTTCCTCTCTTGAAATGTTGCTTCATTCATCAGCCCTGATAACTAGTGGTTCTCCAGTGCTAACAAGAACCCAAATGTCTTCCTCACATGATGTAGACATTGGATGCTACTTGAAAAAAATGAAGGTTTTATTTTTCAAAATTAATAGCTATTAAACTTGAGAACTCCTCGCCTTCTATTTGGTTACTGGCGAAATTTCAACAGCCAACATCTGTGACAGGTCATGGCTCGAGAAGGGGAAAACATAAAGCATCATACCGTAATGACTTAATGACTTAAACTTTTCTCTTAGAATTCTGATTTTTTTATGAATTTCTTTTTTTTATTTCCCTAATCCTTAAACAAGATCTCATTAATGTCCCTTTAGATTTGAATGAATGTAATATGTATGGAAGCTGTAGCCAGATGTGTGTAAATACAGATGGATCATACACTTGCAGCTGTGTGGATGGTTACGTACTTCAGCCCGATAACAAATCCTGTAAGGCCAAAAATGGTAAGTTTTAACATCTTTTTACCTTAACAAAAGTATTTTGTGTTTTGGTCCTATCTAGAGGATACATATGAAAAGAATGACAGAGACGAACACAGAACAGATGGACTTTCCTTCAGTCTACTACAAAGAGCCACACAACAACCCTAGAAAAACTTTTCACATATTATGACAATACTCCTAGGGAAATATTAGAAGTTATTATATGGTTATTATTATAATTAAAGTGAAATACTCAATTTAGCCAAGATTAGAACAGTTCCTAGTTTCCCTCTTCATAAATAAATCAAATATTTTCCTCACACAAAGAAAATAGACTGTGTACTCTGGGAAGAAAATGTAGATAGTCAGAAGACAGAGGAAATGATTGTGAGGTAATTGTACCCTTAGGATGAAAAAAGACATGAGATCGCTTTGTCCTTGCAATATCCCAAGAGGTGAATTTCGTGATATACATATTCACACTAGGCTTTTTGTTGCTTAGTGCATGCTTTCATTAGTAATAATGAATTGGGTATTGGAGGAAATTAGTGAATTGTGTTTAATGAAGTGATATTGTACACACTATTTTCTTACTCGGCATATTGAATTAACAATGCTTTTATACTAAAAAAAAAAAAAGTTCCTTAATCAATTATTCAACATCCATAGTGATTCAACATCCCAGTATAAAACTGTGTTATATATTTTTTGAGTCTTCCTTTTTGTAGTTATTTTGCCATCGGAAAATAAGAAGGTCTACTGGGTTTTTTTGAGGCTTCCTCACCTAAAGTGCATTGCTAAATGTTCTGACCTGAGCACCAGGAAGAGTTACAGAGTTTTTTACTGCTTGTACCAAGTTTTGTATTGATCCACATAACATAGCTGAGCAATTTTTTAAAAATCTACAGCAAAGTATTGTGAGATAAGAAAGTCCATACAAAGTAAAAATATTTTAATATTCTTCTTCCTCCACTACATGAAAATCAATAATGCAATTCTAGGTCAGGAAATCCTCACGGTGCCAGTACTGGGCTTGAGATGAGCTTTGGCTTTCCCATCTTAGATCCAGCAGACTGTAACAACTGAATATTGTAGTGAGCTGTCAGTGTCTTGGTAGTCTTGATGAAATGCATCAGATTAACAGAGAAGAACTGCTCCTCTGTATTTCTTAATATTTCACCATGTTTATTTTACAGAAGCTTTTACTTTTTTTCTGTTATTTTCAAAAAGGACTCACTGCTCATTAATCAGAGAAATCACCGCCAGACAGTACAAATCAAGATCATGGTGCTGCGAAGAAATGAGTGTTACTCATTACATGGTTGCTTTTTTTTTTTTGTGTAAAGACAACTTTTTCGTGAATTAATACTGGATTCAATTATCAATATGATGAGTATTTGGCTGAAAAACTATATGACACAGAGGTCAAAAAGACACCTGGCACAGTCATGAAGGTGCTTTTATTGCAGAGCTCTGCAAGAGCTGCAGTGACTTGTAATAGCTTATGTTGCTTCACTGGGCCTGGCTTACGGTGTGGAAAATAATGACATTTCCATGTACCATCAAGTCGCTTTCCTACACCCTTACCGTTACATTCGTAGTTCACTGATCATACAAGCTGCTTTTCACAAGTTTTGGCTTTGTAGGATAACATTTGAGCAGGGACAAAAGCAAAGCGTGGCCCTGCACAAGCAGACTGGTGAAAAGTATCTCGAATGTGTAATGGATCACACGTCAAAAATGAGTCCATGTCATCCTGTTGCTCAGGGCGAGAGGTACTATCTTGGTATGTATAAGTAGGATTGTTACTTCCAAGACATAAGAAGTAATCCTGCTATTTACTCGACACTAGGAATTTAGATCCCATTCAGATGGGATATGACATCCAGTGAGGGCTATCATACCAGGCAGCTGTGGATCAGTAGAATAGATTCCAGGAAAAAAAATGCGTCTAAGGAAAAAAAAACAAAGAGCACTTAGAAAAATTATCTTCTTTTTTTTTTTTTTTTTTTCTTCCTTAAAAAGCCTAAAGAAAATAAGGATGGAAAGAGCAAGTTATCTATCCGCTTTGTCTACATTTGACAAAATAGTTATCAAACAGATAAAGAAAATGAGCCAAGGAATATTCTGCTCTGTGTGTAAAAGCTATGAAAGATAAGAAGCAGCAGTGGAGGTTTAGGTTAGGTTAGGCATTATGTAAAACTTGCAATGTTAATAACAGCAGATCTGTTAAGAATACAAATTGCCATCCACGTCGATATCCTAGATACGACACAGTACGCAACACCTATCAGCCCTTTGCTGCATCTGAGTTGTCTCTGTAAATTCAGTGGGAGGTTTCTGAATATTTACGAGTAGGGAAGTGGCGGAGGTGCTGGAGGCCCCAGCTACAGAAGGTGCTGAGCAGGTGACACGTGCTTTTGAGCAGGGACCTGGAGAAGCCCTGTCCCAGTGCAGGGGACGGGTGTGGTGGCCACTGGAGATGACCATCATGCACAGCCTCAGAGCCCATCCCGCACAACCATCTACCTGTGTGTAGTGTGGTATGGTACAACTAGCAAAGTTCACAGAAACTCTTTTTCCTACCCTTCAGGCAGCCAAATGCTTGGCTGTGAAGGTGGTCAGGTTTATCCCTCATTAAATTCTGCTTTTTTTTTTCTCAGCTGATTTAAATAGCTTTGGAGCCAGCAACTTTTAGCAGCACAGTACCTTTGGGAAGGATATTAAAATAGGTATCAAAACAGCTAGGGGCTCTCCATGTTTTTTAACCACCTGTGTTGGGTTTGCATGGCAAGGTTTTGGTAGTGGGGGGCTACAGGGGTGGCTTCTGCGAGAAGCTGCTAGAAGTTTCCCCGTGTCCAATAGAGCCAGCACCAGCCAGCTCCAACATGGACCCACCGCTGGCCAAGGCTGAGCCTGTCAGTGATGGTGGTAGTGCCTCTGGGGTAACATGGTTAAGAAGGGGGAAAAACCCCTGAGCAACACCCAGACCAATTGCAGCCAGAGAGAGGAGTGAGAAGATGTGAGAGGAAGAACTCTGCCACCACCAAGGTCAGCGAAGAAGGAGGATGAGGTCCTCGAGGCACCGGAGCAGAGATTCCCCNTGATGATAATAAGTGAGTGATCTCTCCCTGTCCTTATCTCGACCCACAAAGCTTTTTGTTATACTTTTTCTCCCCTGTCTGGTGAAGGAGGGGAGTGATAGAGCGGCTCTGGTGGGCACCTGGCCCCCAGACAGGGTCAACCCACCACAGCACCCTTTCTTTTATGAACAAAGAAGCGGTTAATGACTCCTTCTGAGGTGAAAATGAAACAAAATCTAGCTTTGCTGAACAGAGTTTCAGAACTTCTTTGTTTACCAAGTTTGTATGCCTATACTGCAAGGCCTCCATGTGATGAAAAGAATATTGAAGGAAATAAAATGATAGAATTGGAAATCTTTAGCTCAGGAAAAAAAAACCTCATCTTTCTTCCAAAAGTTCCTGGTATGGTTTTTTTATTGGCATAACCTATCTAGAGAGAAATGTCATGTGATAAGAAACAATTGTCATGTAGATAAAGCAGGATGAACTGATCGTGATTAAAGCAAAAAGCTTTTTCTGATATTTCGTAAACATTCATCATTCTTAAATTGATTTCACGACACAGTTTTCTTGTCAAATCTCACAGAACTAAGTTTTGAGGTTTTAGCAGCTTGTTTGTGGAGCGTATTGTAGAGAAACATTGAAAATTAATTTCAAAATAAAATTGGCCTGTATTTTATTCAACACTACTAAATATTTTTCAGACTTTTATACAATGCATGTATTGCTAAGAGCAGAGTACTTATAATTTACAATACATACCTCAGGGAAAGGGTTTTTAAGCTTCTTGTAAACACTGAATTCTGTTTTTTATCCTTTCCATAGCATTGTAGTGGGAAAAAAATATAATTGCTGGCATTTCTGAAGCTTTTCTTCTAGAGGAGAAGTAGGACTGTGGCAGAGCAAAATGTCTTAGTTTCTGATTTGTTGTGACATCACTTATTGATCTGTATTTTAGACAAGATCAGGGAGGGGGGAAATGCAAGTCTTTCATCTTTTCCACTACTCTATCTTAAACATAATTCAAAGGAAGATGCTTTCATTTTAGTCAAGAGAGATGAATCATAAAACTTTCCTGGATTAGAGAGCTATTCACTTCTTATCTTTCCTATAAAATGACAAAAAAANATTTCATTTTTATTATTTCCAAAAAAATAAAAAAAAAAAAAAAAAAAAAAAAAGAAAGAAAACTCATGAAAAAATAACACACATGATGTCCAGTTATTTGAAAAGCTGCTGTCAGCTTACTGTAACTCATCCCATATCTGTCCACTAAAATTTTAAGCTTTGTAGATTCTGTTGTTGAGAAACAGAGGTGATTTTTTATCTTCTTTTTTGTTTTTCATCTGCAGTATACAATATAGTAAAATGCTTTAAATATTTCTTTAATTTTTTTTTGTAGGAAATTTTAATATTTTTGGTATAATTTTATCATTAAAATATTTTTTTTTAATTAATTATGAATTCAGCCCTTATCTGAGCGACACTGAAATAAGCAGGTTACCTCCCCTAGTGTGAAAAAGCATGATTAACTGATTCAGTACATTGAATTATTTTATGTATGGGCTGCCTGAAAAATATAATTTCAAGCTCAGTAATCTGGTTTCTGGAGAAGTTCTGCCAGAACGCAGATGTATTTTTAATGTTTAATAGCACCTGCTGAGCAGAACCTTTTAGCAGTGCCACGAGTCCTTACAATTCCTTTGTCTGCAGCCAGGTTTGATTACGTCTTAGACATTAATACTAAAATACAACCTTTTCCCGGAGTTCGGAGAGGTATTAAATCCCTGTTACAGGTTTCAATAGGTCATTTCACAGCAGTGCAAGGAAGGATACAGTTCTCTGCGGCAGCCCCGGACAATTGAACAACCGCGCTGGCTTTGTCACTGCAAACAGCTCCTGCGTAGCTGCTTCCTCTTGAAGGTTCCTCTTGAAGGACTGCAGAGAGTGGAAATATCTTACTTAACACAGAGTATAAGAGCAAAAATAATAAGAAATGATTTTTCACGCTGCTGCTGGTTGGGAAAGGAGTGATTGAATCCAGAATTAGGCAGTAGTATTATTTTGTGGGAAGGGAGAAGCTGAGTGCAGAGCTGCTAGACATAAAAACCCCCAAAACGTAGCAGGATGCAGATGCAAACACACCTTTCGCACCAGCCTGGAAACTCTCAAGGGTGAGTGAGTGATAGAGACAGAAGCTCTGAAGTCTGGCTTGCTTCTTCTGATGGGCAGCAGAAGTTTATAAGAAAGGGGAGGATTTACACCAGCTACCTGTTGACTGCAGTTGGACCTACCAGGCAGATTTCAAATAAAATTGCTTAATAAGAACCCCACCACCTTCTCTTTGGGAAAAAGCAATAGGGAGCTTTACTTGTGGCTTACACCACAAGAGGTTGTTTCACAAATCAGTTCAATCCCTTCGGTTGTTAGATATCCTCCAATTTTTTTTTAAAAATTCTTCTGCGTGGGTATGACTGATGTATTGGTGGAAGTGAATTGGGATTTACCGGAGAGGGAAAAAGTATGTTACATGGTAGAATATACATTCTGAAATGAGAAACAATAGGAAAAGAATAAATGAAATCCACTTTAGAAATAATGCATGCTGATCCATTATAGCAAAGAACTTCTTTATGTAATCAAAAAACCCCACAGAAGTCAGCAAAAGAGATGTTTAAATAAAAGCAGATAGTAGCAACAAACAGAATTTAACGCCTACTTCTGTGGATTTGAGTGAGACCACTGAGCACCCTATTCACTGAAGCATTTTCTTCTCTTTAATCAGACTTGCTGATGAAGTATTATTTGTCAAATCCTTTTATTTATGTATTTTTATTTCTCCATTTAGACAGCTGGAATTGCTTAGTAAAATTTTGAAAACTTTATTAGTGGAATGTTGATTGAAAGTACTACATTTCAATACACCATTTAAATATTGATTTATTCCTCTGAATACAAGCAGATTACATTGAGGTGAGAGCTCTTGACACAAATATTTTTCACATATGCTTGCAAATGCAGCATGATTTTCTAAGTTTTAGGGTAATTTTTTTAAAATACAACAACCAAAAGTTTGTCCACTTGACAACATTATTTAATTTAACAAATGAACAGGGCAAATAGACATGTTCTAATAATGTTGACCATGTTGCAAAGGACAACTTGCCATTAAGTGACTCGAACATACCTCATTGCAAAATTTGACATCACTGTTATTCCAGTTAAACCTGAAGCAATTTTTAGGGTCACCATGTCTTCCTTTCTCAGGGAATCTTCTCATAAGTCTCAGCTGGAGCAGGATTCTGAATGCTGAACAACATCTAATAGGAAGGGCGTTCTTCAGGAAGCAATGTCTCTATCCTCTGTTGTAAACACATACATCTGTCTGATGTCTGTGGGGTTTTTTGCAGCCAATTCACATAATCTTTTATGTCAACAGCAGTTCTTCATTATAAATTAAAGCAAAGCAATGTTACTGTTTCTAATAAAGGAGTTCTTCCCTGAAAAAAAGAGAAACTACTGGCATATGGTTTGGAGATAGATGTCCCCCTGACAGTTCTGGATTAACGGGGACCTTCTTTCAGTTTAAAGTACTAGTCTAGATCTAGAACAGGATGTCACTCATTTTTAGCAGCGTCACTGCATATGACAGACTCCTCATCACGCGGAGACTCATATTCATTAGCAGTTGACTAAGATGCATAACTTCAAACCAGCTCTGGATGTTCGATACAGTAATGCAGTTACAGGTACACCTACAGCAAGAAGAGCTGCTTGTGTGCCCAGTAGCACTCGTCATAATGCTAAAAATAGTTTGTCTCAGTGAGAATTGTTTGTTCCTTTGTGTGGATAACTTCCTAAAGTTTTAACTTGAACTGTTTGTATTTTAAGATGCATATCCTTCGCTATTGGGGTATTATTATTTCCTTCATTGTTCGCACATTGCTCAAGTATTTTTATAAATCACTAGCAGGATTTCTAGGCAGAGTGATTCAGGTGAATGTGACAGCACTTGAAGTTGCATGCAATATCTTAATATGAATTGCTTCGTCATACTTTGTTTTCTTTATTGTGACCCAGTGGAAACTATGCATTCCCTTTTTGCTGTCAGACACTCCACTGCATGGCGCTTTCTCCTTTATAATGCCTATCATCTCTATGATGGAGCCAGATTTCACTGCATTGGGGTTTTTGGTGGGTTGGGTTTTACTTTTTTTTTAGGACCATGCACTCCTCAGTTTTTATCTTATTTTACAGAATCTAACATGAAAAGTACCTTACCATTTCATGTGCACTCAGAAGGTCTGCAGGTTTTCCTGGCCTTTGTTCTTTTAGAAATGCAAGTAATCTGGATAGAAATAATTTGCATAACTTGTGTTTCATTTTATGACTTAGGCATGAAAAATGTTGCAATAATGATACTTGGAATTAAACAGAAGCTGTGGGGTTAGGGTAATTAATTTTCTTTAATGATGTGAACCATTAGAACAGCAGGATAAAATAGACTAGTAATTTGGAATATATGATAGTTATGAAAATAAAAACAAAACCAATTTATTATATCTCTTAGAACATTGCAGGTAAGAACATTAACAACTGCATTAAAACTGAAAAGATAAATATGGTATGCACAGTCTGTTAACCCTTGAAATTCTCTTTGTTTTTAGAGCCTGCTGATAGACCTCCTCTTCTTCTGATCGCAAGCTCTGACACAATTGAGGTATTATATCTTAATGGAAGCAAAGTGTCTGCCCAAACTCCCGTAAAAGGATCCACAATTTTGACACTAGACTATAACTACAAAGAGGACACAATTTGTTGGATTGAATCACGAGATCTTTCAAGTCAGCTGAAGTGTACCAAGATAACAAAAGCTGGGAAGTTAACAGATGAGTGGATAATAAACATTGCTCAGTATCTACACAGTAAGTATTTGACAGTGTTTTAGCAAAACAGTAGTGTCTGTCTTGGCAAACTGTTGCAGGAACCTTTAGAAATATTTTGGGGCTTGCTGTTCAAAATAGTCGTAAGGCATTAAATATTGCAACTCATACTGAAACACTTTTGTGTTTCTCACCCCCATATATATATTCAGTATGAGTTGCAATATTTATGTCTCCGCGAAGTTTTTAAAGATGTGCATTTTTATGGACTAAATTTAATGTATAGAAGTTATGAAAATGGCAGTGAACAGAAGAAATGTAAAATACCTCCTTTTTTCTGGCAAAGTAGCGCTACATAAAGCTTGAAAATGATTCTTTGCTACTGGGACGATATTCACAATGAATTAAAGAAACATATGCTCATCACATTTGCTGTCAACTATCACAGGTATGTTAGTTCTTGAAAATAACAAAATTTTTCCTGGCTTACTGGAAATATATTGCTGCCCTTTTTTGCAATTAAGAAAAAAAGTTTAACAAGACCTAAACTCATCATACTGAATTAGTCTTTGTCATTACAACATTGTTTCTCAATCAGCTTTTCAATTTGTGGAACGCTGCTATCTTCTGAAGGAGGTGTTCATCCAGTTACACATTCTCATGTGAACAGACTGCAAAATAGCATGCAGTCAATAAAAATGCAATTTTCTTCATCTTTTACAAAAGAGATGTCCACAGATCAGCTTATAACACACAGCACCGCAGAGCGTAATGCTGCTCTTCATAACAGGTTTCCGAAAACTCGGAACTGAAACCTCCACTGTTTAACATTGGACCAAGGAATTTGAAACATCCTTTGAGACACCAAAGAATAGCTCTGAACAGATCTCAAAGTCTCTTACTCTCCAGTTCAGGAATATTCAAATCACAAATTTGATTACAACACTTAGAGATGCCTGTCAAAGTGATAAATTCTTCACAGAGATTGTGCTTTAGGCTGTCAAGATAGCTGTTGTACAATGCGGTCATTTCTGTAGAGTAAGGGGGAGAGTGTTAACCTTCTTTCCTAATTATGTATTTACTAGAACAGAAAATGAAATTAAGAAAAGAAATAAATTAGAGTTTGGGGTTTTTTGTTGTTGTTCACTACTCTTTGTGGCTATTCTACTTTGAGGACTCTTTTCCTAGGTGTAAAGTGTAGTTGTATTTTTTTTTTACTTCTTCCTATATTATTGAGGGTTGGGGTTTTTTTAATGTTGTGTGTCAGAGGGCTTTTCATACTTTAGATATTTAAGACCCAAAAAAATCTTGGTGGTAATGTTTGATTGTGCTTTTTAAATTCACTCCGTTATTGATATTTTATTTTCTTTTCCTTTTAATAAGAACAACCAAATTAACTACAGTCCTTAGCAAAAGTTGTTTTGTATTGAACTCTATGCGTATCTGTTCTGTCACATCTTCATCATCAGGGTGGACCTCAGCACTAGGTTTTGTAGTTCTCCACCAGTTCTCTCGTGTGTTCCTCTCCCTCTGTTCTCTGCATGTGAATTGCTAATCTCCATGGTGTTCAGATGTGCATTAGTGCATCTGTTTGCAAAATTAAGGTTGTATGATGGGTTTGAAATTAATACAGTGCCTGGAATTAATGAGCTAGTCATTTTTCATAGTGCTGGTACACATCAGCCTGTGGTCTCTGATATTCTTCCGAAACTTCACTCTAATCGTTCAATCTTGTTTAAATGAAGTATAGAAATTCCCATGGACACGAATCGACTGCAGACACTTGTTCCAACTTCTTTTTTTTTTAATTTTAATTTGTGAAATAGTGCCTGGAGACTTAAAGAAACATTGTTTAGAGTTGGGTTTGCAGCTCTGACTGACACCGTCTAGCAGCTTTAGTGTGGTGGTTCTTTTCCGAGACACACACGTCCACAGACACTCTTCTTGGCTTGCTGCAGCGGAGCAGCAGCGATCACCATGGGCTTAGGATGCCTTGTCAGAGGGACAAGTAGTGTGAAAGCTATTTTGGTCCCACCGCTGCTCACAGCTCTGCACTGAACGGTCTCAACAGACTGGTTCACTGGGGCATCGGAGGCATGAGACAGCTTGGACAACATATTATGGGAATATTAACTTCCAAAGGTTCGGTCAGAACTCATCTTTTTCAGATTTCTTGGATGTTTTTTTTGTTTTGTTTTGTGCGGGGTTTTTTTTTTAGTGGGTTTTTTTCTTTGGTTGGTTGGTTTTGTTTGTTTGTTTGGTTGTTTTTCGTTTTGTTTATTTTTTCCCCACTACTCAATGCAGAAATTATCCAATTAATTAATATCTTCCCTTCCAGACATACATCTGGAGTTCTGCCTGCAAGGACATGGCAGGAGTCTGGTGTTACTATATATATTACATATGCCTTCACACATGTACAGGTCATTTTGTGGATACTGCAAAATTGAGTTTTCATTTTAAATTCTTTCTTTTCTTTCATCCTCCTTCTGTTACCCATCAGGTAACTTCTGCTATTTCTCTTCATCACATAGCACATCTGATGAGGCAAATGAATTCATTTTAACTTTGTCAAGAATTTCAGCCTGGGCATTTTCAAGTGCAATTACATTCTCTGGCAGCTCAAGCCAAATAGTCATGCCCATGGAGTTACTCACATGAAAGTGGAAGGTCTGTTCTTCATAGAAAACTTTTTTTTTTTTTTTTTTTTA
>VXBL01009093.1:111201-166740 GCA_013400195.1 Aramus guarauna | reverse complement strand
TTTTTTTTTTTTTTTTAATTCGTATTTGTGTATAACCAGGAAAAGGATATTCCTAACAGTACCAGGAAAAGGAAAAAAAAATGTTCTTAGCAGTGGAATTTATTTATTTATTTATTTATTTATTTATTTATTTATTTTAATCCTAGTCTTCTAGTCTCTTCTTTTTGTTAGTGGAAGAAAACATTTTACCTGCCTATGACACAAAAAGTAGTAGAAAAGTCAGTTATACAAAGTGATTGGGACTGCTTGAAGTGGACTTATTCAAAGTGCTTGTTTTAGTGAAGGCAAGTAAGTTTTGTAGTTAGGAACAAAGAATGTAGATTATATTTTAAGATGCAAGACTACATTTGGAAAAGCTGGGACTATGAAAATTACTTCATTTTCATAATAGGTCATATAGTACCAGCTCTAGGTAGTGAACATAAGCTTTGGATTCACAGAAGAAAAGAAATTAGTTATTTAGTATCAGACATGTCATAGCAAAGACAGTCCAATATGACTTTATTTTGGTGTGTTTGTGTCCCAGATGGATACAACCAGATTCCTTTGAAGAGAGTGTTAACTTGGTCTGCATCCGTATCATGGGTAGGTTTTGTTTGATAACTTTATCTTTTAAAATAAGGATAGGTTTCTGTAGGCATGGTAGTATCAGCACAGGCATTCTTATCTTAGCCAAGGCCAGGTATTGGCATGTTGTTTCACCTTTGTCTTTTTAAGACCAAGTTTTTGGAAGAGAAGCTGGAAAATTTCCTCTTAGAAAGATTTACACAGACAGTGTTGGAGCCAAATAGGCTTTCAGGGAAGATTCTCATATACGGCAGGCTTGTGCAAGCACTGCCCGTAAACAGGCACGCTCCTCAGCACTTTAGACTAGCTCACACTTCACTTCCAGTTAGTACAACAAGACGTTCAGGAACAATCATTTATGTAAAGTGCCACCTCTCAGACCAAACCAGCAAAAATTATTTTTAATGGCACGAAGGTGGGAAATCTCTTACAATTTTCTGCCCTTCCAAAGCTGTGATTTGCAATCTTACACTAATGCTTTTGTGTGTTGGAGTAGGGGGGTTGGCCAGAGCAGCATCTTCTGGACGACAGAATCTCCTTCTTCCTCATTTCAATAGGCAATTTGTGTCTTCATCATTACGAGTACCAAACACCTTACATGCTCTCCAAGCAAGCACTAGACAGCACAGCCTGGTTTTTAGCCACTGTTTTCTGCAGAATATAACAAAATCTCTTCCGGGATGATACTTCAAAGCATTATATTTTCTGCTTGGCTAATATTTGATTCAGGTTTTCTTGGCATTTCATTATCACAGTGCACCAGTACAAATCCTGGAACACAACCGTTTAGGTTTGCCACCTCATGGTGTTTTATACCTCCATACAGTCCACCTGGAGTACTGCGTCCAGCTCTCAGGTCTTCAGTACAAGAAGGACATGGACCTGTTGGAGCGAATCCAGAGGATGCCGCGAAGGTGATCAGAGGGTTGGAGCACCTCTCCTGTGAAGACAGGCTGAATGAGTTGGAATTGTTCAGCCTGGAGAAGAGAAGGCTCCAGGGAGATCTTAGAGCAGCCTTCCAGTACCTGAAGGGTCTACAGGGATTGTTTACAAGGACACGTAGTGATAGGGCAAGGAGGAATGGCCTTAAGCTGAAGGAGGGTAGACTTAGATTAGATATGAGGAAGAAATTCTTCCCTGTGAGGGTGCTGAGGCCCTGGCACAGGGTGCCCAGAGAAGCTGTGGCTGCCCCTGGCTCCCTGGCAGTGTTCAAGGCCAGGTTGGATGGGGCTTTGGGCAACCTGGGCTGGTGGAGGGTGTCCCTGCCCATGGCAGGGGGCTGGAACTAGATGGGCTTTAAGGTCCCTTACAACCCAAACCATTCTGTGATTTTATGGTCTTACCTCACCTTGAAAGGTACACAAGCTTTTCTGTTGGCAGATGTGCTTGTATGGGACTGATCTGGATGAAAAGAAACCTCTTGCTTCTTCTGTACTAATTCAATTTTAATCTAGCTGCCTTCCCTAGCCTGCCCTACCACAGCACGGGGGAAGAGTTGCTCCAAGGTTGGAAACAGGTAATGGGCTTGGAGGGTCATAGTCTCCAAGTGTTTAGAGAAGTATTTGCCCCTCTGCTTGTGGAAACCAGCACCTTCTACTTGCCCTCACAATCACAAGCCAAAGCTGACTCTGATTTTTTGGCTCTCCCACTTTTTGGATGTGATTGCTGTGAAGACTATCAGACAGGGAGCCCAGAGGTTTTGACCAACATCCAAGTGTCTCGTTACATGCCTGATTTCTTCCATGGGTTTTGTCCCCCTAATTGCCCCCCTCTCACTCCCCCCAAACTAAAACACTTCCTACTAGTGATTAACCACAATTGCTAGTGCTCTGCTGCTGAGAATAGCTACAGTCATTCAGCCTGGCATTGATGTGTGGGTAGTCATTGAAGGAAACAGCACTAGGGGTGAGGCTTCTGTCAAAAACTGTCTCATGACATTCCTGTGAATATTCATGAGAAATCAAAGCAAAGTTTGGCTTACTCAGAAGGAGAGTAACTGTGAAGATCTGAGGGGATCATAACATAAAGTCTGCCCCCAGTTCATCTCCAGACAGGAATTATAAGCAGCATATAGCTGCAGAATGCAATTTTTCTTTTTATTTTGTAATAGACAGGCCATGCTTACAGACCTCCTAAGAGATGAACAGAAATGAGGTTTCATGACAAAGGACATTTACACCTTAAATGGCACTTTAGTAGTGGTCAGAGGATCTGATACAGTAATGGGAGAAAAATATTCTAAAGATACATCACAGGATACTTGTCCTGTATGTGGCATCCGCTTGGCACTCCTGGAGCATTGGCTGATCTTACAGTGCTCTTGCATTTCAGGGAGGACTTGACAAATGCTGTTTCTGGGATAGTGCCCTTTCTTACTTTGTCCAAAGTTTTTTTGTATTGGTTTGTTTTGGTTTGGTTTTTTTGTGGGTTTTTTTTTGTTTGTTTTTTTGTTGTTTTTTTTCAGTGTCAATATCTCATTCTTAAGTGCTCTAGACAGAGCCATCATTAAATAAGCAAGACTAGGACACTTTTCTCATGAATTTCGTGTTTATACATCTTGAATTTCCCATCTCCTTTTACTGCCCAGTCACTCAGTCTCCTCAGGTCCTGCAGTTCTTCAAATCTGACCCTTCTCTTTACTGTTCTGGAAACCTTATTTTTATTATTGGACTTCATCTTCTTGTTATTCATATCATCTTCCAGGTGACTTGCAAGCACTATCTCATACAGACCACTGCTCTGGAACTTGGTGATGCTTAACAGGAAATCAGGTTTGGCTCCCATGTAGTTACATGGGTCCATCACTGTCGTGTGTGTAAGACTACATCTTTCATGAGCCTTCCCTCATGAATTCCTGAATGGTTCGTGGGATTTTCACATGTTTCCGTGTTTACATTTTGTTTTAATTTCCATCTGCTTTTAGATACTACCCTTCGCAGTCCAAATCTTTAGTTGGATGTCCTTCATACTCCATGAACTGATACAGGAAATGTTTTCTTTGCATCATCTTTGCATCCGTCAATATATTCATTCCTTATTCTGGTGTACCTGGACTTACAGAACTTTTGATCCAGTATTTTATACAGCCTTCATCGTGCACCAGGAAATCACCTCATGGACTTTTATGTAGTACAGGAAACAATGCTATCTGGTGTTTGTCCTCTTATGTACAGTTTTTCTGCCCACTGTAATGACAAGACTCCTTTGGAGATTCAGGCCTGTTATCAGTATGCTCCTCTCTTTAGCTCCTGGCTGGTCTTCTGATTATTGGCTATCCATAGCCTTTTTGATGATCATCAGGTTTACTAGAAGAATAAGGGTAGTTCGTATCTTTCTGTTCAACCTTGCTGTTCCAACAAGCATGATCAGTTGGATCTCATCCTTTGACCATGGTGGGTATTGCAAATACATTATCTTTTTTTATGAATAGTATTCATATATTCAGATGTAACTCTCAATGCTTGATGACGTATGCACAAAAGTTAAGATATAAGCTGTATAACAGAGATCCTAAGAGGGCCTTGCATATATTAGGAGCTTCTAAATGTTAGCTGTCTGCTTTTGGTGCATCTTTTGGATACAGTCCATTCAACTTGACTTGAGGATTGTGCTACCAGCTTGAACAGTGTCCTGTTAACATTGCATTATGTCATTTTTGAAGCACAAGCTTCCATGGCAGATGCTCTGAATCAGTGGCATTCCCCTCCAAAGTTAGGTTACCTGCACATAATACTCTTTGACACAAGAGCTGTTTAATAACTGCTTCTCGAGTGCCAAGAGTGGAATTTTTCAGCCATTCAAAGATATAATAATACTTCTTGAAGCTTTGTTACTTACCCAGCTTCCACAAGTGATCCTTCATTGACATCAGTCAAGACCCTACTTCTGTTCTTAGCAAAGCTGACGTGCTGTTTTCTTTGTATATACTTTTCAGTAGTCATGCCCTGGACAGTTAACTCTCAGACTGGACAGAAAATAAAATGTCTTATCTCTGTCTTTTTTTTTTTTTTTTTTTTTTTTCACCTCCTCTAAGCTCCTAAGCTCTGCCTGGGACAGTCTGCTGAATCATGTCTCCACAAAGCCTACATCTCTTCATGTCCTTATTCTCAGTGCCGTGTTTTCAGATTCCCTTTTCTGTGATTTGCCAGCTTCCTAGCTGACCATTTTTGGACTTCCATCTTAATTAGCTTCTTTATTGTCCTAACAGTGGGACATGACTGTATCTTTTGTGTCTTCCTTACGACCCAGCCCCTCCTTGATAGAAAAGTTCTTGCACCAGGGAGGAAATCCAAGAGCAAGCAAGCCATCTCCCACAGTAGCAGAAGGATTTTGTAAATAAATAATGGAAGCTTTGTCATAGTGTCAGTAACCATGTACATTTATCTTCATCAGGCATAATGCTGAAGGACTTCTCTCTGTCAAACTGAATTATTATACTGCTTGTAAAACAGTAACATTTGTATTTTGTTAACAAGGTTTCGAAGATAGAATGATAATTGTGGGGGCTATAAAAAATCTAATGTATGGATAACTAGGTTGCTGCAAATATAAAATGCACAGTATTGTAATGAATATTTTACAAATGCATTTATATTCCCAGATACAAGAATAATGAAATATCAGTAAAAAACCTCCAAACCCCACAAGTATTTTTTTTTTTTTCTGAAATGTGGAATTAAATAATGCATGTTTTATGGGATTAGACACACATTTTCCTATTAGCCTTGGACATCCATATGCACCATATTGGTTTCATTTGGTTTTCGTTTGGTAGCCACTGGAACTATTCTTTGTAGTATGATTTTCACAAAAACTGAACTTGTTCTGGTTTTGTAAATCCACTGTGGACTTCAATGACAGGCAAGTGTCCTGGGAGAGACAGACATTTGCATAGCACAGCCTTCTCAGAGATCAGGAGAGGTGCTCCCTCATTCCTCTGATTCCAGTGTTGGTTGTGTAGGGGTTCTTTTTGCTGTCTACTGAAACCAGAAAGTCCTTTTTTTTTTTTTTTTTGTAACGTGCTGCAAATGAAACGAACAGAATGGTATTGCTTTTTCCAACTAAAACTTATACCCTGTTCTGATACCATGCAGGATCTAAGCACCTCTCTTGCTACAGCAGTTTTTAAAAGTCCTCTGCTCTTTATGCTCCAACTTCTATGCTCTTGAGATGTCCTCGGTATTCACAGAAGCTTGTCTTCTGCCTGTCTTCTAAGGAGGGAGATGTATAGAGAAGATACATCAGAGACATAGTTGTAACCTGTCTGTTTCAGTAAAGTTGGTTATGAACTTGAGGCTTCAAGTCCACACTCTTAGAAAGTATCTTCAATGGCAATAAAATATCTAATTAATATTTTAGAATTAGGTACCATGAAATAATGATGTATGCGTGAACTTTTTAATTTTCTACTTCTTTATTATTTTATTTATAAATTTCACATTTTTTAAGATATAGCTAGTGGTTTTCTTCCTAAGTGGAAATATTTCTTTATAAATTCATGTCACACACAATGCTAATCAAGTTTGCTTCAATTAGACTAATTGACAGAAAATGTGTCACTTCCAGATATTAATTTATTAATTGAAATATTTCATTGAGACTTCATCCAAAACCACCTCACTAAAGTCAACTGAAGAAGTCAAGAAACCTTTCTTTTTGCATAATATGCTTCAAAACATGTCATTAAAATTAGATCTTCAGCCTCCTAGAGACTTTTCTATGAGAAACGGATCATAGAATGCAAGTTGCACCAACATTGCAATAAAATTAAAAAAGAAAAATCTGTGGCTTCATCAGAAGTACTATTGTCTTTATAGGAAGGAAGGAGAAAAACTATAAACGGAAAATACTGTTTTTTTACATCCAACATTATAACTGGTATCATGTTTTGATTACAAAATATTTTTGATTACAAAATATGATATCGGTTATAAAGCACTTGCGCAATTGCAGACCAGGGTCCATCCCAGGTAGAGATGTATCCAATCGCTAAAACCATGAGGAGACAGAATGTTTTCAGCACAGAGCCTGAGAAGTTTTTGGAATGCCCTTGTGCTGTGTCTGCTGCGGACAGAACCGAGTCTGCAGGACATCAGTGAAGCGACCGACAGGGAATTGGCACGATCCCTGTCACTGTTAGCAGGGACTTAATCACAGGTACTGTGACTCTGCCCTTCTCTATCAGATGCGTAGCAATACAAAATGCTCGGCCTGCTCTATGGTTTTGAGGAAACAGCAGGAAGAAAAAACTAACTGCTTACGTATCTTATGCAAGGAAAAGAGTAGTAGAATAAAACCACAACTATTAGGAGTTGTGATCTAGCCAGTGGCCTCTACTAAGTGTTGTGGTTTGCAACGCATATTTTGATCTAATGCCTTGTGCTGCTACAGGGTAAAGGGTAAATGAAGATCATACTTTTCATAAGTGAATAAGAAATTGCATTAATCCAACTAAATCTGAAATCAGCATTTTATCTGACAAAAGAAAAACCAGTTGCAGCATCTTCGTCACTGCTTTTTAAGAAATTCTATCAGCAGTATCACTTTAGGCTCTGGGCTAGTCTGCTTTCAGTACTCACTGTAGCCTGGGTGTTTCTGTGCTCTACTATGGTCTATGATGGAGACACACCAAAGAGTTTGTATGGGTCAGAATAAAATAAAGGGCTTGCTCTTTCAGTAGTACTTCATGAAGAGCTCTTACAGAAGGAGGAATTGCATGTTTGCAGAGGTTAACTTCTTCACGGAAAGGGTTGTCAGGCTCTGGAATGGGCTGCCCAGGGAGGTGGTTGAGTCCCTGTCCCTGGAGGTATTTAAAAGAAGGATAGATGAGGTACTTGAGGACATGGTTTAGTGGTGGGATGGCAAGGTTAGGTTAGCGGTTGGACTTGATGATCTTAAAGGTCTTTTCCAACCTAGATGATTCTATGATTCTAAGTTGATAAAACTGTGATTATTAATTGCACTGCACTGGACATGGCAAATTAAAAATACCATCTGATTTGAGGCTTTAATATATGATTTCCTTTATTTAGTTTTTAACTGCTTTGAATGGCAGAAGCAATGGCAAGATCAAAAAGTATGATCACCAGATCATAGAAATATTTTTGTCTTCTCAATCCACAAAACTTAACATTGTGGATTTCTACTTAGTGTGAAAGAAATTTGATTTAAAACTTTCCTTTGACTTCAGCTTTGGAGTAGAACCTGAAATGCTGAAAACCTTATGGATCATGTCAGTTTTATGAAATAAATAAAATGAAAGAACAAATCCTATCCTTCTCACTATTTGCCAGTTAGGTTGAATAAAATAAAATCTTGGGTTGGCTTTACAATTTTTCGTGGTGGTTTTAGTGAAGCACTTATTCTGAAATTGAAAAATTACATGTAACAAATCTTTTAAGCAGAGTAAATCACTTTAGCTAAAGCCAGACTTAAGCTATATAAATTTCTTAGTTCTGGAAAACAGCGTTTTAATCATTGTAAGTAATTAAATGAGAAGAGAAGGAGAGAATATGAAAAGGGTTGGTCTGTTTGCGTGAAGCTGAAGCCCTGCATTTTATCAACATGTCAAAGAACAGCTGCAGTTTGATGTGTTGGGTTAGGCATTCACCATGACAGTTCTCAAGCTGATGATAAAGTTTGGATAGTCTTTGCGTATGTAATTGCATAAAATCTCTGTCACACTGTATAAGCAAAAATAATGAGCTGAATGAGGAGCATGTGGGGATACCTGCCACAATTTGCAGTTCCAGAGACTCTTGCTCTTTTTGGCGTTTTTGGACATGCTTGCACGTTGTACGTGGGCATTTTACTTAGTATATTATTCCATTTTTAAATGTATATTTTTTATATTTTTATATAAGGAGATAAATATAATGGTTTTTAAAAAAGATCAGTGCTGTTTCTCTTCTAGTTATGAATATACTGAAAAGAAGTATTTTCATTTTCAGGCTCTTTGGAGGATATGTTGGTTAGTCATTGAGTCTGTTCAACTGGTTGCAAAATTCAGATTTGTTTTAAATAGTCATAACTACTGCATTAGCTTCAGAAACAAACCCGTGGGGAAAAGGCAAGTCAAGTAAGATGCAGTAGTGGGAAAACATGTTTTATAACAGTCTGTGAATGCACTGTAATCCATGTTCTGTATCTTCCAAAATAATTGGTCACACTTTGAGATTTTTTTTGTTTTTCCTTTTCCAAACATATACTTGGACAGGCAATTATTCTTTCATAAAGTAGACTGAGGAAAAAAAGAAAAAATGAACATAGCTGCTCTGAAAAGAACTGATAATACACTTCCGTGTGAACTGTCAAATTGTCTGGAGAGCCTGGTGCAAGGCAGAGCCGGCTGTGGGCTGGAAGGATGCTGGGCAAGGTGACAGCAGAACCTGGGCAGCACCTGGTGCCGTGCTCCTGCTCCGCTCTTAAACACAGAGAGCATCAACACCGTGTATCTTCCTGCCAGCAGAAGTAGTTTAACATTGTGATAGGCAAAAAATATTACTACAAGGAAGACAAGAGCATACTTTGGAGATGGGACCTGGAGGAGGAATGCAGTGCATATTCATGTCTCTCCTCTGTATTTCTTTGCAAGTGTTGGGACAAATTCTTTTTTACTGTTTACATGAAAGGATTTAGGAAGACAGGCAATATGCTGGTAGTCAGGAGACCACTGCTTTTCCTGAGACTGACAGGATGGCATTTAGAAAGTAATCTTGTCTTTTCCCCTCTAAATGTAAGATGAGAATAACAGTATTTCAATATGGCATAGGGATGCTGTGAGGTTTAAAAACCAAAATGCTAAAATAATAGGGGATACACAAGGTAGAATTTGTTGGCACAAAGTACACAGGACTCCTGTAGTTGAGAAGAGGTGGGATTATGGCCTCATATCTTTCTAAAGTGGCTAGTTTCGGAAAGCGCTGGAAGCTTTCTGAAAGCAAAGTTCAAGTTCTGCAAATGTAAGAGCATTGAGTTTGAGCCACGTTACTGGAAGCGACAGCTATTTGAGTGGTTTATGAGACTTTTTAATGGAATCTGTGGTGGTATTCCATTTTAAGATAATACTCAGGTAGAGCAACACTTGAATCCCATCACTATAGTGATGATGATGGAGATAAATAAACAAAAAAAGCAAGGTCCTGATGTCTTGTTGGAAATAGATAAAAAAATAATGCATAACTCTAAAACTGTATTTTATTTTTATTTCTTGCATTATTGGAAATAAGTAAGCAAGAAAAAATATTTATTTATTTATTTATTTTTAAGTGCATCAACAATACCTGTATTTTAAGTCTAGGCAGTTGCCTGCTTTGTTGGTCAGGTCAAATGTAATAAATAACAGTCTTCTCAAAGATTGCTATTTTGATACAGAAAAGATGTAATGACTGGATGAAAAAAATGAAAGGATAGACAGGAAGAAGGGGAGGATGAGGTAATTATTACATGAGTGTGCATTACAAGTGCATGGAGTGATAGGACAAGGGGGAATGGCTTTAAGCTGAAGGAGGGTAGATTTAGATTAGACATCCGGAAGAAATTCTTCCCTGTGAGGGTGCTGAGGCCCTGGCACAGGGTGCCCAGAGAAGCTGTGGCTGCCCCTGGCTCCCTGGCAGTGTCCAAGGCCAGGTTGGATGGGGCTTTGGGCAACCTGGGCTGGTGGAGGGTGTCCCTGCCCACGGCAGGGGGATTGGAACTAGATGGGCTTTGAGGTCCCTTCCAACCCAAACCATTCTATGATTCTGTGATTTGTTATAGTCAGTTGGCAGTCAGCGTTCATGAAGGGGTTTATTTGTTTGATTTATTTAAATTATAATATGAGACAAGTGACTTTAGTGGGTGCCATACAGTTGTTGGGAGTGTTTTGCAGAAGTACAAGCATGCTGAATGCATCAGGTGGTGACAGTGATTCCTCTGTGTTGTTGCAATATCTACCTATGGATATAATGATCCTTAGTGAAGAATTTCATTTTTAGAGGGAGAGAAAAAGATAAACAGCTTAATGTCCTTTAATATAAGAAGCAATTTTTTTTTCTATCCTTGACAAAAAGTGACTATCTCATCTAGGAACGTGTATGATATGGGGTTTTTTTAGAGATGTTATGTGGAACAATGAGGTATATATTTGCTAACTGTGCAGGTTATGTTTTCTATAACTGAAGATATTTTAAAATTTTCTAGTATTCTCTAAGTGGTAATTCTCAAGCTGGATTTAAATTGCACTCTGATGCAGATTTTAATTATATCATAAATGAGTTCTATAATAAAATTTATTTTAGCAAAAAAAATTTGCAAAAAATATAGTGTCTTCTCCTTTTTCCCTAATAAGTTTGAAAAGAAGATAAAGATTTTTTTACCCAATATATCTATATATCAGAATGAAATACACAATGGTCAGTATTACGTTCTGATTAAAATTGAATGTAGTAATGCCCTTTGGGGGAAAGAAACAGATTGATCTATAGCACTAGGTCTTGTCATGTACCGCATATTCATATTGTCTAGACCATATATTGTTAATAGCAACTACAGTGGGCTCAAAATGAAATTATCCTACAAAATTATGATCTGCATTTTACTTGCAAGAAACTACAGCATACTCCAGATCCTGTAAACTAGTGTTGTCGGAAAAACGTTACCTTCTACAACAAATGTGCAATATGAATTTCCTTTGTTCCCTAACCCTTTGTTTAAGAGTTGACAAAGATAATTTACTTCTACATTATCCCCCCAAAAGCTTTCCTTAAAGCACCATTGCCTACCGCTGGTATTAAACTGTTCGAACTTTCTCTGGAAGTAATTGTCCTTAAATACTTTGTATTGCAAAAGTAACTCCGTATTTTATTCACATTTTTTAAATTGTAGTTAGCTACTGCTTAGCATCTTGCTGGGAAAATAGTTAAGTGACCTTATTTTTGCGTGACAGTGGTTTATGAAGTTCATAATACATGTGGCAGGCAGTCCTAGAAAGGTGGAAGGTTGAAGGTTGAAGACTTTGATGGAAGGCGATTAAACGAGGCAAGTGTTACAGCCTAATGTAGACATGTCGTTTTCCCTACAGCAGTTCTTAGTCCATGCGCTTGATGGGATGCCTATTGTGACTGAATTATGCTTTAATTTTAACAGTGGATGACTTAACTGCTTTGAAGTAAATAACTGGGTTTGATTTACAGTCTCAGCAGATTTATAAGAAGCTTTTGAATGTGCAGTTTAAAAAAAAAAAGAGACTGTTATAGCTATGTACCTCTATAAATCTGTCTTTATTGTTTAGCATGTACGCAGGCTACTGGGACCCCATTACAAGTTTACAATCACTGGGCAACGTGTTTGAAACTCAGTAATGCAGAAATTAGAACCTTGATGGTTTTCAACTATTCTTACTTGTTTCTGACATGAGATTGATGGCAGAAAATTCACTCCTTATAAAAATCTTAACACTCAAGATTAAAAGATAGGGGAAGGCTGTGGATGTGGTCTACCTAGACTTTAGTAAAGCCTTTGGCACAGTTTCCTACAGGATTCTCCTGGGGAAACTTGCTGCTCATGGCTTGGATGGGTCTATTCTTCGCTGGGTAAAAAACTGGCTGGATGGCTGGGCCCCAAGAGTTGTGAATGGAGTTAAATCCAGTTCGTGGCCAGTCACAAGTGGTGTTCCCCAGAGCTCAGTACTGGGGCCAGTTCTCTTTAATATCAATGATCTGCACAAGGGGATTGAGTGAAGGTGAGGGTGAAGGTGAAGGTGAAGGGTCTGGAGCACAAGTCTTATGAGGAGCGGATGAGGGAACTGAGGTTGTTTAGCCTGGAGAAAAGGAGGCTGAGGGGAGACCTTATTGCTCCCTACAACTACCTGAAAGGAGGTTGTAGCAAGGTGAGTGTCGATCTCTTCTCCCAAGTAACGAGTGATAGGACAAGAGGAAATGATCTCAAGTTGTGCCGAGGGAGATTTAGATTGGATATTAGGAAAAATTTCTTCACCTAAAGGGTTGTCAGGCACTGGAATGGGCTGCCCAGGGAAGTGGTTGAGTCACCATCTCTGGAGGTATTTAGAAGACGTGTAGATGTGGTGCTTCAGGACCTGGTCTAGTGGTGAACTTGGCAGCGCTAGGTTAACAGTTGGACTCTGTGGTCTTAAAGGTCTTTTCCAACTTAAACAATTCTATGATTCTATGATTCTGTTCATCAGGCCCTTGTTTCATTGTTTTACACTTTTGTCCTTACTCCTTTAATCGGTTGGCATCACAGCCAACTCTTGAGACTCAAGACCTAGTAACAGAAAATTTTACTCACTTTACTTGTTCCAGAAACTTGATGCATTGTATGGTAGAAACGTTCCAGTAACAAAAGTAAAAGAAGAAATATGCTTAAAAAATTAGGACCAGCTTTTCCTACCCTATTCTAAAATTCCTGGCAAAGGCAAGCATACCTGGGGTCTGCCATTATCACCTTTCCCTGAATGCTCTGTCAACAAAGGGATTTGCTAGAAGAAGAAGATGTGATGGTTTTGTTATTATTGATCTGTAGATCCCAGGGTTCCCAAGGGGAGAAAGAACTTTATCGTTAAACCTGCATTTCTCTCTCAGTACCTGTTCAATGTTCAACCTCAGCCAATGTACTATAACATGTCTGTCTCAATAACACTCTGTGGCCTAACTCCCATCTGTGTAACATGCCTCGTGGCGGTCTAAGAAACTAAGCCACAAAAAACCCTGATAATGTCTAGCTTCTGTAGGAGCAGAAGTGTACAACAGGACTTTTGGAAGGCAAGGTGGAGGTAGAATACGGCTACCAGGCGGGCTAAGATTGTAGTTTGAGCTGAGCAGCAAACTTAACATAGCTATTTGCTGTGCTGCTTTAGAGGCCCCAAAACTGGCTTGTATGACCATATCTTATCATCGGTGCTCAGGTATTAATTCATAGATGTGAGGACTGCCAGGGATCTTGTAGGCCAGACTGCGTCACTGTCTTCATGGAGTCCCTTGAAAGGTATGGAACTACTCTTTTTAGAAACTCCTAAATCATGTGAAGTCTCAGGCATTGGATCTTCTCTTCTTACTGACTTGACTGTATCCAGTAGAAGAATAAAAGTCTGATTTTAAACAGAAAGAGAAGTGCCCATACGGAATAAGTGCCTAAATGTGTTCTCTTCTGTATCTAGTTGGAAGCTGAATGCTTGAATCTCTGAGTGACTGGATAGACTACATCTCTGAGAGACTAGGTGTCTTCGTGAGCGATCAGCATGCTTTCATTAAGTATTCATAATATTTAGATTAGGCTCATATTTTTGAAAACTCTTCAGCTTGGGGAAACTGCTGTTGTCTACATGTTCACATGCATAGGTTTTTAAAGCAGTATCTTCTAAGATCCTGTAGGGTTGGAAGAATAGCAGCTGTATTTTTGACAGTAACTCAATTTATTGAAATTTAAATTATGTTACTTAGCAAACAAGAGGAAAAGCTTTATTTTCTTTTGAGGAACTTGAAGTCTGGATGCTTTAAAGTGCTTATTTAAATTTAGTATGATTTAAATTTTGCATTATACTCTTTATAAACAGTATCTGAGAAGGCTGATTTAATTCAAAGAAATTAGATATTTGAGGATGAGTCATTTGGAAGAGAGAGATGGATATTTTTCATTTGATTTTTCATTTTTAAACATATGCAATAATCACTCAGGACATGGCTGTTAAAAGTTTAGACACCAGTGCGTCTAACTTACTGAATGGTGACATTTTTAATCAAAGTCATATTTTGTAAATGGCATTGCAGACATGATTACAGCAAATTGCTGTCGGTAGAAGGGGCACAGAAAAATCTATGCCAGCTTAACTTTCCCAAGCCACAGCGTCGGTATAAGATTGTCTGGGCTGCTAGTTGGGAACATTACTCTCAGAAAAGGCACAGCAAAGGCAGCGCTTCTGCAAGATTTCACAGCCTGTCATTTAAGCGTGTTTTAACTACTATTTACCTGGTCTTGACCACTACTGTCTATTTTAGAAAAAGAAAGGCTTGCTACTGTTTGTCTTGTTACTCGAAACTTGTCTTTTTACTCAGGTGGATGCAAAAAGCCTATCCCCAATTCTTCTTCTTTGGAATAAAATTTGTTGGTTCCTTTACAAATACGTAATTTTATCTCTTTTTTTCTAAATAGATAGTAAATTAAATTAAACAGGTCTGTCTGTGCCTGACACTTTTATCATTTACCTACCTTACACAATTCACAAAGCCTGCTAAAATGAGTAAAAAAGTTAAAACAGCTCTCTAGTCGTGGACAAGTAAAATGCATATATGTGGAAAAAATGCACTCTGAAGATTGAGAAAACATAGAGAAAGTAAAAATGTCTCAAATGTGATGTTCCATTTTTACTTATTTTTATATTATCTCATTTTTCATGGTTTTGGCTTCCAGATAAATCTTTTTTTTTTTAAACCTCAATTTCTTTCTCACCCCTTTTGACTCAGCAGGAAGCAGGAGGTGCTTCCTTAGTCAAAATACAGTGAAGCAAACTCTTATTTTATGAATATATAATATTATGGTTTATGAAAGCGAGCCCCTGAGGCAAACAGTTACTGATATAACAGGTTGTAGAGTAAGCGGGTGTGAACATGTCTAGGAGATCTGCAGATCTGTTGTCCTGGCCTTTGGGGGAAGAGGGACCAGAAGGTGACTCTTCCTGGCACAAGACACTTGAGCAGTACCACCCTTGCACTCCTATATTGCACTACCGTTAGGGACTGTACTGACGTCTTCCATGTGTTAGGATGCTCATTACAGAAATGTTAAGCTCCTGAAAGTTTTATTACAGCGATCCTCTCTTGCTTCTCCGAAGCGTTTATTCCCCTAGCATATGGCCAACCATCCAAACAACTGTTGCACAATCCTCAGACCTACCCCGCTTGTATGATAGAATAAATTAAACAAGGGACTCTTAGCAGACCTGACTACCTGTGACAATGCTCAGCTGCTGTCTGCAAAGTGGAAAGATTTCTATAAAATAAGCACTTGGTCTTTTGGTGCAGTAGAAGCATCAAACACTTCCCTCCCCACAACTCGGGGTTTGAGGCTGCATTTGTGGGGAGCCCACCCGTGCTCTTTTATTGAAGGTACAACCACCATTTTTCAAACCAATTCTCCTTCTCTCGCCTCCTCCAGGCAAGCCCAGAATACTTTCTGTGTGGAAGTCTGGATGTTAAATTTATTCAGAAGAGATGTATATGGGTTATGGAAGAAGAATTAGTAACTTTTTATCTTTTTTGCAGCTTTTTGAGTATAACTCAACATAATTCTTCCCCTAAGACCAATGTTTGAAAAAGAAAAAAAAAAAAGTGACAAAAATAAGATTATTTCTAAGCATTTTCAATTGTATGCATTAATGCTGGGAAAATGCAAGCAAGAAATCAATACCATAGTGCTTTCTCTAAATATATAAAAAAAAGATCCAAAACCATGCTCAAAGAGAAAGAAAGAATCATGGATCTAATTTGCCATAGTAACTGACAATAAAATTGTTGCACCTTGACCCTTGAGTATATTTCGAAGTTCCTTTAGGCACTCCTCATTGCAGTTATGTCCAGACCAAGGAAAATTTTAAGTATATAAGGCAGTAAAAGCTATGTTCTTTCCCTTAAAATATAGAGAGGTTGTCTATCTCTTTCATTATTAACCAGAAGCATAAGGACAGAGAATTTTTAATTTTAATTATATTTCATTCAATATCATCCCTCAGTTCACTCTGAAGTTTCTAAAAAAGATTCCAACTCCCTATAAGTTCCACCAAGTAGTTTGCTTAGATCTTTTCTCACATTAAAAACAAGGGATGCTTTTACTGAAATGTATAAATGGAGAAAACTTACTAATTTTTCTGTTTGTAGTCTTCCTTCAACATATGGAAAAAAGAAATCTATTAATTTAATGTTGATTTTAATAGGCAGTGCGTGTGTTGAATTCTTGATTACAACAGTAATATAAATACAAGAATATGGTGCTTCTTTTCCCTCTCTTCTGTTAACTGAAGTCTTCTTGTGCAGGTCTTGATTTGAAATTGAAATAAATATAGTAATGCATACGGTACAAGATATGTTTTTGAAAATTAAAGTGGAAGAAGACAGCCATTCAATATGGCTCTGATTTTCATAAACTATATTTTGGCCATGAGATTTATACTCACAGTATCCTTTGAAGATAAGTCACCCTCATATAAAATGCTATTTTCTCTAAAGATATAATAATATTTGTGTGTTTAAAAAAATAGAAAATGTATACTTCTGGCCACTCTTTTCCTAGTGCCCATGGTCTACGTAATGTCATTAACTAAAGTAGAATTTAGACTATATGATGTCTTAACTGTTCTTTATGGAGTCCTTAAGAGGAAATCCTAGTTTTTCAAAAGTAATAAAAGAAGGATGATCACATTTGGCAGAAATGCTCCGAGGAAACTGTTATTGAAATAGGAATACCCCTCAAAAATATATACAAGATTGCTCAGAATAAATACATATGTTTTCAAGGGGAGGCATTTTTTAGAGACTTCTGAAATTGTATGAATGAAAGAAAAAAAGATTAATTATCCTAAAGATGTGGGTGGACTAGACATCTGTACATATTGGGTTTTAATATGTGAATCCAGAAATAGGCATGAAATGACTTCTTGAGTACAAGAATATATATTTTAAAAGTCCCCAGTGCGACCAAAACCTAATCTCTGTGGTATACAGTGCATTTGACTGGTGTGATAACTGGAGAGCCCTTCAAAGCAACTTCACACATAGCTGCTAGCGAAACCATAGAGATTAAAAGTTTGATTCATAAAAACTGTTATCTGCTTGCTAAGCGGATTATTCATGTAGAATATAATTTTGTGGGGGAACGGACTTGGACAATTCTTTATAAACTTCTCTTGTGAGAAATTGGATGTGTCCAATTCACTGCGGAGGGCATGGTACAAAAAGACAAAACCCGAACCAGATCAATGGTATCTACAATACACAGCGTGTTTGTAACTGTTAAATGCAAATGTTACTGTGCGTTGAATGTCCAGGTTAATTACTAGATTACAGTGATGTACTGCCCTAGAAGGTCTCTTTTTGGGACAAGTGTGCTTTGCATAGTGGGAGATTGCTCCTCTGTTTCGTGCAGTAGACTTCTGAAGAAAAATGTGAATTAATGTGCCTCTTTTTCTGGAAACTCTGTGATGAGGTATTTAAGCATAGCATGCTTTGTAATGGGCAGCTTTACAAGGAACGTGCTTGTAACGAGCCTAAGTGTCTCAAACAGCCTGTGCTGCTGGTGCCTCCATGCCCTTCCCAAAGACAACCTGCTGAGGAAGGGAAATCAGGTAGGTCGATGTTAAGAGCTACCAATGCTTTTTGAAGCCTTTGACACAAAGGTTATGGTGTGAAATTGCTTCTGGATGTCTCACTTTTCCTGGATTGCTGAGCAACCTCAGTTTTAACTATTTGATGCAAATGGTTATCCCTAACGTGACCTTCCATGAATTAGCCTTGTTTTCCATACAAAGAACATGTTTAGTGCCATTTCTTGTGATACGTTAATGAATAACTAAGGAAAAAATACAGCCAACGTTTTATAAATGTGAGTATTGTTATATTAACAGATCTAATAATCTGTGTGTGACGTGCCTTTCAGATACGTATCACATTTATGTAAAAACAGGTACTTTTCCCGCAAGTTAGGAAGAAAACAGTACCTTCCTCTCCTGCTAATTAAGCTTGTTCCTTTTCATCCACTTCCCAATGTATAGCAATCTTCCACAGCTCTCATTGCAGGAATTTAATTGCTAGTTTTGTTTCTAGAAATATTTAAAATTTAATCTCTTTTGTAACTTTCATTCTTTATAAATAATGTTTTCAGAATATCTTCTGTTACACAGAAGCCTATATTCAAATTTCAAAAGTCTCATTGTATCAGTGAGCCCTAAACCTTTAATTCCCTGAATCCAACTTCTGAAAACGGAAAGCAGACACTTTGAAAATGCTTAAACTATTGCCGATTTCCAGAGGGACAGAGGTTTTTTCTGATATTTTTAAAAGCACGTTTTATAGTTTGTTTTGAACAAGGAAAAAAAAATAATCCTTTTGGTCCCCATTGTCTCAAATATCTTAATGCTCGCACATGCCTCATAGTGCACCTGACATTGGCCTCCTCTGGAGGTTGCAGACTGGACTAAATGGAGCATTTCTTTATTCTGGCTCAGCATATCTTTGTAATAGGAGCTATCAGAAGGGAAGAGGCATAATATTCGCTTTGAATTGAAAGGAAAATGAATAGCACAAGGGGAGAAACCTGAGACAGAAGAGACAGCAGTGAACTGTGTAATGGGATGGCTGAGATGGAATACGGCTGAAAGCTATTCCTGAAATTTTATTGAGTAAATCTTGTTTATGTTACCTGCACTTGGAAGGACAACACATGAGTCTCCATGCCTACTTTCAGTATTTAGCAAATGCATAACTCATAAGCTCTTAGTTACTGTCAAAAACTTAATAACTACAATTTCTTTCTGAATCAGGTTTACTTTGTATTCTCCAATGCAGCATGTATGGGATGGTAGCAACAGTTTCTTGTTGGAGTGAGGGAAAAAAATCCCTAAAAATTCAACTTGTGAAGGATGATAGAAATAGAGAAAATTGAAAGTAACAAAAAAAAAAAAAGCTAGTATGTGAAATGATATTTCATTACATCTGGCTTCTGCCATCATGAAAGAATTACAACTTATGTTAGCAGTATTTTGAAACCATTGTAATATAATGAATATATTTTTTTAAAATCAAAAATCATTGATATTTAACATTGAAACTATTTAATGGGAAATAGTGTTATTGAGTTATTAATTTAAGAATAGCTAATTCAATCGTACAGGCTGGTGTCAATGCAGTACTGTCCATTTGAATAGGAAGTGAAGAAATCTTAGTTAAAGTTATGTTCTTTGCAGTTCTTTATACTTTTGCTTACTGTCACAGTAAGCCTATGTATGGGCAGGTGGGTTCACTTACAAGAAGAATGCAGGATTTAGAAGACATTTACAAAAAGTGGTTCCAGGATCCCAAAAGAAAAAGAACTGACTGGTTTAAAACAGTTGTGTTGGGTAGTTGCGAGGCTGCCTTAGCATCCGGAGAAGGAAAACTCCCAGCATCATTGTTACGAAACTTCTCTATAGAAGCATCACGCAGACAGCTTCTTAGTCACTACTGACTGTGGCAGTTGAATCAGAAATCTGGCAGCATCCAGATTTCTCAGAACTACAAAAAAAAAAAAAAAAAAGAAAAAAGTAAATGAAAATGAATGCATGCATATGCATGTCTGCTATTACATACAGTGGTTTTAGGCATACATACCTACACACAGTTATTTTGAATTTCTGTAGAGTATTTATTATCTGGTTTTAGTCCCCTTTACACATAACTAATGAACTGTTATAAGCATTATCAGTGTGGCATCCCCACGGTGTAACAGACATCCTACAACGGTAACTTCAGGATTCGAGTGGCTTCGGAGGCTGCCTTCCCGCTGCCGTCTGCTGCCGTCAGCGTTTGGGACCCCTCTTTCACAGATACGCCATCATTCAGTGATGTCACTTCTGAATATACCATTAAAAGAAATCACGAGGACAAAATATAAAATGTTTAAGAGAACTACAAACAAATGTGTATCTTTCATGCCCTTGAAGTTGCAATCAGACTTCTGTACTTCTCTCCAACCAATATTTGTGTATTGAGAATTGGATTATCTGTTATATACCATATAATATGTGTATCACCAGCTTGAGCTCTTCAACTGAGTAGAGCATCTGCTTGGTGAAGCATCTAGCAGTTCAGTTATTTGTATTACAATTGCACTTCTGAGCTTTTTTTTTTTTCTTTCTTGTTTTTTGGCAGATGTACAGTAAATANTGTATCACCAGCTTGAGCTCTTCAACTGAGTAGAGCATCTGCTTGGTGAAGCAGCTAGCAGTTCAGTTATTTGTATTACAATTGCACTTCTGAGCTTTTTTTTTTCTTTCTTGTTTTTTGGCAGATGTACAGCAAATAGCAATCGACTGGATCACCGGAAATTTTTACTTTGTGGATCATGTCAGTGACAGGATTTTCGTTTGCAACCAGAACGGATCAGTGTGCGTTACCCTCATCGAGCTGGATCTTAATAACCCTAAGGCCATAGCTCTTGATCCAACATCAGGGTAAGATTATCTGCATTACGATTTATTTCATATGATGTGTGCTTGGCTGTGACTGCATATAGTATATCTGTTTCATTCAGATGTTTTCAAAAATATTTTTTCATTGCTGTGGGGAGTTACTTGTGTAATTGCTATAACAAAACAGTAACGTGTAATGAACTTGGAGCAAGTAGTTAACTATATTAATTGCAACATTTGCCTTGTAACTTCTCAAAATGGAATCGGAAATGAAAGAAGAATTTTATCCCTACATGTCATAAGACATTCTTCTGTCTCTGTTTTTCTGTGAATTGTGTTTCTAACTAGAGTATGTGGAAAAGGAACGTTTGAGGTTTTTTATACTGTATCCCCTCAGTTGTGGGAATATTGGGAAAAGTGGAAGAATTCTTACTCAGCTTTAAAGGGTCAGCTATAATAGTAAAATTATATTGTAATTGCTTTTTCTCTTCCATAGATACATTCAGAGTCACTTGGGAATAAAGCCTTGCTTAAAATAGAGGGTACTGAAAGTCTTCCATACTGTAAGAGCCACCAGCTGGGAAAAGTTTTCAAGGAAATGATGAAATAAAAGCGTAACTAGATAGGAACAGGATCAAGTTAATTTAAAAACTAAATTTTGGTGAGGATTTTAGAACAAGGATTTTATCTTGGTTTTATTAGTCTGTAAGTAGTTTAGTCTGAAATGCCTGGTGAAATATGTCCTAAACTGCCATAAGCGCCTTCTCAATAAATACAAAAATATTTACTGTAGAACAGCTTGTCATCCATATGTGGACTTTTGTCACTCTTTATTTAAACCCTGATTGAATGTTAGGATGCATTATCACAATGACTTTAATTCTGACAAGAACAGCTTGCATGGAAAGTTTACAAAGAAGTTTTATAATGTTATTCTTGAATATAGCTGTATTTCTATCTGCAGCAGATGGTGAGCTTGACTTGATCTGACTGCAGAGTTGTTTTAAAAGAAAAATAAAAATTCATGTATAAATTGATTTTCTACACGTTCTGATCTGAAAGAACTTGAAGCTTTCAAATTTGCCAACTGCAGCCTTTTTTCTGTATGTTTGCTTGCATAGTCTTCGCTGAATTTACTTAGATGANTTTAGGCATACATACCTACACACAGTTATTTTGAATTTCTGTAGAGTATTTATTATCTGGTTTTAGTCCCCTTTACACATAACTAATGAACTGTTATAAGCATTATCAGTGTGGCATCCCCACGGTGTAACAGACATCCTACAACGGTAACTTCAGGATTCGAGTGGCTTCGGAGGCTGCCTTCCCGCTGCCGTCTGCTGCCGTCAGCGTTTGGGACCCCTCTTTCACAGATACGCCATCATTCAGTGATGTCACTTCTGAATATACCATTAAAAGAAATCACGAGGACAAAATATAAAATGTTTAAGAGAACTACAAACAAATGTGTATCTTTCATGCCCTTGAAGTTGCAATCAGACTTCTGTACTTCTCTCCAACCAATATTTGTGTATTGAGAATTGGATTCTCTGTTATATACCATATAATATGTGTATCACCAGCTTGAGCTCTTCAACTGAGTAGAGCATCTGCTTGGTGAAGCAGCTAGCAGTTCAGTTATTTGTATTACAATTGCACTTCTGAGCTTTTTTTTTTCTTTCTTGTTTTTTGGCAGATGTACAGCAAATAGCAATCGACTGGATCACCGGAAATTTTTACTTTGTGGATCATGTCAGTGACAGGATTTTCGTTTGCAACCAGAACGGATCAGTGTGCGTTACCCTCATCGAGCTGGATCTTAATAACCCTAAGGCCATAGCTCTTGATCCAACATCAGGGTAAGATTATCTGCATTACGATTTATTTCATATGATGTGTGCTTGGCTGTGACTGCATATAGTATATCTGTTTCATTCAGATGTTTTCAAAAATATTTTTTCATTGCTGTGGGGAGTTACTTGTGTAATTGCTATAACAAAACAGTAACGTGTAATGAACTTGGAGCAAGTAGTTAACTATATTAATTGCAACATTTGCCTTGTAACTTCTCAAAATGGAATCGGAAATGAAAGAAGAATTTTATCCCTGCATGTCATAAGACATTCTTCTGTCTCTGTTTTTCTGTGAATTGTGTTTCTAACTAGAGTATGTGGAAAAGGAACGTTTGAGGTTTTTTATACTGTATCCCCTCAGTTGTGGGAATATTGGGAAAAGTGGAAGAATTCTTACTCAGCTTTAAAGGGTCAGCTATAATAGTAAAATTATATTGTAATTGCTTTTTCTCTTCCATAGATACATTCAGAGTCACTTGGGAATAAAGCCTTGCTTAAAATAGAGGGTACTGAAAGTCTTCCATACTGTAAGAGCCACCAGCTGGGAAAAGTTTTCAAGGAAATGATGAAATAAAAGCGTAACTAGATAGGAACAGGATCAAGTTAATTTAAAAACTAAATTTTGGTGAGGATTTTAGAACAAGGATTTTATCTTGGTTTTATTAGTCTGTAAGTAGTTTAGTCTGAAATGCCTGGTGAAATATGTCCTAAACTGCCATAAGCGCCTTCTCAATAAATACAAAAATATTTACTGTAGAACAGCTTGTCATCCATATGTGGACTTTTGTCACTCTTTATTTAAACCCTGATTGAATGTTAGGATGCATTATCACAATGACTTTAATTCTGACAAGAACAGCTTGCATGGAAAGTTTACAAAGAAGTTTTATAATGTTATTCTTGAATATAGCTGTATTTCTATCTGCAGCAGATGGTGAGCTTGACTTGATCTGACTGCAGAGTTGTTTTAAAAGAAAAATAAAAATTCATGTATAAATTGATTTTCTACACGTTCTGATCTGAAAGAGCTTGAAGCTTTCAAATTTGCCAACTGCAGCCTTTTTTCTGTATGTTTGCTTGCATAGTCTTCGCTGAATTTACTTAGATGAATTGAAAGCTTGTTATTAGCTAATCTTATCAATCAGGAATGTAAGAATTGTATCCAACCCTCTGATTCCATGAGGAGGAGTGGAACGGAAAAAGAGAGACTGGTTTTCCTTCATTTGTTATCTGCTGGCTACAAACCATTCCTGTTCAGAGAGCGGCCTTTTCCGGTGCCGTAGGTGAGAGTAAGGGTCTATTTCCGTGTAGATTTAAGTGCTGGCCTGCAGGAAAGACCAGAAGTGATGATGATTTTTCACAGTGTGATTCTTCCTATAGCAATACCAATTTATTTCATGATGGAAACATTGGGTGGAAAATTTTCTAAAAATACATGTTTTGCATTTCAGCAATTACTCCTTTACCCTTTTTGTTAGCAACTTTATTCATTACGTTTTCTTGTTGTTCCGTTAATAGGCTATCTAATATACATTTTAACTGATAAGTCCCACCTTAAATAGTAGTTGTGCTTGTTTCTGGCTGGGTTTTGGTACAGAATGCAAAGAGGGGATCAAAAAACATTCTAGCTGCTTGCTTTCTTTTTTCTTTTTCTTTCTTCTTTTCTTTCTTTTCTTNTCTCCTCTCCTCTCCTCTCCTCTTCTTTTGTTTTTTTAATTTTTATTCTCTTTATTTTTACTCTGTCATGCTGGTAGTAGTTGGGATGTATTTCTGTCTCTCTGTGTCAAAGTGTTAGCATGGTATTGCTGTCTAGGTAACTTGTTGGGTTTATTTTATTTAAAGAATCACAAAAACATCCATACTAAAAAAATGTTGCAAGTTGAACACTGAATGAGTGAGTTGCATAAAAGTGTGTACGCAGCAGCTTCTGAAGGCAGCTATGTTTATACACTGTAAGCATGTAATTATAAATCACATTTTTGGTTTTGAGGTTTGGGGAGGGGTTTGTATTTAAATATGAAGCCCAGGCTATTCTAGGAGGTTTTATCTCCTGTAAGAATCGTGTATTAAGGTATTAAATGTAATTACCTTGCTAGGTATTTGCTCCTGTAACATGCATTGCATCATCATATGTTCACTGGCTCCAGTGGTCTTCTAAAAGCTGAAGGTGCACCCGCACAGAGAAGACCATTTCCTATGCTAAGGAATTCAGAGCCTTATCACAAGCCTTTAGGTTTATGATAAACTTCCTGCAGTAGCACAGGGTCAAGCCCTGCTATTTTTACACACTCACGTCTGTGCTGTTACGCATCTAGTTGTTTCGTGAAGCAGAAATTCTGAATTTATCAGTAGAACAACTAAAGCACTGGTTGAAAATTTCTTAATTCCAAACAGTTCCCCTCGCTGCGCTCAAGAATATATTTCAAGTGTGATTAATTTTGCAACTCCGTGCCTGTGAGTTTTGTTAGATGTTTAGTCATGATGATTCTTCTATGAGCTTACAATGGAACTTGAGGTACTAAGCTCTTTCATATCGTACAATGTACAGAAGAACTTTTGTCATTCTTCTAAAACTGAACTTTACATAAAGAGAAAAAAGATTCTGCCATTCAAAAACCCCTTGAGCAAGCAAGTTTGTTTAGTTTCTGATCTAAGGTTGTTTCTTTGGTTTAGGATTTTAGCACTTTTATCAATCTGAACTGTGTTCCATCTTTTGGTTATTCCAGACTATGCCCAATGGATGCCCACCTGAAAAATTCTACACATACCCCCAAACAATGAACTAATAATTGACCCAGTTAGAGGTTTTGCAGTGCTAATACTCATCTGTTACATCAACTAATTTTCAGTTAAGAGTAGCACAGTGTAAGAACGGGACCTGTGTTAGGAAGGCCACTACCAGGGGGAACGGCTGTGTCTCCAGTGGTCGCTGTGAGTCCTTCAGAGCCCAGACTTGTCAGTGAAACATGTATTGAAGAAAAAGCTGGAACAACACTGGTAGGAAATAAAGTGGAAATCAGAAACAAGAGAGGAAGAATAAATTGTTTTGCAATAATATATTATCTATCTACTTTGAAGTAAGATGTTTGGCTCTGTATGTCTGCAGTTCATAGTTGTGATAAATTTTAATACCGGACTTCTTTTCTTCAGTGTTCAAGAAATAGAAGCTATTAGTTCTCCTGGTCCTTGAAATTGGTGTAAAAATGATGATGGTGCTGAGGACTGCCACATGAAACAAATATGAGAATGATTTTATCTCTAGCGAAGGTCTTCAGGGTAGGTCTGTTGTACTCATGGGGAATGACTTTTTAAAGGAGTCCAGCTAGTTCGGCAATCAGCTTGTACGTTCCTGAGGCTTTGATCACCATACACACATGAGAGGGAAGGTGATACATTTAAAACTCACAAGAGGAGCAATCAGAGTTAGATTGTCTCCCAGCTCTGCCACCAACCAGCTAAATGTCGACAGACAAGGTAATTTTTTTTTTTTTTTTTAATGTCTCAGTATCTCCTTGTATTTAATAGGGAGCATAAAATGCATGTTAAGTTATCTGACATTTAGATGCATTCAGGAACATTAGGAATTAATCCTGTAGAATGCACTGCTAACTGTGCATCTACATATTTATACTGTAAATATGTTTACTTAATTAACTTCAGTGTTCAAGGTAAATTGTTGGCTTCCACTGCACCACAGTGGCAACGGAGAACGTATAGCGACATTTTACAAAGGAAAAATGCATTGGAGTAGGGAGATACTACAGTTCCCTCCCAACAGGAGCACTTGAAATGTTCAGTCCTGGTTGTACTGCTTAGGCATCTACCATACATGGAGTAATATAAATATCAGAAGGTCTTAATTTCTCCTTGCACCCATTTTCCGGTTTCTTTGGGAATGCCAGGAAATGGGGAAAGGCAGGAATAGCAGATAGGGCTGTTGGCTGAGGACTGTGCTCGGTTCCAGCAGTGTGTGACTTGTAATGATGGCTCTGATGCTATTTGGGATGCCGACCATCATTTTCTACTATATTTCAAAGGCTTATGGAAAAAGATGAATTTTAAGGACAGCGTTTGAAATGCAGAGGGTATGGATCTAGCACCCACTTGCAAAACCGTTCCAGACCTAAGGAGCTGTGTAGAGAAAGGGTGCGGAGGGTGAGATTACAAGGAGGATGTGCAGAGCAAAGCTGGCGTGTGGGAGGATGCACGGAGCAGAGTGTAGAGAAGGACCGGGAGTGAGGAATTGGGTTAGACGCCTCCGACGTGAATCACTGTAAAGGCAAGGCGGTCTGGAGGGGGAGAGGAGGAGGAGGTAGAGAAGAACTGGAGAGGATGCCCAATTAGAAGCTGAAGTGATTGAAATTGGGGCTTGTAACTACCATTTAAAAATTGTATTAGTAACAATGGGGAGAAAAGACTTAGTGCTAAAGAGATTTGTAAAAGGAGCAAGCTCACACTTTAATACTGCAACAGTGTGTGTCATGTAAATATTTGAATAAATCTTTTAATCGGCTTTTCCTTCTGCTATGTTGTAGAAATAAAAAACCCCACAAGATCTGCTTATTTCTTTCACACAACATTTGTAAATGCATACAGGAAGAGATTGTGATATGATGATGTTAGAAGCACAACATCTATTAATGTGTTACGGTGTTATGTACCATTTCTTGGTAATGTTAATAAGTCAGGGGAAAAAAAAAGAAAACAGCAACTGCACAGCAACAAAAAGTAAATTATTCTAGTGCAATTTAAGTCACAAAGATGAACAAGGGAAACAAGGGAAGAATTAGTAGCTTAAGTTTTCCCCTTCCTCATCTCAGAAATTTGTTCTGAGGGAAAAAATATAAAAAATATTCCATGAACAACTTCTTGGATTCTAAGCACAGATTATATATATTATATAACAATAAATAGTACTAATACTACTACAACTACTACTACTAATACATGATGAAGTTCTTCAAACACGGTTGGGAAATTTGCTTCAGTCTAAAATTTCAGGAAACAGGAGAAAGCAAGGGGTAAGGTGTCATTTTGAAGTGCAGCCTTCTGTATAAGGACAGAATTGAGCAGCATCCTTAAAATATTGTATTTAAGAGAAAATCCCAACAGACCATTGTTTCTGCCCTTTGAAGTTTTTCTTTTTACTTGTATTCCATTTCTGAAATAAGTCTGGTAGACATAAGAAGTTGGAGGTTGGTCACGTAAACCCCGCCGTCGTCCAGAGCAATTAGTTACTGTTGCATATATTCTTCATCAAGCCATGTCTGATTACCCTCCTGGGATGTTTGTGTTTATTGGACAGGCTGAAATGTCGTGTAAGGTCCACTGAACAGTTCACACTAAAAAGCCAAGGGAATGGGAAAGGTTTTACACATCATAGAATCAAAAGTTTTCCTTGCTGAAGAGCTATGCACAGGAGACAGTGCCTGGGGGATGGAAAAGACATGTCAGAAGATGGAAAACAACCTTTAAGAGGTCAAAGGGATTTTCTTTTCCCTTTTTTTTCTTTTTTTTTTTTTTTTTTTTTTTTTTCCCCTGTGAAGATCTAAGTAGAATGAGTTTAGGGCTGACGATTCAACCTGTTGGGCAGCATGAGAATCCCTGTAAGCCAGGAAGAGCTATTCTACTTGGTGGGATCTTAGGAAAAAAAACAAGAGAAACTTTTGCATGGGTAAAGTCTTTGATGGAGCATCTGACTAGACGAAGCCTGAGGCTAACACTGAAATCCTGTATTAGAAAACCTGCAATAGCCAGAAAAGAGCAAGTCAGCTGATGAGGAGGTGGAGAGACACCTTTCTGAATGAATTTTACTGACAGTAATTTATTTTTCCTTCTTTTCTGTGCCTATATCTTTCAAAAACCAAGCAAATCATAAATGCACTGTATTTTAGACACGATGAATAGTGTTTGCATTTACCTTTTATTTGCCTTGAGTTAAGCATCGTATAAGATAAATGGATGGATTACAAAACACGCTTGCAGAGTAAAGCAGGGTCCTGAGCTGCACCAGGAGGCATTTTGGCTTTGGGCAGAGCCCCCTCCCCATTCAGAGAGCGAGGGAGCGGGTGCCGCTCTGGGACCCGGCGAGGAGAAGACCCGTCACCCGGGGTGCTGGGTGGCACGGCCGGCACTGTGGCCCGTAGCCACAGCCTGGGCTGTGCACTGCAAGTTTGGGCCGTAGTGAGAGTATTACAAGTATCTTTATTTTAAACCCCTGCTTTTTTTTTTTTTTTTTTTTTTTTTTTTTTTTTTTTTTTTTTTTCCCTTTAANTTTTTTTTTTT
The DNA here is from genome assembly GCA_013400195.1 of Aramus guarauna. Lineage (NCBI taxonomy): Eukaryota > Metazoa > Chordata > Aves > Gruiformes > Aramidae > Aramus > Aramus guarauna. Next base: position 137,883 of record VXBL01009093.1, on the reverse strand, counting down.
TTTAATTCCCATTAGAAATACTTTGATTTGAATAATTTTTCATGTTTAGCCTGACTAGTGAAAGGGGTCCCCACGTCTGGGCTGCGGAGGGACATACCACAGATTCACAGACTCACAGATTGGTAGGGATTGGAAGGCAACTCTGGAGATCATGCGGTCCAGCCCCCCTGCTAAAGCAGGATCACCAGAGCGGGTTGCACAGGATGGCATCCAGGTGGGCTTGAATCTCTCCAGAGAAGGAGACTCCACAACCTCTCTGGGCAGCCTGTTCCAGTGCTCGGTCACCCTCACAGTGAAGAACTTTTTCTTCATATGGAGAAGAAACTTCCTGTGTTCCAGTTTGTGCCCATTGCCCTTTGTCCCATCGCTAAGCACCACTGGAGAAGAGTCTGACCTCTTCTTGACATCCACACTTTAGATATTTATAAGCATTAATAAGATCCTCTCTCAGTCTTGTCCAGGCTAAACAGACCCAGCTCTCTCAGCCTTTCCTCGTAGGAGAGATACTCCAGTCCTCTCATCATCCTCGTAGCCTTCCGCTGGACTCTCTCCAGTAGCTCCCTGTCTTGAACTGGGGACTCCAGAACTGGACACAGAACTCCAGATGTGGCCTGAGTAGCGGGCCAGATGTGGGCAGAGTAGAGGGGGAGGAGAACCTCCTTCGACCTGCTGGCCACGCTCTTCTTAATGCACCCCAGGACACCATTGGCCTTTCCGGCCACGAGGGCACATTGCTGGTCATGGAGACCTGGCTTTTTGCTTCTTGCCTGTTCTTGATGGTAGCTGGAGACAGCGTGATGCCCCAGGGGTGGCTCAAGTAGGCAGAGAGAAAGAAAAAAGTCTGCAGCCTGACCTGGCAGAATGCCCTGACAGTGCAATAAATGACAATTGGATTTTGAGTGATTTTTTGGACAAGGAAAAGGGAGAGAAAGTCGAGGAATTTGTTATCAATGAGATCAAGTTTCTTACAGGGGAGGAAGACAGCAGGAATTCAAAACGCAGGGGAGGTCAAACCAGTATATATTTTTCTTTATTTGCTTCATTGTTATTTAGACAGGGGAGTCTTTCAGGATAAAAATAAAACATCTACACTTATTGTCTGCTGCCTTTTTTATTCTCTTTTTTACTCTCTTGTCTCTGAGCTTTTATAGCAGTCACAAGGCTTGGGAGAGATCTCTGAGTCTTAAAACTTTTTTTTTTTTTCCTCTCAGATTAGTCACCATTTTCTACTGATCAAAGAGGAGTGCTATAATCATTAAAGCTCACTTTTAAACAGCAAAATCATTAGTATTTTAATAACATGTCATTATTAAAAGAGCTCAGTTCCTTTTCTTGTCACAAAGCAGTTTCAAAGAGCTGTAAGATACATATAAGACACACTCACTTCTAGAAAGTTTTAAAGGTGACCTGAAAAAGAATCCTCTTCATAAAAAAAAAACCAAAAAAAAGCCCCCCAAAAAACTTTATAATAACTAATGATATGAACATTTTCATTAAGAATTTAGATTTTGTTGCTCATCATCCCCCTCCACAACATCTATCAGGCTGTGAACATTTGGAAATAGTATAATACTGGAGCCAAAATATCTGAGAGGAGCAAAGATATGTAATCAGACCAAAAAAAAAAAAAAAGCTTTTAGAATTATATTTATGTTTGTTTCCATCTATTTACTTTGAATTCTTGCTAAGCATTTAGGAAAAAAAAATATTATTTTTTTGTTTGTGTGTCTGATCTCAGGTTTTCAGAAAACTACTTCCAGTTCTGTGCTATTCCGTCTTTCAGTTTTAACTCTTGCTAATTAAACTGAGGCATAAAACTCTGTCATCTTTAGATTTCCCCCTAGGCCTAATCTCCTTTGACACTTTATTTCTTGTGCAGCAGTACAGATCTGCTCACTAGGAAACCGTGCTGCTGCTGTTCTTAGCAGAAAGGAACCAGGGGTAACTTCATCTGCTCTCTTTCCCAAAATAACACGATGTGAGTTTGCACATGCAAACGGAGAATAGAAAAAAAAAAAGTTTTTTCTTCAATAAACTAAAAAATACTTGGATTTATGAACATAGACAGATACAAGTTTGTATGAAAAAGTAGCTAATACAGCTGCATCTGTTCACACAGTCACTGATAAAAGTGAAGGAATCAATATCTCAAGCACGTTACACAGCTGCATGAAGAAACAACTCAGTAGCAACATCAGGCTATAGAGGTGGGTCAAACTGACTAATCAAGACAATAAAAATCGAACAACATGAACAGGTTTGGCACATGCATGTGTTCAAGTCATTATGGGAGTGCATTTGCTGTTGTACATAACTTTTTATTAATCAAACATTACTGAAGTTAATAATAGATGAGTACAATTAATATCCAATCTTGTGTATGTATCAGGAGATGTCATGTGTGTAACCAAACCAAGGTGCATTCAGAGATAAACAGGTACTAAAAGCAACGACAATTTGTGAGTGCTAAAGAATGGGTTTTCTCCCAGTAACCATAAAACTTAATGAAAGAGTTGGCACAGTGAACACTGGCAGCGTTATTAGAATTGCTTACTGATGTTCTGAGCGATGGTATTATCTCATAATCAGTACTACTGTCCAGAGAATAAAAAGCTAGCTAGTATAAAACTGATGAAACATCTGTTGTAACGTGAACTTTTGCAGCATGTGCCTGGTAATGGCTTTCATAGCTATGTTGCTACTAGTAGGAAGGATATTTCAGTATTGTCAATAGTTATGGAAAAAACTCAATGGAAATATGATGCTTCAATAGATGAGCTTTTTAAAAACCACCAGTGAAATCACAAAATAGCTGTAATTTGTAATAAATTTGCAAAAAATAAAATAGGTTATAAGTTTTTTCACTTAACAAAAGTTGCCTTTGAGCTAGTTGGTCCAGAGGACCATGGAAGGAGCATCACTCCTCCCTCACTTGCTCAGGTTCCCTGGAACCCACCTGAAGAACTCAGCTGTCATCTGACTCAGGGTCTTTGGAACCCAAACCTGCTTGTTCATGGGTTGTCCCTGATGCTTTTGGTTACTAACCATTTGAACTGTCTCAGCAAACCAAGCTGAACACACGAACGTCAATGACACTAATAAAACTCCATGAGTTTGACTGCTTGGGGCAGTTCACAGCTGATGCAATACATGTCCTCCCGCTTTTGTTTTAAACTGCCTCTGTGTAATTATTGTAGTTTCTGTTATCCCTGTCCTCAATTCCCTGTCCTTCAGTCCCTAGCTAATTAAGCTCCTGATCAAAATGCTCATCTTTTACAGAAATGACTATGCATCTATGAATTAGAATTCATTATTTGTGAAGGAGATGGAGAATGGGCATGTTATTCTGCCTGGGATGGAAATCTTGAAGTACTTTTTTTTTTTTCTTTTTTTTCTTTTTTTTTTTTAATAACTGAAATGTCCAGGCAAAAGCTACATGATTTAAATCACCCTATCAATGATTTTCTTCAAGATGAAAGCAATTAAGCTAGAGAGAATTGAGGCCACTTTGTTTCTGAATGAGAATATAAATGGGAGTTTAAGGCTCTATAATGCACGTACATTATGTTCATCTCCATCTGAATTCTCTTTTTTTTTTATTTTATTTTATTACCTGATCGTCTTATTATCTAACCAGCTTCTCTAAGGTCATTTATGTTGAAGATGGGTTCTGATATGAATTAGAGCACTGCATGAGTGGAAGCACAGAAATATGTCTCAAAAAAATAACTGTTTAGGACCCCTCTTTTTTTAAGTTATACTTTCATTATCATGGTCTTAGTGTGTGTGTGTGTATATATATATTTAGAGAGAGAGAGTTTTAATTTTTTTTTTTTTAATAAAATGCACAAAATTAAATTAATCCAGAAAAAAGTTCATATGTTTAACACAGATACTATATTATGTTATAAAGTTCCCCAAATCTTTTTTCCTAGTGATGACCACACATTTCTTGTGCTGCTTTTACACCAGTGTTTGTATTGTAGCAGTAGAAAATGGTATAAACCACAGGTTTTCTAATAAGCTATTGTCACGCTCTTCATCTCCTTCCTCACCGACGATAAATCACTGCCTGTGTACATGCAGGGTTTGAAGTATAAAACTATTGGCGTTACTCTTCTTCTGGGTTAACCAGAACAACCCATATTCACAAAAATGATGAAACCCATTCAGTTAATTCATTAGCAGTACGATGATATCATCCTGATAAAAAATGCTGTTTTCTCAGGGCTGCTTATAGGGATAGTTAGTTTTTCATACTGCTTTTTTCCAAATTTTGTTTTCCTGAGGTTTCCTGCATGTGAGTGCCCTCATTGCTATGCTCAGCACTGTGAACATGCCTTGCTAAAACTCAGCTGAAATGTGACCCCTTTTGGCGGAAGATACAGAAAACCTGGAGGAAGTCTGGAGATAATAATAAGAAATAAAAGATGTTTAAATAAATAAATAAATAAATAAATAAAATGGCCTGCGTAAAACTTGCAGGAGCCATGATAATTTAATCGAGAAAAGAGAAGGTGGAGAAAATCCATAACTATTTTCTATAAAAGACTGGTTAAATAGAAAGGAGGTTTATTATTCTCCTTGCTAAAGAGAGGACAGGAAAAAATACAATTTTAATTAGCAGAGACTTTGATAGATACAGGAAAAATTTACAAGGCTGAGGAGACGTTAGCATATGACTCATGTGAAAGTTATAATCTCTGTCATTAGGGATGCTGAGGACTGTGTCTGTCTGGCAGGGATATTCTAGCCTTGGGTTACACCTGCTCAATACGCGAGGCTGTATATGTGTACGTGTCTCTACGCTTATAATGTCAAAGAACGGGATCCTTGAAGAATATAAGTGAATAAATGTATTTACTAACATTACAGTGTTGCTGTTGTGAAAAGTACAGCTGAAACATTACCAAACTAATGATTTGTTTTACTTCCCCACCTGAAGGGATTGGAGAGCTTTTAAGCAAAAAGGGTCAAATATTAGATTTTAGGGTTTCTTTTTTTTTTACCTTTTCTTTTAGAGGTGGTAGGTTTTGCTGCAAATGAATCTGAAAATTGGTATTTAAAAGGATTTTGATACCAAAATAAAAAAATGTACAATGGAATATCTGCAAAAGTTCCTGTCAACAAGCTGCATCTTTCCCTTTTAAGAATTGCTTTGATTTTAACAGAGACTGTGATTGAATTGTAAGTTTAAAAGTCATAGTTAGTTTTTCATCCATAAAACAGCATGAGCAGCCTTCTCCTATTGTGGCTGAGAAGGCTGATTCCTGCGTTGGGTAGGAGCTTATGGACATTGTGGGCGACGAGTGTTTTTTCTTTCAAGATGAGTGTTTCCAAGTTATTGACAAAATTTCTCCTTCTCCTGCTTGATCAGTTACGCAGCCGTTAAATAAGTTGCCTAAAGTTATCTGTCAAAATACGCAACTGTGTCAACCCACGCTGGAAGGAGAATCAATCGCTGCTTTCCCGTATTGAAAACTATAACAAAATAACTGAAACTTCTTGTTTTCTTTAGTTTGGGACATGAATATGCTCTACTGCTTGAAACTTTTTTTTTTTTTTTGCTTTAAGTTTGCTCATTACCAGTTACCTTGAGCTAGTTAATTCATTTTAAGAGGTAACACAAGCAGACACACACATACACACACACACAAGTGTTGTCAAAATTTGCAGTTGGCCTCAGGCTTGGGGTTTCTCAGCTACAGATTTTATGAGTTCGGACAGTCTCCAGACTGGCACTTGAAAACATGTTTACCTTGAGTCAATGGGTAATTAGCTCGCTGAAGATGCAAACTTTTTACATGGACAAGCCTAGAAGAAGGCCATGAAGAAACAAGTGGTGTCATTGACTCCGCTTCAGGTTGAATATCAGGCATTTTTATTCATTAGGATTTGACAACAAGTCTACAACCCCCCAAACCAAAATACTCAGGGATTTATATTTAACAGAGTTTAAATGAGCACATTATATTAATAGCTGGATATTTGAAAATCACTGCCTTTCCTACATGCTGAAAAAGAACCACTTACAATCTTACCATTTTGTAAGTTTTACAAATGTACAGTTTTTCTTACAGACTTCTTCAGACACAAAACTCGTACAGCACCATCTCTTGGCTCGTCTTACCCAGCAGGATGGTGATGTGTGGTACTTTCTGCTGGCACAGCTCATTTGTCTGAGCATAAGGAGGGGAGAATAAGCAAACTGCTCTTTCAACAGGGATTACACTGACTTCAACAGAAAATCAGACCTCTAACCAAAATATTTAAGTTGGAACAGAAATTGGTTGACTACACCAAGCCAAGTTCTTGTTTGTATTCCTGTGTTTAACATGGTTTACTGATGTGAAATTGTTACACCTTTGGAAAGTTCACTGATTGTTTGTTTGTTTGTTTGTTTGGGGGGCTTTTATGTATTAGCCGCCCTGTTAAATTACTGTTTTGTTTTCTTTCATATAGACGGTTTTCTGAACATAGCAATATTTTAGTATATGATACTACTTCAGTGCATGCAGCTCACATTTCAAAAATTTATAAATACTCTAATATTTTCAAAAGTGAAATCTTATTATTGGCACTGAAGTGCTTGTTTAAACTTTCAGTATACTGGCAGCTTTATTTTGGAAGATTTGAATGCCTGCAGGTCATACCCAATTGACTTAAGACTGTTCAGAGTTGTTTAAATTAGGCAGCTAAGATAGTAGGTGTGTGTGTCTGTGTGTGATGTACACATAAAATACACCTGCACGTTCATTTCTCTTACCACAGCTGGCTTGCACATTGTAGACCACTGTGACTCTCAGGCTGAATGAAGCTTTCCTCGTTTGTCATCTCCCTTTGATAGGAAGGACATGAATGGGGTAGGGATAGTGTGAAGAGTAAATATTTTTTTTCTTGGGAAAGAAAACTGAATTCTACTTAGGATTTTGTCCAAGATTTTAGAAGATGATTCCCGTCTGTTGCTGGGGAATTATTTTAGCCAAATGTTCCACAAGACACTGCTGCTTATGTATTTTATGTTATTTCAATAGCCAGCCTTGGAATACAGAAGTTTTGACTATGTTCAACTGTCTGTGATTTGGAATATGGTTTTGAAAATATAATGTCTCAGTGACAAAGGCAAAATCAGGCTGAGCAATATCAGACTTAACATATTTTAAGTTGAGCAGTCATAATTAGTGGGTGGATTTGAAATTCTGGGTTTAAGTTCTATGGGAGATTACTTCATTTAAGCTTGGGAGGATTTTGTGCAGAAGAATTCATTAATATATGGGAAGCAGTAGGAAGGAACAGTGTGAACACTGCTAACGTGCCTGTTCAGAAATGAACAGCTTTGTATTCAGAGCAGGATTTGAACAAAATGCAATTCTGTCGTAGGGCATGAGGCATCACATAATGTAAGAAAGCAATAGTCATTCTTCAGGGCATGAGGCAAGGCGTTCTGAAATAATAATAAACATGGATGTAATCAAAGAATTTGGATTGGTCGTATCATGGGATAATTTAAAACTACACAGGAATTGCAATACTAACATTTGAATGCTTGAATTTGTGCTTGTAATGTTTTTGATGCCAGTTTTTATTTTTTTTGTTACTTATCTCACAGTGAGAAGATAAGTTACATAAATCCATGCCTGCTCTACCTTTTCCTGTTTATAAGGAAAAAGAGTAGAGATTAGAGCTTGAGGTTGAGGGGTCACCTATTTTATCACCTTCTCTGAAGGCAGAACAAACTAGCCTGCAACATTCCTCAAGGAGGTTTTGTCTAACAGTTCAGTAATATTCAGAGATTCCGTGAACCTGTACACTCCTTGCCTCTTCAACTTAAACCTTTAATTATGCTGTGGTCTAACTTGAAGAATAGTTTATTTCCCTCCTCTTGTAGTGATTTTTTAGATACTTCAGGACAACTAGCAGACCTTCTTTTAATCTAGACCAAGAAAACTCACGTCCTGCAGCATTTTCCCATATATTCCCCAGCACCAGCGTCTCCTTCATCCAAATTTCTGGCTGTGCTTTGTATAGTATCCATTTCATTTCCATTTTCCTAGGAAGCTAAGGGAAGTCTGGTTGTTTCCTATTGTAAACATTTCAGTGTAATACGTGCTATTTTTCTGGAGTTTTTCCTTAGCACTGTGATATCACTGACTTGGGGCTAGATTCTGGGTTAGGTGTTAGCTTGGTAAAAGTGATTCAGTCATTCTGATTTCCCTCTTCCAGTTTATATTTTTCTGCTCTTACTTGTTTCCTCACCCTTCCAGCCTTCATTCCCTCAACTGAGGGAAGTCAACAGAGAGCAGTTTGTGTTGCCACACTTCAAACCAGACTTGTAAAAGAATCCAGATAAACAAAAACCAGTTTTAAAACAGTGCTTGAACACGGTCACAGCAGGAAGTGACTTAGCAAAACAGAGTGGGTAAGCATCTGCCAGAGAAGATGCAATGGACTGAGCGTGAGAGTAAGACCAACTCAAGCTGTATCTGCTGCTCTCCAGAGAAGACTAACAGGACCGGGACATTTATGTGTGCTTTGAGACCCTCTCACCCTTTAGATCCTTTCCTGAAGACCCCTTGCTGAGCAGGGTGCTCCTTGTCCTGTACGTGTGTAGATGATTCAGTATTCATTGAAAAGATTTTGCGCAGGGTGAGCCTTTGAGTCGGTCCATCAAAGTGGACATACAGCTTTTCACAGGCATCCTTACTCAACTGTACCCATTTCAGCTGGAACAGAATGACGTCTAATTCTCTTCTCCATATTGCTTGTCATCCCTTACTTTTTTGGGCTGTTTTTCAACACAAACTGTGTTCTACATTCTGTCATCCATTGTTCATTATTCTTAAAGATAGTTTTCTTCTGCCCAGCAGAACTTCATAAAATTATTTCTGCAGTCTTTCCATTTCCATTTTTTTTAAGTGACATTGGAAGGTACAGAGAGGCACCGCTGCCAGAGTGTGGGGAGTGCGAACTCCCGCCTGTCATCACCTTAATGGTGCACTACTTACAGGAGAGCAAAGTTGGCAGCAGTTGCCTATCAGCACGATAGTGTGTGAGCTTGGCTTTTGACCCTGCTATGAAAAGGAAAGAAATAAACACGTACAGGATAACATGAGTTTTAGTAGGAGTGCAGATGCTGAGAGGTACAATGCAAAAGCTTTTTGACAAGAGATTTATTACTGCGAATATCCACACACGAACCACGAGACAGGATAAGGATATTCATGTCTTTCATCCAACGTACTCCTTAGAGATACGGCTGTATGATCTGTTTCCCTGTTGCCAGTTACTAATGGGAAATACTACTTGCCTAAATGCTGTTAATAGTTTTCAGAAACATTAGCTTCAGAAATATCTCCATTTCGTCTGTAGCTTGTTAATCAAATCTCTGTTCATCTGCCCATACATGCTATAAAGTTCTGCAATGAACCTCTAATTGTAATTAGCATCATTGACCAGTTACAAGGCGTAAGCAGTAACGTATCCACGAGCGAGTGCTCTGCACTTGCTGACAATACAAGTTACACCAGATGGGGCCCTTGGTGCCTCCCGTGCCCCACGGCACCTTCGGGGCCGTCTGTGTCAGATGGTGCTTTTGCTTTCTGTGAGATCATTACTACAAAATGTTTGGGGATTTTTGTCTTTTTTTTTTTTTTTTTTTATTGTCCAAAGACCAACTAGCTATATACCTTGAAGGCATCAGCTTTAACAGATGAAGGTGGCAGGTGATACTGCATATGAAATGTTAGTATTTTAATGTAAAGTTTTGCTTGCATTCTAGGACAACAAGAATACAATTAAAATGGCAGCAACACAGTGACTGCAGGCGCTCACAAGCAAGGTCCAGCCGTCTCTCAGTACTGATCTTACATATGGTCTTTTCTTCATTTCATTGTAAAACTGTGCACAATCGTAACATCACTTTAAATATGGAGTGAATGCATGTTCTGGTATTCCGTTTAGGACGTACTGTTTACCCTAACAACCTCATTAGCTAATAGGGCTGCAGGAGAGCGGTAAGACCTGAAGTCAGGGGCTCAAGTACCAAAGCTGTGTTCCAGTCAGTGACACGGAGGCAGTGCTCTTGTGGGGCAAACATTGTCACGGAGGCCACGAATATGTCTTGTGGACAAAACAGTGTGGCATTTTGGCTGCCTGAATTTGTCCCTATAGCACACCCCAATCAGCAGTATGCATTCTGCTCCATTTTTGAAGCAATAGGTCTGACCTTTGGTCTCCTGCAAAGCTGAGCTCTGAATTCCACAAAGTCTAGGTACCCGTAGCACAAGCAAGGTCATACTGGGTTTTCAGTAAGCTGACAGTTTTCTTTCTTTCTCATTAGAGAAATGTAATACTGATGTCTACATAGACACTTCTTTTCCTTTTGCCTCAGCTGGCTCCAACATCAGCTGGTTAAAAAATTGCACTCAAACAAGTTCAGGCATTTGCATTCAAGTAAATGTATGGATATAGGGGCTGTAGTACTGACTGTAATGCATAATAAGCTACATAAAGCCAAACAGAGAAACAGCTGCAGTCAAAACCTCCAGAAAATTCTGCTGTCAGCTTCTGCAACTGATTGAAGAACATTGCAGAATAAACGTTCCTGGATTTTAATGTTCCGAGTAGCACAACTAAACAAATACAACATAGATTATCCTCTAATATATTAAATGGCTAAACCTTATCTTGCAGAAAGATAAATAAGTTTAGGTATCCTACAGAGAAGGACTGGAATCCCAGGCAGAAATACAATCTTACTTGCTTACACATACAAAAGATAGTACATCTCTGCAGCTGTTCAACATCTGTCCCCTGAAGATAATGCCATAAGCATAACAAATAACATGTAAATATCTGGCAATTAATTTACTTAGAATCATGGCAGAGGAGCAAATCTGAAATCAAGTTACTGGAGCTGGACCACAGATTTACAACAGTATAAAACTCAAAAAATTACTCCAAAAATATAAATGTGGTACAATCGGAGGAGTTTATTCTGAGTGAGTGCCTGATCTGTGGGTTCTGTGTTTGTTGCAGTGGCTTTTAACCAGCAATCTGCAGAAATTTTTGGATTGCATCTGCGGGTTTGTAAAAGGTGAATGAGGAAATTGAGCTCGAACATAGACTACTGTACCATATGCAGATGAGATTCGATAAGGCAGCCGTCTTAGAGGTCCAGTTTTCCAATGAGAGAAAAAAAAATAATTGTACCTCACGGTAAAACGCTGAAGGGTATCCTTCATAATAACACCCCCCACACACAATTGTCTTTATATTACATCTCATTTTAATAATTCCTAGGCCTAGAATAGCTCAGAGTCTGATTGCAGTTTGTATAACTCCTTTCTATTTATCATTCACACATTTAAATGCACTTTAAATGCTCAACTGAATAAATACAATGCAGATTACCACTTAATATATTAAATGCCAATACTATCTTGCCAAAAGCCAAATAAGCTATCTATTTCTGTTTTGGCTTACCTCCATATTCACGCATACTGGGGCTTAATGAAGGGTACTTTATTCTATGATGTTGTTTCTTTGCAGAGATGTTTCAGGGGGAAAGAGACTATAATAAAGACGTGAACTTCACAATTACAAAGTCTTCTCTATGATCAAGTTTAAATGTATGGTTTTTAGTGTCTCTAGGCCATTGCTGCTTCAGTTTTGAAATATCACTTTGGAAAGCTCCAATTCCTTTCTTTTGTCATGCACTGTACAAAAGAAACTACAATTTAGTGCTGAAAATGAGTATGGACAGATGTGGAAAAGACAATATGAAATGCCAGCTTGTAGACAGTGCAGGAAAAATAATGTCAGATCAGACAAGCAGATACAAGTGAAAATGCAAAAGGAGCAAATTGGGTGAGATAGGACAAAACTATGTGAAGGGTGGAGAACCTTATTTGGAGAAAAAAATTGAGAACGGGGAAGGGAAAGAAGGAAGGAAGTGAAGAAAGCTTCAGGATGAAGACTAATACTAGGATGTTGCAGATGGAGATGACATGGGTAGGTATTAGGAAAAAGAAAAGATGTGATCCCACGCTTTCATAAAAGTTCATGCAATTTGTGGTTTGTTCCCAGGGCACAGGTTTTGTTTTGATTTACAGTTTTTCAGATGAGTTGGCCGCAGTTCAAACCCAGACTGTCTGCTGTGGTGAATCCTGCTCTCAGGATGGCCATCCGGCCACCTCCCAGGGCGTACAATTTCACTTCTATGTGCTTTCTTTACTTGGATTTTACTCATTACCAGTAAAGTACCGCTGTAAAATCAGATAATGAAGTCTTACAGGCCTCTTAGAATAAAAAAATATGACAGCTAGTAATGACCAGGGGCACCTGGGCTGTATTTTCTCCTCAGCATGTGGTGGGTTTGAGAGCTTGTATTAACAGTTTGCCATGGAAGAGAAAGGTAATTTAGGCATTTTCTATCTGCTGAAAGAGAATATGGTAGATAAAAAAGCTATGATAGTAGCTTTCATATATTTATGAAGTTGTAGGTTCTGTCTTACTGTCATGTAAGTAATTACATGCAGTTATAAGATGTGCATATATTGAATAATCCTTGGTAACGTTTTCAGTCTTCTAAGCAGCTAGAAAGCAACTATGATCCTACATAAGTGGCACGTTTACTCAATGTCTTCCTAAATACAGTCTCATAGATGGTTTATATGTTCCTAAATGTCTACTCAAATACCCAAAGGAAAATGAAGGGAATATATTTCTGTGGTGGGAAAATACCTTCTCCAGTGCTATGACACAAATCTCCTTTTGTTGGTTGTCTTTGGTTGCAGTACATATCCATTTCAGTAACCTATTTTTGTTTAGATAAAGAGAAAATAAGATCAATGAACAGGCCACTTCATGTAAAACAGAATTAAAAAAAAATATAGAAGCTTCAATTTTCCCTTACCCTTGGATGGGACCCAAATCTTTCTTGACGAGCCAAATCCTAGCTTTTTCACATCTGGTGTCCTGCTGTTGTGATACTGCAGAGAAATAGAGCTCCTAATTTGCAATTTGAAATCCACAGGTGTTGATAGGAAGCTTTTGCCACTGCAGTGTAGTATAGATTTCTGCAAATGGTAAGAAATCCTCAAAGTGAAGATTGCAGAGACTTCCTTTTTAAAGTAGAGATCTTACGGGTTTTTGAGATGATACTGTATTTCAGTATTAAGAGTAATGATTGTCACTGTCAGTGCCAAATGTCTGGGGAAAGATGTTTCTATTTGGGCTGGGAAAGATTGGGGAGAAAAAAAAAAAAGGATACGTCAGACTTCTTAGTCACTATTTGTTTGCAACCAAAATGAGTAAAATGAGAGCTGCTCAAACATTTTTTCTAACAATAAAAACCTTTACCTGACTCCTGGAATCGGTACCGTCATGGAAGAGATTTTCTTTGGGGAAGCTGCAGGCAGGGTAATGCCAGCCACTGTGAATTATCGAAGAGAAGGAAGGGTGAATTAGCTGGGATGGTGTTCAGCAGCCCCGTTAGCCTGGCTAGTACTGGCACTTAGTCTGGCTCTAATGGCATTATGTATACATCACTGAACTCAGTCTGATCGTTTCCATATTTTGTTTACCTCTCTGTGAAAGCAAATAGTATCATTTTAAACCCAGTATCGTCAAGTCCAATCTATTCATGTGCTAAACAGCCCAGCGCTGTGGATGTAAGAGCTAACCCTCAAGATTCAAGGGATATTGATGGCCCGTATTTTCTGCTTCCTCCATTTCCCTAATCTAATTGTCAGGCAAACTGTACTTCAAATCTCAGATTTTCTGTAGGATTAGGTGTTCTTGGAAGCTGCTTTGACAGAAATTATGCTATAAAACCAGAAAAAAAAAAGGTAAGTTGCTAAAGTTTTATCTGGGAGGTGACTCTTACTAACCATCCTGATTTCCTTCAGATACATGTTTTAGCTTGCCTGTGGCTGAACTATAATGACCTATAATTTCCTAACTAAGACATCTCATGAAACTTCAGACCTCCGTGCATAGCCCTATTACTTCACAGATTTACAGTAAAAAGTAGACTGAAAGAAAGCTGGAAAATTCCCTGTAGAAACCCTTCCTGTGTTACTGCTGGGTCTAGGCTTGGCTTAGAAGATTGTTCCAGTTAAGGCTGATGTGACTTTTTTCCTCCTATTTTGTGTTTCCAACACCATTCTCCCAGATAAGATCTATAAAGCAAAGGTCAGACTGCAGTTCTGGTGGCACCAGGGGTGTTTGGCATCGGCTGACCTTGCCCTGGCCTCTGTAGGTGAAATTCTCTGTGTAGCATGCATATTTGCATATATGGTACAGTTTAAAGGAAAAATTCATACGTGCAATTTCTTATGAGATTGAAGTCTTCTCTGATTGTATTTTAAATCATAAGATTGGTGACGTTTACCTTTCACGCTGTCGTTTTATTGTTATTCAGAAATGAAGAAATAATCCTAATCATTACGTGCATTTTAAAACTAATTCTGTGTTTAAAATACAGGGAATTTATCTACATGCAACATGAGTTCTTTTCAAGAACATGCAATATCGAATGCCAAATTCAAAATCTCAAAAACAAGTTGAAAGGATTGAGCCTTTTATCTCCCGAATGGAGACAGCTGAGACTGCTTTAACCTTGGTGGCTCTCAGTCAAGGGGCAGTGCTTTAAAGCAGCGAGGTGACTGACTTGGGTGAGGATAAGGATCCAGTTAAGGAGCTAAGTAATTCAGTGTTAGTGGGAAAGAATAAATGGGTAGAGAGATTGGGGAAAAGGCAGGACTTTAGGCTAAAGAAAAAGAAAAATAGACTGGGTCTTATTTTGCACTTGGAGTAGGTATAAAGAAAGGATATAAAGGAACTCCATGATTTTGAAAAGAAGCCTCAGGTAGGTGGTACCATCGTAGTCTTTAACTTAAACCAGCAAGTGCCCAGCCCTCGGGGGGAAGCTGTGGTACACCTGCATAGTTATCGTAGCCCGTGATGTAAAAATTGGTTGGTGGGAGAACCCACAGAGAGTACGTGCATCTTTCTGTTTCATCAAGTGCGTGTCCTTGAAAGCTGAACTGTGAATCCAGCATGCGCAAAGCAACTCAGCAAAACGAATCTCAGGACTTGGGAGTGTAAGGCAGTTCAGCTCCAAAATCTCTGTCCCTTGAAGTGAATCCCTTGCCCAGAAATGTGTCTGGGAAATTTGTCAGAGAAATGAGAAAGCAGAGAACATACGTGCACTGTGTTGATAAAATTAAGCATCTTGTCTTAATTACAGCAGCTGCTGTTGTGGCTATGCAGTATTGCTTGTGGCAGAGGCCTAAAACCTTTATGAAAGAGGCAGAGAAAGTCTTAATGAAACCCTACCAAAAATGATTAGTTACCAAGTGTTGTAGCTGTGTGTTCGGGAGAAGGCAGAACTGAGCACTTAGTTTGTGTTTCTGAATCTTTGGTGTGTGTCATGGCAGTGTAGAGTTGTCATCTTCTGTAGCACATGAAATTAATTTTGCATGAGCCAAATTATACAATTTTGAGGTTTTTTTACTCAATAGATTTATAAACTAATTTACATCAATGCAGGGCTTGGGAAATGAAAGCAAATATTTGCTACACCTAGCAAACCAGGCAATGCGAACACATCTCTGTGACTTGATGATGTATTTAAGCTCTAGGCACGCTGCCTGACTGGTGTGTAGTAAAGACCCAACTATAAACAGATGGATATAAAGCACAGGTGGAAGAGCTAAAAAAAAACCCTGAGTTTTTTTTCCTGATTTCATACTTGTCGATTGTGTGAGCTCACTGCTCTACACCTCAGCCTCACCACCTCTAAAAATACCTTAGTTTTGCTGAGTGCTTTGAGAAGGATGAAAATTAATGAGTATTTGTTATGAATGACTGATTAGTGACAGTATTTTTATTAGCAGAACTTGAAAAGAGGCTTAATAAATATCATCCTTTTCAGTCCTTTTACCCTGTGATTTTCTTAGCTTTTTTGGATCACTGACTTCATTACATGACATTAGAGAATGCATTCCAAAAACAACTGCTAATAAAACACGTGTATTCTGCTCTTATTGCTTCCATTTCCGTACTTCAAACAGAATGTGTTCCCATTCAAATTGAAACAAAGATTAATGAATATCTCCCTAATGTCCAGTCATCTGTTATGAGCATTGAACAGCTTTATGTCCAATTATTTTTTTTTTCTATAAATAGCTAGTGTTTTCCTAAATATATGATGGCAGCGTGCGGTTTAAAAACTACTGAGCACTGGATTGAAACAGCTTATCTCTTCCTGAGCATGAGAATAGCTGGATGTCCTTAACAGATCAGGGAAACACAGAGTACGTCAAACGTCACGCCTACGGCCCTTCGGAGCCGCTTTCTTCAGTTTAGACTGTATGTACGTATGATTCAGGAAGAGCATTTCAGAATAAAAAATAACTTAATATCTAGGATTTCTAGCATCAAAATGGGTTGGACTTTTTTTGTTTGTTTGTTTGTTCGTAAAGAAAGTATAAAGATTTTTATGTTTTAGCCTTTCAAAAGTAGAGGTGCTGGGGAAAACTTTTTCTGTGCTGCAACAGATTTTGTGTTTGTATATTGAGGTGAACCTGGGAACTTTCAAAGTTACTGTGAAAGAGGAGGAAATCTTTTGAGAAAGCCACGTCCACAGGAAATCCTTATATAATGTTTGGGACCTCCAGGTTCAGGTATCTCCACTCTTCCAATACATCAGACAAGTGTTTAGCCACCAGATATTCTCTCAGTGAAGCTTTTTATCAATGTATAAATAAATAATTTTGAGCAGAGCAGAAATTTTTTTTTTTTTTTTAATCTCTCATGCGTACTGTTATTGCTTCTGTTCTACATGTTTAATTAGTAGTAGAAAGCACAAAAGCTTCAAAAGGAAGTGTTGGGACACATTCTCTGATGTTGAAATAGGTGCATACAGATTGGAAAAACCCATCCAGTCACAACAGATTTAACCCAACCGGAGGGGTATCTGTTAGACTCTGCTGCCCTTCTAAGAGAACATTTTGTGTGATGCCAAAATCACTGCTTGATAAAACATCCAACCAATATTCCTAATGAGGAATAATGTAACCAATAAGCAAAAGAAATGCCCTGCTCTCCACGATCTACACTTCCTTTTGATTTAATTTTTCCTCACCATTGGAATTGCCCTTATATTTTCAACCATAACATAGATAGTGAAACGAGTGCTACCTTTTCCAAGACATATTTAGTAGCATGATGCTCAAATGGTAATTTATTTCCTGTTTACAGCTCTCTGATATTTGCAGGTTTGATGTTCCAGCCTGGACTTTGAGTGGCAGAGTTTAGAGAGCATGTTTTGAACATACCCTGACATACTTAATTGAGTTCAGCACATAGGACAGCCTCAATTACTAGTTTAATTAAAAAAAAAAAAAGGCAACAATAACAGAAAGGCTGTAGCTTTGCATTATAATTGAATAGTGCTATTGTGAATCCTAGTTCAAAGTGCTTCGCTCCCTTCTAGTTGCTGTGCAGGGACTTGGGGTTCATAACTTGTGTTGTGAATTCTTGTTTGAATCTGACTTCCCAGGGATGAAGACTAGATTTCAAAGATGTTTAAACATAGGAAGAAAGCAATCAGGATTTTCAAAAGCATCTGCCCAACTAATTCCCAGGGGTTTATCCTTTATATTGCCATGGATTTCACTGGGATTTGGGCACCATATGATCTGCTGTGCTGATTGTCACTGCTGCTCTCTCTCCATTATGCTTTGACAAGTAAGCACATCCCTTGCCAGGTACCATCAAGAAGCAGGCTGTATCAAGCAATTACTGGTTGCTGAACACAGGGAACACCTTTAAAGAATATAAAGTAGTATCTTTACCGCTCTTTTCTCTCTTTTGGAATAAAAAGTGAACAGACTGGGAACACATCTTCTAATAAGGTAAGAAAGGAAATAACTGTTCTGCAGCAGGTGATGTCTTGTACGTCCCAACCCAGGCTATCTTCCACCTTGTCATAGAGAGCAGCGAGCAGTTTGAGTGATTAAAATAGTGCTGGAGACTGTAACATTATTTGCTGGGGTTACATCAGAGGAGGACAATTATGTTGAAACAGAGGCGGGGGGCGGGGGGGAAGCCTCAAGTTAATCTGTGCTCCCTTCACCTCAGGCTGATTAGAGTAAATTAACTGCTATTGCAATTAATATGCAAATAGATATTAACTATTTTTTTCTGACGGCAAATAAAATAGTGTATAAATATAACAAAAATAGTCTTGAAATATATTTTCTTAATTATGCCTGTAGACTATCGCGTTCATTTTGTAAAGCAAGCAAACAAACAATTTCCCCCCTGGCTGCCCCCTAAAACCTACAAAGCTATTTTCTGATCCACTCCCCACTCATGTCACCGTGTATCGATTTTGTTTTAAAATAAAGACATTAAACCTTCCTGACATGTGGGTGCACCATGACATGCTTTCAGACTTGAAGGGTTGCCTACCAGAAGGGGAATCTGCTCCCCAAACTCTATCAATTGCTTTACTGACAGGTATCTCCATTGATAAATCTTGGTCTGGGACATGGAGCTCCCATCCCCGCAGAAAGAGGTGCGTACCCCCTTTTCTGCTGTCACTGCAGCACATGTGATGTAATGTACTCAACATCATTAGTGAGTTTTCTGTTCTTTCTTCTTTTCCTAAAATGAAATAGTTAAGTAGTTAATAAAACTAATCAACTAATTAGCTGTAAAATGCAACTGTATGCATCAGCGTGTGCCCGGTGGTCTGGAGACCGAGGGGAGCAGTACTACTGAGAGCAGGGGAAGAGTCAGTCTGTGACCGCTTAGGCAGGTTGGACATATAACAACCTGTGAGACTAGGTGAGGTGTATCATAGATGGGCTAGAATCCCATTTTTCATATATTTTTAATGCCATGAGCTATAACTGTCACTTCTTTCAGTGTGAAAATAGTCTTAGAATTGGTATTAAAATTTGTGAGGTAGCTTGGAGAACTCAGCTATCAATGCATCAGTTCATGCTGACATAATCTAATTACTTCGCACATGAGTATAATCTTATACTTGGCCAGAAAAGTATTTTTATTTTATTTTTCTGCAATTCTTCCATAATTTTTTCCAGTTTAGTCATTTTCAGAAATTGTCTTCTGGTCTAATTCTATGTAGGGTGGGTTGGTCTTTGAAAGATGATTACGGGAATGGTGTACCCAGGTATCAGCGGGGGGTTCTGATTCCCCCCTCCCCTCCAAACCTGCGACCTCTTTCTCCTCGTTGCGCTCGGGAGTCAGCGCTCCTGATACATCTCTATGGTTTTGGTGTTTCAGAAGAGTAGTCGGGAGGTAGATTCACACGCTTGCTTCAAAATGGCTTGTGAAATTTGTAGCTTGAGTTGGGAATCTGGGAGGGGGATCGTTGCAGATGACGAAGTGAAGCGGGGGGTGAGGTGGTACGGCATGGCCCCGTTCCTCAGAGGTGCGCACAGCCTGGTGCAGACACACTTGGCTGGGGGACTCTGAAAGATGATGCATAATCTTGTGCTAATAAATTTTATCAACATTAAAAAAAAAAAAAAAAAGTGTGTTTGGAGCAGAGGTGGATGCTATGCGTCTGGATCGGCTGACAGCCTCTTTAATCCCGTGATTCCCAGGTTGCTTCTGGCAGTCTCTTGTTTAATTCATTTCTTATGTTCAAAATTCTGTAACAAGTACGGGAAGTGTATTGCAGATACGGCTTTTCTATAGAGTACTTTGTCATGCCAGCACAGGTTTTCACTGTTCTTGAAATAAGACAAGCTTCATGTGGAAAATAGGAGCAGATGATTCAGTAAATAGGGATTAGAATGATCCAGTCAAATCAAATGGGAAATTTCAAGCCAATAGCTCACTTTATACATATTATATATATATGTATGTAAAAGCAAAATTTCAGATATCTTTCAGGTCTTTCAAATTTCAGCTGTGCCATGCGCTCATGGCAATTAACAACTTCCAAAACAATCTCAAACCAAATTCATTAGTTCTGAGTACTAACCATTTTTCAAGCAAAACTTAGAAGAACAAAGGTAGCGTTTATAATCCTTAGGAGAGGTGAGAGAACGCAGGATAAGAAGTTGCCTCTGAATACTATGTGAATAGAAACCACCGATCTACTTTGCTGATATTTTAAAACCACAGTGTGCGTTTGATAGCAATATCTTAGGTCCTACAGTTTGGGTTGAGAATGTTTTTGCAAAAAATATTTTGGAGTAACCACTAAGACTGTTTATTTCAAGACTGTTTAAGCTGGAAGTACTCTTACAGCCGTTTGTAAAACCTCCTTTGGAACAGTTGCAAATGTTTTTGAATAAATAGGACCTAGAAAAGGCTATTAAAAGATGTAAAATAGATTAATCCTGACTTGTCATGAACAGTAACAATTCTTTATCAATTTTCAAACTATTCTAAGAATATGATTTGATTGTCCACATGCCGTTCACTGAACAGCTGTGAACACCGACAAAAATATTTAAAAAAAAAAGAAAATTGAACTTGATTGTCGGGTTCTACGCCTGTGGTTTGTAGATATTGGATCTTAATCAGCATTGTACTAAGAAAAATCAGATTTAGTTTTCTTCTGGAGGGGAAATTGCCTTATTAAGTTTCTCATATTTTCTGTTGATTATCTGAGTGAATGAAATTTAACTCTGACTAGTTGACATTAATACCAGTCCTGTGATAAGGTGTAATTTTGGATAAGGATTTAATACCCAATGACCATATTTTACTTATAAATAAATAAAGTCTATATAAATGGAGGATAATAAACTTTTGTCATTGTTCCTGTGAAATAATAAGAATCCTGCAGGACTGGAAGCCATTATATTTTTCCAAGACTGAAGTAAACACCACAGAAATATATGAGCGAAACATGAATCTTCTGATCGTTGTCTATCAATTCATTGTTCACATTTATTGAGGGAACTGCTTTTCATCCTTTAAGTCCCATTCATGTAAGGGGCGATTAAGGAATGAGCCTTGCCCTAGAGTCATTTAATAACTTGTATCAGAACAGAGTTCATCTAATGGGTACCAATATACTGGTGTTCTGAATATGAGGCTCAACAAATATTAATCAAGAATCAGTTAATCGCCACTGAGAATTGTCAGGGAAGACAAGACAGGAAGTTGTTGAAAGCAAACTATATGTGACTGTAGACTCTCCGGAGAAATATTTGTTATGGTCACTGTTACAGGCAATAAAGATTTTTTTTAATGAGAGGATAATGCAGCTTTCAGAAGTTACGTGGATTTAGCCATTGTCGTGAATTTGAAAGTATCAAAAAGCCTCAGGACCAAAAAATAACCTCATAAAAATAACTTCTTATCCTGGCTTGGCTGAGGGGAAAAAAAAAAAAAAAAAAGTGACAATAGTGCAAATTCCAAGCAGCTGCATGAACTGCTGAGTTACGCCTCAAATTTATGATTATGTGATGCTAAGTGTTAGTGAAACAAAAAAAAAAAAAAGATGTGGAAATATGCCTAAATTCCTACTTGGATGTACTATAACTGCTTACTTTCTGATCCCCTGAGCAGAGGAATCCACCTCTGTGTCAGGGCTCTGCTGGGCGAAGCTCTTCTCAGCCGGGTGAGAGGCACCGCGCGGCTTTCGTGTCTGGCAGCACCAAAAAGCGGACAACAGAGTGGACTCCCTGTGCAACGTACACAAAATGTTTTAAATCTAGTTTCATATCTTGGCACTTGCTGTGTAATATCAGAGTAACATGAATCTTCAATCCTTTACTGAACTAGGGGGATGAATGTTCCATGTGTGATAACCACGTTTCCATCCCCCAGCTCAAATAAAATAACTTTGAGCATCAAAATCCACAGCCTCCATTAATTTACTGCTACATTCCCATGAGTATCTGCCTATTACTAGGTATCGCCATGTATAGGAACTTTTTGTTTTCCTTGTATTCTTCATAGCATTCAGTAAAACTTTGAGGAAAGGTTTGTGAAAACATTTGCTAACTAGAGGTGCACGTGTGAATGTTTTTGGATGATTATTGTTGGCATAACTTCTCTGCCACAGTGGAAAGATAACGAATAATGTCGCAGGTCATCAGTAGGCTCTCAGTTGTGGCAACCTTTGGAAATCAAAACTGAAATCTTTCTGTTGTTGATATATTTGTTTTTCAAATCAACATTCATTGGCTTTAAAGCCTGCATATATACACCTGTCAGTTTTCTAGCAGTTTCATATTAGTTCTAGTGATTAAGCACTAATTAGTGGTAGTATTATGAATAATTCTGCCTTCCCCTAGGACTCGCTGCTGCAAATTAAAGGTTAGGAGATCAAGAACAGAGTAACAACAGCAAAAACACCAGAGCTTTCTCCACAGTGGAATACAACAATTTAGTTGTCACTTGACCAAAATGGAGCTCTGTTTTTTAACACCTTAAGAAAAAATATCATGAAGATTTAAAGTGTCTTTGATCTCAGAAGAGATAAAATAACGCAAGTACAATATTTCAATCCAATTTCAAATATCATGATTCTGTATAAATCATGCTTTGCTTTTTCTTTCTATTAACTGGTGACTCCTTGTCTATCTTTGTTTCAGGCCAGACATTAGTTTTGTGTTGGTTTGTTGCGGTTTTTTTGCATGTGTGTGGTTTGTTTGGGGTTTTGTTTTGTTTTTTCAATTTAACTCGCAACTACAATTTGGGGAGAAAATTACTTGTTTAGTTGGTAGTTAATGGGGAAGCAGAACTGCATATTTTTCTTTCCTTGCTGTCAAATGCCAGGGTAAGGCATGGGATCAAATAATGTGGTTGTTGCTGACATTAAGTAATGCTCCAGCTAGGAATGTGTGGTGGGAGATGACGGGCTCTGCCGACCTGCATAAAGATGTGCCCTTAACAAGCCCTGTGCAGAGCGGCGGTGTCCGAACCAATCTCTCCAGCAGAAGATATTTGATCAGAAATTCAGGATGTAGGGCAAGTCCCAGCATTCACTTCAGAATTTATTACTTTACAAAAAGCATTAAAGAAAGGAGACTTCTAAAGACTGACATGTTAGTGTTGGATGAGAATCTTGGCTTTTATTTCATTTTGCACTGTTTTTATGGCTAGGGTAGATTTTTTTTTTCTTTTTTTCTTTTTTTTTTTTTTCCTTCCCTTGGTGAGCCCTGAGTACCTCCTGATTGCTGTTCACAGACTGGAATCATGAGTTAGATCAGAGTAATTCCCTAACCTCCAAAGTTTACTGCTCAGTCCCAAGGCAAAGCTGCGTGTTGAGATAAAGATCAGCTCTGTCCATTGCTGTCAAATACCGGCTGTCTCTTTTCTATTCTCCACTGTGCTAAATAGCCGTATGCACGATTTAAACTCGCTTAGGGATATATTCTGTTAGCAGTGTTTGCTTCTGTAGATCAAAATTAAATGTATTTCCTTCCCTTTGGCATAAGGTGAAATTATTAACGTGTGCAAAGTTTTCTTTAAATTATTTTTTGTGTAGATAAATTTATATTTTAAATATATATATAAAATTTTAAAAGTGCAGTTTTTGTCCTATCAGTTATTCTACAGCATGGCATATGGCTTCATCCAAGATCATCTTCAGCTTTGACGTCACTGATTATATTTAATGACTTAAATGTAAACCAAGAGCTTTGAGGACAGTGGTACTGAAGAATGTTCTAGCACAGTCCCTTAGCATAGCATCCGAGATGTGACTTTTCTGTAGCAAAATGAAATGCTTAGATGAGAATGTACGACTAAAACAAGCAAACAGTAGCAGTTCCCACAGCAAATCTGCCAGCTTCCAGCGGTGGACAGTGTTGTGATTTTTAGGGTTTCATAGCCTCTGGTAGATTCTTCTGCCATGAGTGTGCTGGAAAGAAGAAATCCCCATCCCTGCTGTTGACTGCAAATTCATCATGACTTTAAATTGTCAGTTTTCAAAACTGGAGTCGGAAGCTTTTGGGACCTGAAGAGTCACCTCTAATTATAATCCCAGCCTTTCTTCAGGTCTGCCTGTGAAGAAGGAGCCCTGAGATTCCTAAAGCTTGCAAACTGTGGATTTTTGATTAATTTAACATAATCCTATATAATGGTGATTATTGTAGCTTTTTCTGTATAAGATGGATGAGACAGGTTCTCAAATGCCAGCTATTACTGACATTTAATCTGGTATAGGTCATAAAATACCAAGGCGGAAGAACGGTTATAATTTATTTTTCACATTAATAATAAATTTTAAATAAATTAATATTATGAAAATGCTGCCTTTTTCCTTCTCTGTAGCTCTAAATAGAAAAATTTCGTTGACAAGTCACAAATTTAAAGACAAAGCATTCCTATTTTAAAGTAGACATCTCTATTGTGATAATGTAGGTGATGCAGAAAACATGATTTTAAATCTGATGAACTGAATGGGTACATTTTTTGCATTTCATAGTGCCAGACAGTCCATATAACTAACGTTTCTCAAACCGGGTTGAAAGGGCCATGTCTCAAATTCTGGGAAAGAAAAGCCACTGGAGAAGTGGGATTGTGTTTGGGAAATAATAGCTTCCTGTGTCTACACCATCATTTTTAAAAAGCGACTTAGTGCCAGTGCTGTCCTGATTTGCTCCGTAGCTGAACTGAGTTAACTGAAAGTTAGCTGAAAGCTGACAAAAGTTAAACCCACCAAGCTCCAGACTGCTTTCCTGTTAGCCTGAGTTTCGTCAGGCTGCAAGTCAGGCACGCTTTCAGGCTGCTTCTTTGGTCTGGTTTTTTGTTTGTTTTGTTATTTTTTTTCCCCTAAAAGTACTGAACAACTAATGAAAACCCCCCCCCCCCCAATCCTATTCTTAAAAAGTAATTTTTAAAATTGTCCCTTTTCAACTAAAGGAAAAGGTCATTTATTAAGTGGAAGAAAAAAATGGTCTGACTGCATACAGTAGTATATTGTGAAAATTAAATAGCTTCAGGAAAAGTGCTGTGCTTATTTTTTTTTTTTTCTGTGAAAGAGCTTCAGTACAATACTAATTAAATCTTTGAAAATAAATCTTTGAATATGCGTATTTTGCTATGTACTTCAGTTCATGTAAATACTATAAATGGTCAAGTGGCACCATTTTCTTGTTCCAGAAATAATTCAGAGCAGAAAAATAAAAGATATTACATTAAAAATACATATCTCTAGTTGAGTTTGAAAGATAGCGTCTATGTCAGAACCTGAGTTTCCAATTAAGAAACAGTCTTTCAATTTTCAATGGCAAAGTTATTTCACTGCATCTTGTATATTTGGTAAAATACACAGCAGTTGAAATTAACTGTCTAATCCTCAGAAATAATTAGTTAGGATTATCCAAGAACTGCATTCGTCATCATGTTCTCTCCAGGCTCGGAATTAGAAATACTTAAATTTGTAACAGCAGTGTGTGCATGATTTGGATGTAAACACACATTTTATAAATATATGAAAGTCTGTCCGTGAAATAGTTTTGGATTTATATATATTATTTTAAAAATATTATAAAGTCTTTTTGGTACTATTTGGCTGTCATGTTAAAAGTCTGCTTAAGTGATGATATAAAAATACGTTACATAAGAGGTTGAGTGTCTTTAAAAAATGGATTTTCTCAGTGGATCAACACAGCAATTTGCCACAGCTGGTTTGTGATAAACTGGGAATAATCAATGTTTCTTCATTCTTACTCTCACTGATGAGCTTGTAGTAACACGTATAGTCTGAAAGGACTCTGCTTCCAGATTTCTGCATCTGATTTAAATGTGACTCCATACATTTTCAGATGAATGGTAATAACTTGAAAAATTAAATACTAATGTTCAGGGCCCTTAATGAATCTATGAATACATCTGCAATGTGTCTTTCAATTAAAAATAATAGTTATTAAAACTTTGCATGTATTTATGAAAGAAGTGACATAAAAGGTAAAATTTGATTCTCTTACTAAAAGTTTATATTGGGAATAAATTTTCAAAATTCAGACAACACCCTGATGTACCTAAGAAAAAAGCTGGAGAGGGACTGTTTTCAGGGGCACATAGTGACAGGACAAGGGGAATGGCCTGGAGCTGCAGGAGGGGAGATGGAGATGAGATCTGAGGCAGAAATCCTTCCCTGGGAGGGTGCTGAGGCCCTGGCACAGGGTGCCCAGAGAAGCTGTGGCTGCCCCTGGCTCCCTGGCAGTGTTCAAGGCCAGGTTGGATGGGGCTTTGGGCAACCTGGGCTGGTGGAGGGTGTCCCTGCCCATGGCAGGGGTGGGACTGGGTGGGCTGGGAGGTCCCTTCCAACCCAAACCCTTCCATGGTTCTGTGATCTCTTTTGTTCAGAAGAAAGAGCAATGCAATGAAAATCCACCATTGCTGCGCAGATTACTCAAGGTAATTACACTGCTTTAATGAAAGGATATTGAATTGTGTTTAGACCGAAAGCAGATTAAGCAAGTATAAATTTGAGGTATGCTAAGGGATGCAGTTTTTCAAGAGCACATCTCCTAGCTGTAATCTCATTGTTGATGGGAGGGGGGCAGGGAACAGGCTTAAATATTAGGCTGAGAATGAGTGCAAGACAAACTTTCTTTTCATTTTTATCCTCTGGCTAAAGCTATGAATCGAATTTTCATTTCTGTGGCTGTTTGTCTTTAATTTATTAGTGTTATATTCCAGGCGTGCATTTTTTTTTTTTTT
>VXBL01009093.1:39002-110780 GCA_013400195.1 Aramus guarauna | reverse complement strand
GAGGTCCCTTCCAACCCAAACCCTTCCATGGTTCTGTGATCTCTTTTGTTCAGAAGAAAGAGCAATGCAATGAAAATCCACCATTGCTGCGCAGATTACTCAAGGTAATTACACTGCTTTAATGAAAGGATATTGAATTGTGTTTAGACCGAAAGCAGATTAAGCAAGTATAAATTTGAGGTATGCTAAGGGATGCAGTTTTTCAAGAGCACATCTCCTAGCTGTAATCTCATTGTTGATGGGAGGGGGGCAGGGAACAGGCTTAAATATTAGGCTGAGAATGAGTGCAAGACAAACTTTCTTTTCATTTTTATCCTCTGGCTAAAGCTATGAATCGAATTTTCATTTCTGTGGCTGTTTGTCTTTAATTTATTAGTGTTATATTCCAGGCGTGCATTTTTTTTTTTTTTAGCATGTACAGAAACTCACACCTATTCATAAGTGGAGCAAGAAAGTGAATATGGTAGCGTTGGTATTGGTTTGCTACATATTTACTTTGAGTGTGAAAAAGTCTAGCTTGTGAGAGAAAATTGAAGCTGCGAAAAGATATCATAAGATAGAAAGCGAGCTGTACATCTTACTACCGTATTTTATTCCTGCTGCACCCAGAGATGGTAGATAGGTGCCCTGGAGTGCCTCGTGCAGTGACCTGCCTGCAGAAAGGGCTTATTTGGGTGGGAAGGGGAGAGGAAAACACTTTTTAAGGGTCATTATGACCTTTAAAAAACTTTATGTGTATTTGATTGCCATTCCTAAGACAAATGAAAATGAAAGCTTTTATCCCCTCAAAAGTGGAAAGGATCCAACTTGAAAAATTCTGTGCAGAATTTTGTTTCGATAAGCTAAAACAATAGTGGAGCGTAGTCGAAACAGTGTAACAAATCGCAGGCCTGAATTATTGTAGTATGTTCGTTTTATAACATCTTTGAAAATACATATTTGTATGTGTCAAAAAAAATTATATTGGGGAGTGTTTCCTTTTAATGGCAAACCAGTTTGGCTTTATATTAGGCATATTTCTATAGCTGGAAAGTTCCAGTGGAAAAGAAAAAGTTGCAGAATTTTTTCTTTTCCCCCCTGTTGTGCTGCTCTGTTCAATACAGACTCCTCAGATTATGACAATTTGTAGCTACTTTAGCGGTAAACCAGATTTGCTCTTTTTTTTTTTAATCCATCCTCAAGTTCACAGCTAGTTACCCTGTTTGCTGCTCAGACTGCCATCCTCGTTACTGCAAAGAAGAAAACCTTTGATCTGGCGATTTCCATGTAAAGAGAAAGGTGTGTTATTACAAATGTCCCCCCGAAGACATTTGGGTTGAGATTTTGCTGATTTTGCCTACATTCTGTTGTGCAGCAAAGGATGAGTTGAGCTTGGCTCTGTGCAGTGGGAATGGGTTGTCTAACTGGGATTTACTTCTCTCTGCAGCTCAGCTCTGTGCTGCTGCCTCTGGGGCACTAAATCTGCAGCTCTCTCCGAGAAGAAACCACGACTCTTTTACTCTTGCGCACTCATTGCTAGGATTCCAAAATATCAGGAACATTTGGAACTTATGTCCTCCTTTACGTTGCAAAAGTCACGGAGGAGCTTTAATGGAATTTCACTCTTATGTAACCCCAAAACCATCCACCCAAGATTTCCTACCAAAACCAGTTAGAAAATTAAGGCATGTTGCCAGAGAGCCTGCTGGTTTCTAACCCTCCTAAAATAGCGTGGATGTGCAAGGAGAAATTATCCTCGAGGTGATGGATGCTGCATTGTGCTACAAAGAAGAGGGGCTTTTACATTCCTGCCCTAGGGAAAAATTTGCCTTTGTCCCAAACCTGGCAATTGTTTGAAGTCTGGGGATGTTAGCAAGCGGTACTCTTCAAGGACCTGAGATTTGTCTGGTACACTGAGGGCCAGGGCTCATTTACTACCAAAAATGGGCTAAATCTGAGTGTGGCTGATCTCTTTTGCTTTAGATGCAGATGAAAAAGAAAACTACTGAACCCAGAAATCAACTTAAATGTCAACAGAGGGGAAAATGTTCCTGGACCATATTATAAAGTATACTATTAATTAAATGCAATGTAAATTAAATCCAATCACATTCATATTCATTAAATGCAGTAGAAATCAGATACAGGACTGTATGGCAGTCCATTTCTAAGAATCCAGTAAATAGATCTCCCAATACCATAAGCTTTATTTTACAAGCGGAGAATCCCACAGATGTTTTCACGCAGTCTTTTTAATTACGTGTTTGATCACCACCTCTGAAGAAGGTTCCCTGTTTGTCCCAGTCCCCGTAATTTCGTTTATCCTACAGTGTATCTTTCTGTGTTTACAGTGCATCCTACAGTGTTTCTGGCTGCTGCTACTCAATGCCAACGATCTTCTCATTAGGTTTTAAAGTGATTTTTTTTTTTTTTTTAATTTTATGTTATTAAATTGCACCCCATTTATGTTACTCCAGGTTTTTTTTTCGCCCACACTGGAATCCCTCCTCTAAATGAGAAAAAAGCCTGTCGCTTGGTGTCACTCACTCATACCTTCCAAAGCATAGTTAGGAGTTTTTTCATTAAGCAAGATTTCTCCCAAGATCTACGGAATGTCTTTAGTAGCTTTCTATCTTGATAACGATCCTTTCAGTGTAATTTCTGAAAATTAAATACTGCTCTTAGCTCTCGTTGAGGTATACTACCAACTATTCTACTTTAATCCGAAATGGGTCTGGTCCACAGCAGTAACTTTTTCTAAGAAAGCAGCCGTCTTTCTCTATATATCATATTAATTTATCTCTGCTAAAATTGCATTGCAATTGACTCTTCCCTGTGAACTGCCAAGCTCTCTGTCATTCTTCCCTTCAAAATCTGCCCTGGTAATTGCCATCTTCTTGAGATTAAGCTAGTGGACCTGTAATTGCTTCGAAAGAACATCCTTGCTGGTTCTTCAGCTTAAGCAGAAGGTGTTATCCTTTAAATGTCCATGTAGTTATAATTGTTATCCTTTTTCTGCCACAGAGTGGTTATGCTAACACATCCTTATCTCTGATGAGAGAAGGCCAGAGGAAGAGAGAAAAAGATGGGGAGACAAAAGATGGTATTTTCCCTGTTATAGCCATTTGACTGCTGTGTGGCAGCTGGTGTTGCTGGGGTCTCATTGACAGTAGTGTGAACATACGAGCTTTAGGTAACTCTGTAGGATACCCTGTCTTCCCTCCCGCAGAACAGGGTGGGTGGATACATCCGTGATTAAAGTGGTTTGGTACATGAGTCCGTTTAGCCTCTGCTCTTGAATTTGCTTTTAAACCGCACCATGTTATCAGATGTATGATGGATTATTTTCTGTGCCTCGGTCCTGTTTGGGCATGCCTGAAACCGTGTTTTGCTTCTCCTCCTGTGGGATTGAGGTCGCTGTACAATAGCACGTTCCTCTTCCATAGATCCGCTGAAGGAGCACTTGAGGTTTAAAAGCCAGCCTGGGAGTTAAAGGAGCAATAAGAAGTAGGAATAGGCTGGCTTGTGAGTTGCACAGGGAACAGTTTAGAGTCTGAGGCCTGGAGCTGTGTAGATGAGCTTCTGGATGTGGTGACAAGCGTACCTCTTCCCTATTACAAAGAGTAATGAGAGACTGGGGAGGGAAATAAAGAATAAAAAATAATAATAATGACACATAAATACATTCAACTGTGAAGCACGGTTGTATGTGTCAGGAAAAAATTGAAAACTACTTCATGGTACTTTGTAATATTGTTCCGTACGTGGGTGGTGGGTTTTTTGCCAAAGAGTTGCAGAACTGTGAAATTTTGCCCCCCAAGTGTCTGATTGTCCTATACAGTATTTGGCTTCTTAGGTGCATCAGAAATTAAGAGTTTGCAGCCATCCAAATACATCCAAATGTAGCTTTACAAGGAAAACATATTTCTTTCTCAGCTGATTAAATAGGTGGATTATGAATGCAGTGACTGAAAGCTTGGAAAAGAAAAGGAAGTGACAAGAGAGAAGTTGCTGGACAAAACCAACAGTGATAATGGAGGCATATAACGTTTGGCAGCTGAACTAAGACAGTAACTATCTGAGTCTGAAAGGAAGTTCCTATAGAGGACAGATGTCTTTGTCAGGAAAGAACAGCAAGCCTTTGGAAGCCCTCATTACGTGTTGTCGGGGCCTGATAACGAAGGAAAGATGAATCTGTGACCACTGGTATGAGAACAGGGACTGGGAAGTTCTGTCACTTCTGTCTCATGATGGCATTCTTCTCCTTTTTATTTGGTGACATGACTTTATTGCTATTTGAGGTCAGTGGGTTGGTCAGTTGAGGGTATTTTAATGTGTTACAGAGATTTTGTTGCTCAGATGTGGAGGGAATATTCCTGTATTTTCCTAGTTGAAACCAAACTCTGGTTGGAAAAAGTCCAACCATAACTTTTTAAGACTAAGTTGTTAAGTTATGAAAAGGATTGTATTTCATACACTGGAGAAAGTCAGCAAAACTCTGGGAAATCAGCAGAGAGAGGAGGATGTGTGTAATACCTGGTGAGAGGATGACTGTAAATCAGCAGTGTAATAGAGCAGTGAAAATAGCAAATGTCCTCCAGTGATGGCTGAACCTCCGGCTGATGCGGGGAAGTTACAGTGCCATTGTGCAGACACCGGTGAACTCCTCTCTGGAACAGTGCATCCAGTGCTGACCATGCTTGTTCAATAACAGGACCTAAAATTGGAATAACTGCACAGAAGGGCAACATGAAGAGCCTGTCTTATGAGATGAGAAAAAGTGACTCTTTGCTTATCTCTAACTGCTAGGTTGAGAGTGAAAGAATTTGATTGCCATGTAGAAATACCTTTGGAGGGGAAGACAGGTGTAAATCACTGTTTCAGACAAATCAAGTGTGCTGCAGAAATCAGTAGGTATAATTTTACCTCGAAGAGATCATCGTTAGTTATTAGAAATAGATTTCTAACTGTTGGAACAACAATGAAACCATTCTGTAAGAGCTTCTGGGTGGACCATTGGGACGAAACAACTAAGTACTTTTACGAGTTTAAGAAGTTTGAAAAAAGAGCAGTACAGGATGCCTGCAAAGCACCTGGACTTGATGAAGAAGATGGCCCTTTCTGTTCTTGACTAACGATGGGCAGAACATGGGATTTGTACAGTTTCAAAGAGCTGGGGCAATATTCAGAATTTCTATGCATGAAGTCTGTAGCTTTCAAAAGATAACATGACTTAAAAAAATTCTATTTAGTGCCAATATTTTTGGTATTTTGTAGCAGCCTCAATTAGTGCCCTGATTGTCAGTCTCGGGAAATAAAGGCTGTGATGAGCACAGCTCTCCCTGTCCCTGTTAGAGCTGGTCCCTGCAGGCCAGTGCTACTGCATGGTGCTTGGGCTGCACAGGGCAATGCACATGGTCCCTATTCCTGCTGAAATTGCTCGGGGAATTGATAAAAGATATCACCACCCCCTGCGGAAAATGGATAGGCAGATCTAGCACCATTTGTGAGCAGGAAAATTAGTCTTGAGCTGAAATAAATACTGCTACGATGTATCCTTGAGAACTCCCAAGGCAATGGAAATACAGAGTAATTGTGGGTCAGGTTCATGTGTTATAAATGCAGTTTTGATATAAACCTCATTCTAAAAAAAATCTGCATTAGTCTCTAAATACAGAATTGCATTTCAAGATTACATGGTAAAGCATTTAATTTTCTTAATTTAATTTTCAGTATGCCTTGATTATATGGCAGCAATTAGGCAACTACTTCTTGCTCTGTCTTTTGCCTCTACATTAAAAGATAAAGTTTTGTTATTGCTAGTCTCCAGGAGAAGAGTAATTATTTGCAAAATGAAAAGTATGTCATTTACACGTGAAGTCATGCTAGTTTCCAGAGCACAAATGCTGTTTGTGTAAGCACAAATGATGTTAATATAAAACAGATATTTAGAAAACAAGGAAATGCCCCCCAATCCCCAAAAGCTGGAGAAGTATCTTAAATTAGATACTCTTTACTGTATCTTGCTTATTGACATTTACATGTTTTGTTTCTTGTCTGATCTGAAAAGAGAATATAATTGTAAAAGGCGAATAATTATTATTTCTAATATGCGTATTAGTCTGTTCTGTGATATCCCATAGAAATGTCAAGTCTTGTATAAGAACACTGCGCACTAAGCAACCAAGTCAAGTCAGTCCGAAGTCAAGCTTCGGGTCTTCGCAGTAGCTGTGTGTACGTACATGTACGTATATACACGCGCGGCGGGGAGGGGGGCAGATCACAGCACAACCCGTTTGCTTCTGTGATTGCAAAATGAGCTTTATTTGAATTACTGAATCTTGAGATACAAAGTTCCATTAAATAAAGAAGTACAGATTGTAGACTAGAGTGCATGTAACATTTTAAGAACTTATTTTAAATGTAATAGGTGTTGGCCTTGTTATTGTGGATGAAATACATACATACATATGTATATATAAATGTAGACATATATATAAACACACACAATTCTGTGGCTGTTTTTGTTCCAAATTAAACATTTGCTTTGCAGACATAATTTATACTTTGCACATCATCTGTAATGTGCACTTTTTGATTTATATGGACCTGAATGTTAAGTATGTGGGTTTTAAAATGTTCTTGAAGTACAGCTGGGATACAGAATTACAATGAAGGACAAGGCAGGAATTCAAAATGATTTTGATAAATAGAAATCCCTGTCAGGAATGGAGTTATCCCTCAGGAATGTTATAGGTAAAGTTTATTCTGCCTTATGGCCTGGTGATGGACTACATGACCTTTCAAATTCTCCTCAAGCCCTATTTTACGAGTCTGTGATCAGTTCATTTTGGCATTTGACAGCTGCTGTACATACACTATAGATAATTCTGCTGCCTTCAATACTTTCGATGTTTTTTTAACTTACCTATTTTGCACGTGAAACACTTTAACTACATTTAAAATGTATTCTTATTTATTTGAAGATGGTAATAATAAAGGATGTGGGTCTCACTTGGTTATTGAGCAAACATGTATTCATTCCAGCCTAAAACATGCTACAATCCTGAATTTCTGTGAGAGTTTACAAGGCTGTAAATTACTACTCTTTAACATAAAGATATCTCAAGGTTTATATGCTGTTGATCCAAGTTATTCCCTTTAGCGGTAATAACTAGGAGATAATTCACTTCATTTGGAAAATGAAATCTTGATCCTCAAAGTAGTTTTAGCAACATTCAATCTGGAATCAGATTATTTTGTATAGCATGTTAAAGTCATGGCAAGGTGGTCTTTGGCTTGCAAGTGTAATTTAGTCTCACAAATAGGTAATCTTGTTAAAATATCGTCAGGTTAATCAAAATTGATTTGTGTGTACTAAACCCAGTGAATGCTAATCAAGTATCGGATTAGAAAACTTTAGTAGCAATTTTAAGTCTTTGATAGTTTCCCATTATTCTGGGATGCAATGACTCATTGGATTTGTGGAAACATTTTAAAGCCTAAACATCCTTTCAAGACTGGATACGAATGCACTACAGAATAAAGCATCTTTTTTACAAATACGGTTTCAAACACCTCATGGTGTGGATCTCTGTATTTATTGTAGGTAATGAATTGTTCTCCAAACCGTGTCAGAGCTTTGTGGTTTTGCCACTCTGGTATTTGTAACTATCTTACCATTTTTTATAAATAATGGTTAAAGAGATATTTAAGATTGTAATGTAGTCTCTGTGCATATGAATACCATCCATTTAAGAGACAAGCAATACGTAGTGTATCTTTGGTGTAAGGAAATGCATTTAGAACTTCTGTACATTGCGTTTGAAAGAAAATGTCATTGTGAATTTGTTAGAAGCTATGGTGGTGGGTTTTTGTTTTGTTTTTGGTTTTTTTGTAATTATATGATTATCAATATGGGTTATATGGGTTATTGATAGATGAACCCCCTGAAATGATGAAGAAGAAAAATTGACTTTGCACGGAGCCACCAGGCGCTTTGCACTCTGCTCACACCCTTTGAAACTTACAACATCTTATTTTCTTTCAACAGAAAGCTTTTCTTTACAGACTACGGGAATGCTGCCAAGGTTGAGAGATGTGACATGGATGGAATGAACAGGACGTGGATAGTAGACTCTAAAATTGAACAGCCAACTGCTCTTGCACTAGACCTCGTCAATAAATATGTGTACTGGGTTGACATATATCTGGATAGTGTGGAAGTTGTTGACTATCAAGGGAGAAAGAGGCATATGATAATTAAAGGCAGACAAGTATGTATTTATTTGCAAATCAGTAAAAAGTAATGATATCAATAAATTAATCTATGTAATGCTAACAGTTTCAGTAATTTCAGATTTTTTTTTTCTCTTTCTAGTTCAGATGCATTAGACATTTAAAGATCCATCTGCATGTTTTGTTTAATTTGCAACTTAGCCAGTTTTGCAACCTATGGACAAGTTTCCATGCAGTGTCTCATTAACAATGTATTGTGTAAGTCACAGCCCCCGTTGCAAAATACTTCAGGAAGGAAAATATGGGGCAATGGAAAGATACTAGGGGATAAATTATTAATGACAAGAAGATGCCCTTGCCAGTTCAGGAAGAAGAGACTAACAGGCAAAAGAATGTGAAAGAAACAGAATAGCAAAAGCTATTTCACGTGTTCAGACCATTCTGGATACCCTTAAATTGTATTTTGTTGATGGCAATGATGCTTTTCCCAGTTGATCCAGATGCTCGGAGTCATAAATACAAATGCTGAGACTGTTTGAGCCTTTGAGCAGGATATCCGTTATTGTAGCTGCAGCTTGGCAAGCAGGGTACTAGGTAGCAGGCAAGGGAAGGATTCCCTGGTAGTTGTGAGGCTTGTGGAAATCAAGGGAAAATTAGCCAAAAAAAAAAAACCAACAAAAAAAAACAAAACAAAAAAACCCAAACCTGTTCCTGGTTGCTGCTTGGGCTCCCAGAGCTGATGTGGGTACCGTGAGTAGTACACCTGCTTCTGCCCAAGGTTAAACAGAGTGTGTAGAAATGTGCAGACAGAACAAACATTTTACCTGTTCTGCTGTCTGTCTTTGCTTCCAAGTAATCGCTGTTTACCAAGAGACAACTGGTTAGCATAACTACCATTTAAAAATAGGCAGAAAATGTGACAAAAAACAGTCTAGGGCACCTGGCTAAATAGCAAACACCTTCCTGTTTTCTACCAAATTACTCCCAGTGTTTACCCAGTTGTTCTGGAATAACAAATCTTGTAAATTCTTTTTTTTTTTTTTTTTTTCCCCCAGGTAACATTTTGGAATAGATATTTAAAAAAAGAAAGCCATTTTCAGAAGCAACTAACAAATACTCTCACAGGCTTGTAACTGAGTTGTACTGGTGTCGTAGGAAAGATGCTTGTTCTTTTTCTTCTTTCAAAAAAGTTAGATGCGAAAGAGGATTCTTTATAAAGTTCAGAAGGATTCTTCTCTAAACTATCTAAGAAAGGAGAAGGATTTCTATTTCTTTCAATACAGGTGAAAGCTATTAAAAAGTTTGCCCTTTCAGTTAGTTACTGCTATCACAAAAGGAGAAGCATATTGGTTGTTTTTCCACTGAAATGAAAAATTGGTGATTTCACTACGTTTTGTGCTTGCATTTGTCAGGATTTAGAATGACTGTTAGTCCCAGTTACTCCTCATTAGCCCAAGGAACGAGCAGACCAGCAAACTATTCTCAAGAAATTTTAGGAATTTAAGTTTCTTTCAGAAGTACAAGCATCAAAAGACATGCTTTCCAAATGATACCGGCTTTTATGATTGGTAGCTTGTGTGGCTTTCGGAGGACTGTTCTTCATAGCAAGCAACATTTCTGTTCATGCATAAGATAGCTGGAAAGCTTCATGAGAAGTAAAAACCAACAAATTTATAAATTAAATACAAATAGTTAATCATTATAAGATGCATTGTAAAGAGAATCACATGGTTTTAATAGTGTGAATATAGAAAAACTCTCATGGGACCTAAATAATAAAGCTTTAAACTGACTGCAAATGGGAGTTGGGAAGAAAGGATTATAATGCAGAGGAGAATTCAACAATTTGGTGCAGATGCATCATTATTTTAAAGGCTGTTTTGTTTTCCATCTTACTATAATTGGATCAAATTTTTATTGGGTCTTAATCGAACACTTCCATTGATCTTAATTATATTTTATTTTTCTTTCTGGGCAAGGGCAGAATATAGTAGCAAGATATGGCCAACTGGGGGGTAACTTCCAGAAAGGACTGAAATATTTGCTGCTTGACAGGATTTTTTAGTTTGGGTTTCTTTTGGGTTTTTTGTGACATGTGTCTGAGCTTGTGAGTAAATGAGCTAAGTAAATACATTGTGGAGAACAATTTATTGATTAAACTAATAAGATATTCAGCCTGTGAATATCTGAACACCTGCCAACAACTTCTTTAATTTGTTTCAGCTTTCAGAATTGCTCAGTGACAGATATTTTACATTTTCTAAATCTATAAATCAAGCACAACCTCTAGATTATCAAACACTGCATGTTTGAGCTGACTCACTAACTAACTTTAGGTAACGGACTAGGTAATTTTTAATCAATGTACCTAGACACATCACAGAGAAATACAATATTTGAATTCACTTTTTGATAAACAAGCAGCACCATGTGGCCACAACCAGATTCAAAAATGCCAACAGAAAAGGAACACAAGCATAGCTGAGGGAATTTGTTTATCTATTCATTTATTTACTTAAGAAAATATTCAGTGGTTGTGTCATGCACTATTTGCCTTGCTTTGATTATAATGTAATAAAAAAATACATGAATTCAGCCTATAAGCTATATTGTAAATATCTGTATTTGCTATATTTATTAGTTAATTAATATTAACTAGCATTATCTTCATTATTAGTTACAATTAGTCAATACTAATATAAGGTGTTCCACTTAACAAAGTATGCAGGAGTTTTTAATTGGAAGAGAAACCGGGAAATTCAGAGGATAAATTGAATTTCTATTTGGAATTTTCTACCTTTCTTGTACAAAGCTTTTCTAATTATAAACTTCACACTACAAGAGTGTGACCTATACGTGGAGCATAGTATGTGTTTTTATTTACAAATACTTATCAACATACTCAGAAATGCTTTTGTACAGTTTAGCATGTACAATTCACAGTAATGTTTGATGTTTACGAATCATAGATATATCTAAAATATTCAGCTAAAAATAAGATACTGTTTTTTTCTTTCCCAGGTTAGGCATCTTTGTGGCTTGGCAGTATTTGAGAACTACTTATATACAGTTAATTCAGATAACCTCAGCATTTTACGAGTAAACAGATATAATAGCACCGATGCTCAGTCTCTTGCTAGACTTGCTAATGCTAAAGAGATCCGTGTATACCAGAAAAGGACTCAAACAGCAGGTAAGATCAAAATTCCTCTTGCCAGGAAATATAAACCCAGGTATTAGGTTGGATGTGTAGTTAAAAGGGTTCTTCCAGAAAAATACATCAGACGATGCAATGAAAATTTGTCAGTGCGGCAAAACTCTCTGTTGCTTCTTCATCTGCCCAGTTTTCTGTGTGCTTACTGCCGGTGTTCCTGCATCCCTCAGCTCCTAACACAACTCCTTCCGGAGCTTTCAGCTTGGATATCTGCTGGAGAGCCCTGGGTCGCAAGTTTTCTGGCTCCACACACATAGCACTTTCAGAATTTAACCCCTTCACAATTGTTAGATGTCCAATGCCATCCACACACTTGGCTCTCAGACCTCAGAGGTTCCTGGTTTCTCTGGGCCCGCTTTTCAGACAGACGACAAACCTCAAGAGACGCCCCCCGCCCCCGTCTTTGGGGTTGCCAAAAGAGCAGGGAGACGTGGGCAGCTAGCCTGCCTAACGGCCAGCACAGCGATTGGTGAGACAGGAAATTACTGTTAAATTTTCCTTCGTTTGCATAAATACCATCTTTACCTTTTGTGAAAGAAATCCTTATTTTTGTCTAGAATGAAGAACTTTCTATAATCTCAGAATTTTTAGTAAAATAGCAATTTTTAAAATAGAGGCCCATAGTGCTGCATGACTCTAATCATGGCTCTGATTGCATACTTTCTGCATTCAGAAGAGCAGTGTGATTTGTGGGAGCTTTGTGCAAAGATAGCAAGATCCAAAATGTTTATAGCGAAACTTCATGGGAATTTTTTTATATGACTTATAGCAATAAATCCTTGCCAGGACTGCTTGGACAGAAAAGCTAATGCATCAATTCTGGTGATCAACACTGAGGTTATTAAACAGACTGACTGCTTTTAGAGAAGTTTCTGAAGTGGGAACAAACTCTAAATTGATGTAGACTGGGCAAACTAATTTTCGCCTTATAGCTGAGGGCATTGATTTGCAGATGTGTCTGAAGGAGGCTGCAAAGACTCTCCTTGCTATAGCCCCCCCCTTTGTACCCCTGAGGGAGTCAGAGAGGTTGAGTAGAGGAGAGACATGAGCACAGTGTAATCTTTTATTACATCCCATGATTACTCTGTTCCTCTTGCCCTTTGTTCACTCTGCTACTTCTTTTGTTTTGAATGGACATGTTTGTTCCTTGTCAAGATTTGCTGTAAAGGCTGTCTCGGCTTGGTAGAGTTTCTGTATACCTTTAACAGTGTCAACCTTAAACCACTTGATTACTTTTTTTTAAAAAAAAAAAAAAAAACAAAAAAAAAACCAAAAAAAACCAACTAAAAAGCTTGAGAGGAAGGAGAAAGAAAAACGTTTTTTGAGCTAAAATACTATTGGCCTGTTGTAAGCCAGGTTAGTAAATGTAGGACAGCATGAGAGATTTTGTTTTCTCATCAGATTTACCTTTGAAGAGCTTAAAAAAAAATGTCATATATTAGTCTGCTAATTTAGACTTAGGCATTTGAAAATATGAAGTCAAGGGAAAGGAATTCTTTGGTTTCTGCAGCTGGATTTATGTCCCAACTGTACAAATATGGAAAAATACTGCAAGGCTCATTCTGTTCCCTAGTTTCTGCACAGGTATCTGCCTCAGAAAGGTGCTGTCTAATGGAGCAGAATGAATAGCAAACTGCGTTGGCATGGGACTCACTCTGTTCTCAAAAAGCCAACCAAATGAACCAGAGCAACAAATAAAAAGAAGGAAAAGTGTCAGGTAGCCCAGAGGAGTGCTGCCTAGCAAACACTGTGCAGAAGCTTACTCAAAAAGGGGTGATGGCATAGAGCGATGGGTATGGCGTGATAGCCGCAAGATGAATCTTTGGATTACTTGTCTGGTTTGGGTATCATCTTAAAAACCCACCTTCTTTTCTAGTTATATTCTGGGGAATGATTTATTGCAACACAAATTCCCTTTTTTTTTTTTCCTGTCTAAACTTTCTACATGCTGATGCATATAATTATCTTGCTTTAAATGGCTTTGAATCCGTGCTGTTTTTCACTCGCTGTAGTCAGAAGCCATGCATGTGAAGTGGACCCATATGGAATGCCGGGGGGATGTTCGCACATCTGTCTGCTCAGCAGCAACTACAAAGCACGGACTTGTCGCTGCAGGACTGGCTTCATCTTGGGAAGTGATGGCAGGTCATGCAAAAGTATGTTATTTAAATAAAATAGTTTGCCAGCCACTAATGTTTCAGGGTATAGTTCTGGGTGTTATTTAACGTGCTTAACAATAATGAGAGAAATCACATGGGCTGCTTTTGGGTAAATTTTGTTTGCAACATGTACCTGACACTTTGTTCATATACTCCTTTCATTCCCTTAGAATGATTAGATTTGGCTTAGTTCATAGAAGTGACAAATTAAACCTGGGATGCGGTTTAAAGAATTCTACAAATCACCACAAGTTTTCAGTTAATCAGTCTTACCATTTTTTACATACTACACGTTCTCACAGCACATAGGCGCTGAAACACTGTTGAGTAGTTTGTCACAACTACTTTCTACCCATACAATACAGTCAACTTGAAACTCAGAAGCAGACTGTTCATGTGAATAAGTCAAGCAAAGGTTTTCTCAAAACATTTTATGAAAGCAAGTTTCTTGCTATGCTTATACTTAACATTAGGTGTACATAATCTGTGTATACCTACAACCAACAGGACGGTCCTGGAAGTTTTGGGGAACACCTACTTTTGCCTGGTTTCTTGACCAAATAGCATTGATTTAGTTCAGATGAAAGGCATGCAATTAGATATTTTGATGGATGCTGGTAGATGGATATTTTTGACCTGAGTCAAACTTTGTATGGTTTTCACTAACAATTAAAAAAAAAAAAACAAACCCAACCCTGAGAGGCATTAGGAAAAGTATGTAGAAAAGAAATACCAGTGTCCACATTTTGTACCTCAGTATGAAAGAACAGTTTGTGTTGATTTTTTCCTTCCCATTTGAAAGAAATTTACTGTAATCTTTTGTCTTGTTTCTTTCTGAGAAACTTCAGGTAAAAAAAAAAAAAAAAAAAAGTTGTTTTGTATTTGCTGGAGTTTATGGTCTTGTTAGATTTGATGATTACTTCAGTCGTGGTCTACATTACCCTGATAGATCCTAATGAATTGTAAAATTAAATGTCTACAAAGCTATATATGACCATTTTGCAGCAGATGCAAAGTTATTCTGTGATCTAGCATTGCTTTTCAGTGTGAACTTTTACAGAAGAAAAAATAATTAGATGTAAGCAGCTCACTGAAGTAATTTGTATTTTAATTAAGGTAATGTAATTAGCTAGATTTCTTGAGTTTAGATACCTTCAGAATATATGAAAGTTTAATTTTTGGTATTGAATAACACTCCTGCTCCCCCACTAATTGTGCCAGTTAATTAAACAGTGACATTATGCACTGTAAAGAAGATTAGGCAGCATCAGTTGTTTATGTTTGTAATCTTTCTTTTGCAGGACCAAAGAATGAATTGTTTCTTTTTTATGGGAAAGGACGCCCAGGAATAATACGGGGAATGGACTTGAATACCAAAGTATCTGATGAATACATGATCCCTATAGAAAACTTGGTCAATCCTCGTGCTCTGGACTTCCATGCCGAAACCAATTACATTTACTTTGCTGATACTACCAGTTTCCTAATTGGACGACAGAAAATTGATGGCACAGAGCGAGAAACAATCCTCAAAGATGGTAGGCGATGCTAACTGATAGTGACATTCAGAGAACCTCACTAAGGAGAAGTTGAGCTGACATTTACAGATAATTTAAAGCTTTATTTAAATATTCCATGGAAAACAGACCCAAACCTTGAACAGAGTTGAAGATACTTCTATTTTCACAACTTTCTGCTTATTTTTCCTGAGTGCAAAAATGTAAAGTTTGGTTAAGTTGCTCTGTTGTGAATTCTTACTTTGTGCATTTAAGCTTACACCTGCCAGTAACTCCTACATCTCCACTGTATTCTCTCAGTAGATCACTGCAATGAATCCATAATGTAGTTATTTGTATTAGTTCACTAAGCTATACTGTATCCTTGTGGACTTTATAAGACTTCTTCACTCCAACCAGTATCACAATGTGGATTCTGGAGCTCATTCAAGTAGTTTGGCAGACTGAGACTTGCTGTAGTGCTTCAAACTCATTAGGAAAAAAGGAAATGTAGGTGATTCAGCATTGTATTTCCTGATGCATTTTCCACTATATATTTGGAACCAACAGGAAGACCTAAACATTCTTTAGAACCTAATTAAGATGTTTGTACCATTTATTACAGCAATGAGAAAAAATACCAGCAGTTCTCTACTTTCCATCTCTCTCACCACACCCCGCTGAATCTCCCTGGTCTAGAATCATCTCTCATCTTACTAAATGCTGTTGCAGTGATAAAACTTCCTATTTGTGAACCTGTATTTTTTTTTTTTCTTTTGTGGACACTTTTTGTGAACAAGTGCTCCAGAAGGAGGTAACAACTGCCTCATTTTCTTATTTTCTACTCAAGAAAATAAGCACTATGAATATTCATCTTGGACTTCAGAGAGCTTAATACCTTTATTTGTAAATTGAAGCTCAAGTCAGTGAAAGAAACTAAAATACCATTGTTTTAGCGCAGGGATATTTATTCCCTGTCATTCATAACCCATGTTTTAATCCACCTGGCCCAGAGAAGTTATCTCCAGTCGGCAGTAATACAGTGTTGTTTTGGCATAAGATCTCTCCACAGACCTCTGAGTCTGCGCAAAGATCCCTTCAGTAGTAGTTGCAAGGACCAGATGGCTTTTTACCCTGTATTGGTCACTGCTTAATAAAAGGCAGCCACCCGAGTAAATAATGAATATTCAGCTGTAAATCTGGTAATTCTTCACTTCACTGCAAATATGGAAATGGCTAATATACCTCCCAGAATTTCCATTGCAGACCTTCTTTTACTAAACAACACACATTTCATTTTACAGCAAAATAATCCAAATGTGGAGTAGAGGAAGGAGCAGACTGTACGTAAATTTAAACATTATAAGGCAGTGCCAAGGAGCATCCTTGCTGAAAGGCATCAAACAGGTTGAGGTTACTCTAATCAAACATGCAAACATGAATAAACTGTGTATACTACAGCAAGTTGCAGAGACTCTTTTAAATAATGTTTACCTGGAATTGCTGCTCTTTATAAATGCAAAATAGCAAAAAGACCAATGCAATACCAAAAGAGTTACGGATTATCTGATGATGTATTATTGGTGGTCCTAATACTTACAAAGACCAAAAACATGTCACTGTCATTCTTCCACCACTCTTTCCCCAGGAGCTTACGTTGTTAGTTAGAACTTGATGTAGTTTCATAACTTTAAAGTATGCTTAAAGAACACTTGTTAATGTATTTTTCATGATTTAAAAAATTAATATGGCCTCCAGCCATACCACCTCAGTTTTTATTCTTGTCAGCTCTCAAGAACTCAGCAGGGACAGATTAAATCGTTCCTTGGTGGAAGACTACTAGAGAAAATCAGGTGTGTCAGGAGGTGGTTTAATATTCGCTCTGAACAGCATGCTGCTAAGGAGCTCTATCTGTGGTAGGTGTCACTTCGCAGATTAGAAGTTGTCATTTTTTGTGACTATCAGGTTTTGCAAGAACAGATATGCTAGCTCAAACAACACTGTAACTCAGATAATTACAGTTTGCCTACATCAGAGCCTGATCGTACAAGCTGTTGACTGGGAATTGAGAACGCTGAGCACCTAACACTGCTGGAGTTTTCATTTCCCATATAGTTTCAGCTGTGATTTCTTATTCTTCACTTTGGGAAACAAGCCGCTGTGTGGTATTGATAACTATTTGACAGCCCACAGCACGGCCTACCCTAGAGTTGGCGGCACAACTGCAATAGTAGCGTGCTTTCACCAGCAACAGAAATTGCTATAATTAAGGTTTCAAACTTGAAGGTGAAATGAGTTTTTTTAAATTAAAAAGTGGAATAAACCAGACATTTTTAAAGAGTTTTAAATATTGTTTAGTTGAAGTTGAACTTAAAAACAAACTCTGAGTTTTGTTGGGTTTTGGTTGTTTTTTGTTTTTTGTTTTTTTTTTAATTTGTCTTTGTCCCCCTAATGTTGTTTGGGGTTGCTGTGAGATTTAAAGTCTTATTTATTCACTTGTAAATATTAGCAAAGATGGTCAAGGGCTAACTTTTTTGCTTAAACAAGGTCAAAGTAAGTCTGTAAAGATCTTTGGAAGCTGTTTAGCTGGTTATTATGTAGACGATTTCCCCCCCCCAGCTTTCATGTTAATCTAGTATTTTAGGCACTATTAGTGTACATGATGTAACTGACATTGATTAGCTAGGCCATTCTGTACCAAATTACACACTGTGTTTCTCTCTCGCATATTTAAAATCAATGTGGCAAATTGTTGCCTCTAGAAATAAGAAGTTTTAAAAAATCTTGTATCTATATTCAGTATTTTTGGAGCCCACAGTTGGTTGTAAAATTGTAGTAGTACTTCCAGAATTAGAAATGTTAATTTTTCAATTATCACGTGAACAATGATCAAAATGGTATTTTATTCACCTCATCCTTTTTATGTTGAAAGGGCTTCACTGAAGATAGCCTGGCTTACTGTAGTCAGATCTTTTTGGTTTAACCAGAATGACAGAATGGCCATTATTTTATTCCTGTTTCCTACTCGATGTGAAACCCACCTAAAAAGTAAGGAATGTGTTTAAAGCTTGTAGATAGTTAAATAAAAGTGAACTTTAAACCATAACTTCACAAAAA
Source organism: Aramus guarauna (assembly GCA_013400195.1). Classification (NCBI taxonomy): domain Eukaryota; kingdom Metazoa; phylum Chordata; class Aves; order Gruiformes; family Aramidae; genus Aramus; species Aramus guarauna. Next base: position 92,577 of record VXBL01009093.1, on the reverse strand, counting down.
TAATGTGGACTGTCTCTATAGGATGATGCTGTAGAATCCTCCTTTATTTTAAAATTTTCTAATATATTTAATATCTAATTACTATGAGTTTTTTTAACAGATTGTATTTGGTCTAAAAATATAGATGCTCCAAAATTACCACAGTTCTCGTAGCTTAGATACAGTAGCTATTATATGAAACTGAGTAGGCTTGGAGCAATAATGCTAGTAAATTTTAGGAGGTATCTAGCATTCTAATCTAATTAGCTTTGCTGTTGATACTAATACAGTCCTTCTTTGGGCTGTTTTTTCTCACAAAAAACAAAAATCAACATTTTCAAAAAGCTGATCTTACTACTATAAAAAATGTGTTTAACCCAAAATATCTAGGTCAGACAGGATAAAAATATAAAACGGGTTTTGAACAAATTGCTCCTTGTCCTCAAGCTTGATTGTAGTCATGTCAGTGTTTCCTTCAGTTGAGCAAAATCTGCTGAGACCCCTCTGAGCCCTGAAGCACTTTTCTTTCACTCCTTTCTCAGCAGTCTTTCTCTGTGAGCCTTGGGCTCCCAGGTCCTTGGTGAGATGCTCTCTTCTTTTCCCTTCTTTTCCTTTGCACTTCTCTCTTCTCAACATACTTGATCGCTCCAAGACCAAAGGCCACTTTGAGAGCATTCCAGCTCTCTCTGACATCGCCTTTTTTAAAAGAATGTAACAAAGGCACTGAGAGACAACAAATAAAAAGGACGGTGTCCATCAGCCTGGGAAACCTGGGTGAGCTGCTGGCACTGATGTTGCCCACTCTGACTGATCTGTGGTTGTTTAATCCTTTGACAGGATGATACTTGTCAGCCTAGGTGGTTGCTGGGCTAGCTGTGTCATCATACTGTTGTTTCATTTCCTCCCATCTGGACAGTGAATTTTGACACCATTGCTTCCTTCAAGCTTTTTAGATCACAAGGAAAAATAATTCCCCAAAAGTATAGTGATGTTTAGGTTTATCAGAAATACGGATAAAAATGTTAAACACGTTTTGGAAACACATTTTTTTTCCCATAGCTTTCTCATATTGTTTCTCACAGGATGTAGTGTCATCTCTACACCCATGACTCATTTACTAAATTTAGGAATTTAGTGGACAAGATTTAGTTGATATTTTGGTGGGTACCTTTGTGTCTCTGTAATATCTTTTGGGCCTTCAGAATGATTTCAACTTAATTTGATATATAGGGCAATGGTCCAAGTATAGTTAAAATCCTAAAATTTTGTAAACACAGGGACAGGAGATATCAAGGACAGATGTTTTGCAAGTTCATTCTTATTGTATTGATTTCTGCAGCTGGGTATAGCAATGAGAACTGAGAAATTGTGAAATGGAATTATAATGGAAGAGAAGAAAACAAATTCTGGGCCATTGTGCCCAGTCAGAGGATACTGATAAGGACAAAAAGCAGTTTTTAAAAAATATTACATGGCTGTCGTGCTATGACTTTGAGTAGCCACCAGCTTCTTTTAATTTTCTATTTTTAAACATTGAAAACATACTGAGGTATCTCTCTTAGTAAGGGGTTCCTTGCTATTTTTAAAATTTAGTATACATTGCAAATTATATCATAAACATGGAATCATAGAATCATTTTGGTTGGAAAATACCTTTAAGATAGAATCATAGAATGGTTTGGTTTGGAAGGGACCTTAAAGATCATCTAGTTCTAATTCCACCACTAAACCATATCTCTAAGCACCACATCTACACGTTTTAAATACCGCGAGGGTTGTAGTTCAATATATTTAAATGCATTTTGCTTTTTTTTTTCAAATAAGGAAATAGTTATAAAATTAACAAAAAATGAAACATTTTGCAATGACAAGGTATTTGAAAATGTTATAGCCCTAACTGGATAGGCAATATGGTGGTATTACAATCAGGAAATACCATTGTTCAACAAAAACACTGTGAAGTAATTTATCATGTTGAAATGCTATTGAGATTGTAACGGCACCTTTTATAGGTGCTGTTATTGCATCCCAGTCTATAAAAAACCCAATATTTCATTTATTGGTTAAAACTGTCATATTTTATCTTAGTATATTGTTGATGACATACCATGTTATCTATGGGTTATAGCAAGCAGAAGTTTTTCTGTACTGCACTAAATAAGTTATGTAGAGTGTGACTTGGTAAAAGCACTCCTGTCCATGACAAAGAATCTTACTGGTTTCTTGTAGGGAATTAGATTATTAGCGTTATAGTCAGTAAAGGTGTTTGGGGCCTAAAAAATATTATAGGTGAAGACTTTGTTCCAAGGAAAACAAATCTGATAGATTGCAAAAAAAATCATAGGTATGCTGACGTTCTGAATGTTAGCAAGTAAGACCTTTGCATTAGTACTTACTGACTGTATTATGGGGAGGCATCTTGGTGGAGAAATCTGAGGGAAGGTTTAGACAACGGCAACACAGCGCCACTGCACAATGCTGTTGCAAGTAAAAATGACTCTGATAACACCTTGAAATGTCCCAAACCAGGACTTCAGGAGTTCATGTGAAGTTGTTGCCTGGAAAGCTGACAGTTAAATTACTATGTCTGGCAGCACAGTTCAAATGGTAAACACTTGTGTTCAGTTTAGCAGATTATCACACACGTATCTGGTATAAGTGGGATTTAAGTAGGATCAGTGATTTTGTCACATCAGCATTTCCTTAAAAATGGTAATACATCAGTTTTTACATACATTGTGATGAAAATCTCTCTGTATCATGTTTGTTCTGAGAAAATCTTTCACAAAACCTCCAGCCTTGATCAGAAAGTGACGTCAACACTGGTGAGAAAGAATGAATCTGATGAAAGCTTGCATCTAGATGGCATTACTGGCATAAATGTGAACAGAAAAAGCAATTTACATTCCTTTTCTCAAGTCTTGATGAGTCCTGTCATTGAAATTGTACCGTAGGATTGTATATCTGAGTATGACAAAGAAGTAATACAATCCATATTGCCAAGAAGTGCCATAGTAAGGAGGGAAGGTTTTTAGTGTGAGGGGGTTTTGTTTGGGGTTGTTTGTTTGTTTGTTTGTTTGTTTTTTACCTTTTCAGCCATACTGACCTTCATTTTTATCATGGCAAAGGAAGGCAGCAATTTGGTGCTGTGAATTCTCAGGCTCTGTGGAAACACTAGAGTCACAGCTATTACGCTGTTACCCCATTATCTTTTTTAATCCAAGCACATGCACTGGTTCCCTGTGACAAGATAACAAACAAGGTAAACAGTAAAATGAGTGTTTCCACCCCGAGTTTTACCTCAGAAAGGATACTAAAGCAAGCAAACGCAGCTTCCTTGGCTTTAGGGAGGCGGTGGGAGGCAGCAGCCGGTATCCTGGCCCTCAGCCCAGGGTGCTATGTTTCGGCTGCTAACCCCCTCCCCGGGCTGGTCAGGGCCTATACTAGCTGCCTCTGAGGAAATGGCGGTGGGGGAGGTTGTAGGTGTTCCAGGGCCAGGGCTGCCTGGGAAGCCGTAGCTCCTCCTGCCCAGAGGAGTACTGCTTGGAGGGACTGGGGAAAAGCGGTTAGGCAAGTGACATGCTTTGGCTGCTAGAGAGTGTTTACAGGTGAGGGAGAGGGACCAGAAAAGGTGGTGGTCACCAGTGCCATGGTGACCATGACTCCCCTCAGTATTAACATCCCTCTGGTATTGCCTGACAAATGGAGGGATCAGCCTGTAAATGAGGAATGACCACACCAGAATGAGCATGATAGAGGGTTGGTGTTACATCAGCTGTGTGGCAAAGGGTGGTGCTTAAAGTTAGGTAGTGCCTCAACCTTCACAATGCTACAAAGGCCAGGAGAGAATGACTGGAAATTCTCCCCACACGCTTGGAATTTGAGATCTTTCTGAAGGAAAAGGAGAAGGGTATGATGAAGAGAGATGGAAAACCTTTGAGAAACTAGTTAGGGTATTGGAATCATATGGGAAAGGGTAGAGCTCAGTTAATGTTGCAGGGTGTTGGGTAAGCTTGTGGGAAAACTGGTTGCGTGGGGACTTCACTACTTCTGAAACAGAGAAACCTCCATGCTGTGTGGAATGAACGTTGTTGACTCATTTTGGTTCTGGATGGAGCCCTACTGCTGTCAAACTCATGAACCCATCGGTACATCCAATGGCAGCATTGCTCTTTGCTCATGTATTCCTTAATATGTTAATAGCTTGCTTATGTACTTAGCTGTGGAGAGTAACTCAGACTCTTGTGATGTTCTTCCTTACATGCTTTGCAAGATTAAGGGACAGTGGCACAAATGTAAACTGAATGTCCATCACAAGAATGGAACTTTTGATTTGGGTAAAAGCAAGGTAATTTAGAGCACTAGACCTGATACTGGAAGCTGTTCTTGATTTGGGTGATATTGCTATTTCAGGTTAAAATTAAGTAGGGTTTTGTTAAATAGTGATTTGCCCAGGGCCAGCTATAGTTAACGTACGAAGGCTTATGGTTTACACAAGCTTTATGACCAGTTTCTGTCTTTTGTAGGGTGTTTTCAGCAAAGATTAATTCTGACAGACACAGCAAATTTTAATATTGTATTCCAGCAAATATAATTCAGATTCAAGGAAATAATCTAATTTAGCTGTATGGATCAAATACTGTCTATTGTTTATACTAATAGATAATGTTAGAACATAAATGTATAATGTTAATCTCTTACTACTGTCTTCTCTCTCTCTCTCTCAACAGATCTTGATAATGTAGAAGGTATAGCAGTGGACTGGATTGGAAATAATCTTTATTGGACAAATGATGGTCATAGGAAAACAATTGCTGTAGCCAGGCTGGAAAAAGCTGCTCAGAGCAGAAAAACTTTGTTGGAGGGAGACATGTCCCACCCTAGAGGAATTGTTGTTGATCCTGTCAATGGGTAAGTAGTAGACCAATTTATGTTGTTTAATGCATGTCTTTATACTATAAATACAGGACTAAATTTTGCTTAGGGTGAGGTTTGCAGAATCATGTAGTGGTCTGTAATTCTACAGTAGTCTATAATATCTGTAATTCCTGTGCAGCATTCTTTCCTGAAGCCTTCAGAAGAACGTGTATGCCCAGACACTGCTGAACTTATGCCAAGTTAATTTGAATGTGATTCACCTTTTTCTCAAACAAATTGAGTGTAACAGACCTGTATGTATTTTTAATACCACTGAACTTTCTAATACTCTCCTTTATTTCTCTCTTTTTAAGTCTTAATTTCTGAAGATAATTATAACCATATCTCTGTGCACACTGGTTTACAAAACTAAATGAGACAGGTACTTTTCGTTACTTACTAGCATAATTAATTGTGATAGGCTGCATAATAAAAAGAACATTCTATTAGTGTGGCATAGTTGCGGTTTACCTAAAAATTCACTGTTACATTTATCAAGGTAATTGTCACTGGAGAATGATGTAGGCAGGTAATTCTGATGTGGCTGGATTGATTGCTGTTTTCCTAGCCCTAGAATGTATTTACATTATCAGGTTTTCACTTTTGAGCTTGTCCTTTGAGGAGTGGAAGTGACTGCGGAAAGGCTGCAATTAATTAAGGTCAGACAGTAAGGATGTAAAATCAGACCACAAACCATAACCATACCTACAATTACTTTGTTAAATTTTCCAGCTCAGTAAATGCATGGCACAGGAAATAGTGTATGAAGATGTATTGTCTGAAAAGGGCTATTATATAAAACACTTTTCTAATAAAATAGCGTGCCCTTCATGATTATACTTCTCATGGAAGCTTTTCCTGAGGGATAACATTTATTATGGCATTTTAATTATGTTTAGAAAATATTAGTCTTGACTTAACCAATGTAGAAGCATTAACTGCATTTTGAGATACAATTAAAGCACATTAATGTAAATGTCTGTTACTGTAAGCATGTTTTAGCTTATGACATGATAACTAGGCTAAGTACAGACAAAAAGTTAATGGAGAAAACCTCACTAATTGAAGTTGAGCAGTCATGTAAATATTTGTAATATGTATTTTGTCTTCCAATAAAATAAGTACCATACTGACCTGCATTTCTGCCTGAGATTTTGGGTCTATGCACATTTTATATGTCTGTGATTAAACCTAGTGGGTTTTGAGTCAAACATGCAATGAAGTTTGTAAGTCTCTTGGATCAAAAATTGGTTGATGTTCTTAGCATGTGTTCACAAAAACATACAAAAACAACTTTCTCGTGGGTGACTTGGAAGAGACAGAAAAGAAACAAAAAGGGTTCATTTGCATATCTGTAAATCTGTGTAACGGTGGTGCAATTTTTTATCTTCTCCAATTCTTTATATAAAAAAACAATTGATCAAATTACACATAAAAGTATATTTGAATAAAATCTTTGACCAGTGGAATTGGCATCATTTACACAGATCTGAAAACAAAACTGTTTTTTCAGTTCACGGTTTCATTATTTTGTAAATTCAGAATTTAAATTCCAGGACTTTATTCTTCAGAGTACAGACACATTAAGTGGGTTAGGATCACTTATTATTATTTCAGAAATTTGTAGAATTTCAGAAGCATAAATCTGGTGAAATCAAAGGCAAGGCACATAAATACCAATTAAATCATGACTACTTTAAACAAGTAGGATCCATTTAAGATCTGAATGATGTTTTTCCTCTATTTAATGCTTAATAATTGAAATCCTAGATTTGACTTGAAAAGTAAACGTCTACTATCTAGCAAATGTTTTCAGCATGTTGATGTCACTGTGCGTTATATGATCTGAAATGCTGTTAGATGCTTCATAGACTACATATGGGCTTCAATGTATTTCTTCCTGTGAACCTATTTTTCCTTTGGGGAAAAAAAGTAAGAGAAAAGAGAAAAGTGGTGTTTCTTAGCATATTTGCTACTCTCTGCTTTTGTATAAGTTCAAGTTGTCTATTTGAAATTGTTGAAATCTTAGTTGTCACCAGCAAATTCTGTAATAAAATAGGATAATCAGATTAATTCAGTAAGGAAAAAGAAAGAAAGAAAAAGAAAAGAAACATAGAGTGTGTTCTGTAGTGTCCAGTGGAGAATGGCTGAAAGAACTAATCTAAGCTTACTTACTACAATGCTTGCTTAATTTTTCCAAACAAGCATAGCTACTTACTTTTCAGAGTTGTTTTGGCTGTCTACAGTGCTGCGCTGTAATCCATAAAACTACACAAAAATTACCTACCCGCTATTTTTAAAATACTTTTTATAGCCATTTATCTTTCTAAACATTTTTGTGAGACAGAGTGCTCACAATAGTTTTTTGAGTAATTTAGTTGCTTTCATGTGGGATGTGAAGTTCACAGAATGTCAAGGTTATCCTGTAGCTATTAAAGTAGAGTGTAATTAATTCATATATTGCAGCTTTTTTGATAGTATTAAGCGTAATAAAAAGCAGATTTGCATCATAAAGGCAAATTACGCTTAGCCAAAAAAAAAAAAACAAAAACAAAAACCAAACAGTAAAAGTTTGAACTTTGTGACAAAGTCAATAAAATTGCTGGTTAAAAAAAAATAAAAATCATAATTCTGCTGTGATTAAATAAGATCTTAAACAATTCTTTCACTTCTCATGTCTGTTAGCGCATTTGGTATGAGCAAAATGCCAAAAGTTTCATTTCAGCAGCAACCAGAACACAGGAAAAGTAAATAGAGTTGTAGAAATAGCAGTGGAAAGAAACATGCAAAAGTCAAAGTCGTTCTGGCTTGTGGATGTGCTGTGGCGAACTTCTGCTAAAAGTCTACAGTATAATTAACATGATTAAAATGTTATCTGAATGTTCATTTTTATAATTTCGTAGCTGGATGTATTGGACAGACTGGGAAGAAGATGAAATAGATGACAGTGTGGGAAGAATTGAGAAGGCATGGATGGATGGCTACAGTCGGCAGATTTTTGTAACATCAAAGATGCTATGGCCAAATGGTTTAACTCTGGACTATCATGCCAATGTATTATACTGGTGTGACGCCTATTATGATCACATTGAAAGGATATTTTTGAATGGTACTGAGAGAAAGGTAAAAGAAAAATACTGCTGTTTTGCCACAGGCATGCTCTTTCTCTGGATTTTATTGTGTTATGTTAAAAATACTTTTCAAGTTCTTTAAAGTCTGCATAACCCTGCGGCTAGTCCGGTGTCGTCTCTGTTGAAACAAGCAATGTTGGCAGTCTCCTGTAGGACACTATAATGCAGCTTAAAATTTTCATCTTTAGAAAGTGACACGAAAGTTGATTTTCTTGTTTTTAATCTGTTTTTCTCATGTGAGTTACATTTTGATTGAGCCACAAAGCTACAAAGAGCTTTTCAGTAGGCAAAAAAACCCTTCTTTTGGCTCTGCCAGAGAGAGGCTTTCCTTTAACTTCACTGGATAAGCTGTTTCAATGAATCTTGGTGCCCCGTTTGAGCATTTGTGGTAATATGCAGAGGGGAAGCCCTCAACAAGTGCAGTCAAAGATGGAGAGAGATTCTTTTAGTTGTTACTATACTAGCTGAATACAGCTATACTAGCTGTATAGAAGTTCTGTCTTGTTTCGTAGAAGTAACAAGCAAAGAACAGACATCTGGAAACAGTTAAAGCTTACACTGGACTCTGATAATTTGGGGAAGGTTTAGCATCTGCTTCGTAAAATTAGTACCCTGACAACTGAATCTTTATCATTAGTTGAGAATGGTGGGCATTAGGTCCTTTTGTGGGAGGATTTTGTCACAAAATGTGCGTGTCCTGTGACATCTCACCCTTCTCTCATGATTCCCTGTGTATGATGGCCTCGATAGGGCCAATACACAGGTGTCTCGTACTGAAAGTAGTAATTGTAGACACAGTCTTCCCTGGAACTCATCCCTGTACAAGCTCATATGGGTTTAATATTGCTTTTAAAATCCTTTATATTGAGAGATCTGTTGTTAAGCCTGTACTAATTCTGTAGTGTTGCAGTTTGTCTTAATGGCTAGGTCAGGATTTTCATTTAGCACTTCTACGTTTGCTCCAAATCCATTATGGTCCTGTAATGGAGCAGGGAGGAGGGCAAACACATTGGCAGAAAAGACATTTTTTTAGTTAGAGATCCTTGTCTACTAGCAATGCTAGACTTCCTGAAGAGTTCCTGGACAGAACAGATCTAGGAGGGTTAACTGCAGCTGCCATGGATTATACATGGATTACTAGTGAGAACTGCTGGGTTTGCCTCCCACCAGAACTGATGAATAATAAGAAGCACCTATCTTTACAGGTTTTATTTTGAGGTGTGTCATGGAATGGTTCTGGTTTTTAAAAAAGTGTTTTTCTATAATCCTGTGATTTAAATAAAATGCATAGCCATTTGAATGAAATTGATGTAGCCAAAAATAACTAGTAGATATGTACTTTTGACGCTGAATAATTTCTTCTTTATTATAGGATATTTTGGTCAAAGTATAACTGGGTCAATAGCATCTTTAATTCTGTAAGTGTCAGTATAGTGAAGATTTTGGGGAGTGGGGAAGTCCTACAAAAATTCCAGCAGTAGATGGTGGATGATTGATTGATGGATTAATTTGATCAAAAGCAGTTAACTGAGATGAGGAGTTCTGACCAAAAGAATTCCAAGCCCAAAGAGAAAATTTGAAGGGCAAAAGGAGGATGACTTTTGTCACCTCATAGTAGTTATATTTTAGTGGCTTGTGTCTCTAGAGGCAAGGGAGGGGGTCTGATGAACTGCTTCCTTCTCTCTAGACGCAAGATAGAAATTCACTGTTAGGCATTAGTTCAAGCAAGGACCCCAGCCAGCAGAAGAAGACGGGAACTTAGTCATTCCAAACTGCAGCTGCTGTGATGAAGTATAAAGACAGGCCTCCCAAAAGTAGATGATTTAGAGTTCTGCAGTTTTCTGTGTCTTTTTAAAGTAAATAATTCTAATTACTGTAATTTACTTGATGGTAAGTTTAGACTCTTTTAAAAGTTTTGTTTTCATTCTATAGGGATTGAAAATATTTTTAAACTGTTCCTCTTTATCAGAAAGTTCTTGTGAGAGGAAGTTGCAATTCTTGTGAAGGAGGCCTGAGACTGGAGCAATAGTAAATGACACAGTTTTAGAACATTTCTGCCGCCAATAAAATAAAGACAAGATTTGGAGTGTCATTTGTAGTTTTATGTATGAGTTAATAAACCAGAAGTAGAAAGTGCCTGAAAGAAAGTTTGTCTTATTTTAGGAACAAACTGTGGCATGGTTTTTTGTTTGTTTGGGGGTTTGGGGGTTTTTGTTTGGTTTTTTGTGGGGGTTTGTTTGGGGTTTTTTGTTTGTGTTTTGTGGTTTTTTTTAAGTTATTACTACCCAAACTAGAGAGGAAGTTCACAGAAATAAATAAGCAATATCTGCACTTACTTCACACTTCCAACAAAAATACCCAACTCATACACGCTATTTTTTACTTTAAAAGAAGCAAATATTTCATATACTTGACTGATACTCAAGCTATGTAAACAGCTATGCTTCCTTGCTAAGGAAGAAGGTAGATATTTACTGAATATAATGGTTGCATGGTTACTTACGTTCCTCTGCCTTATATGACGAGGGACACTTAAAATGAATTTATAGGAAGTTTTGACGTTAGGTATTGATGCTGGTGCATAGAATGGCTTTACACACTTTATTTGATTTTTATTGCATTAAGTTATGTTTGGGCACAGTGTTGTCTCAGTTTTCCCGTTTCCCATTTTATGTTTTCTGCAGTGTATGTTAAGAAAAAATAATAATTGTTTTAACATTGCTAATACTCACCTACCACTAATTAATTGCAGGTAGTCTACAATGGAAAAGATTTAAATCATCCTTTTGGACTGTCACATCATGGAAATTATATTTACTGGACAGATTATATGAATGGATCAATTTTCCAATTGGATTTGATTACAAGGAATGTGACACTGCTAAGGAGTGAGAAACCACCATTGTTTGGGCTCCAGATTTATGACCCACGTAAACAGCAAGGTATTTAGAACAGATGATTTCTCCAAAGGTCTGTTATAAAAGGATATTTTCCCTTACAGTCTCTTGGTACTTTGAGGTTACTAGATGAACAGTAGAAAAGAGAATGTGACTCATGGCATGAGAAAGACACTCTGGTGTTTCAATGTATTGATGTTGAAATTGATCATCTCATACTTGCTAAAAAGTGAATCGTAACATTATACCTGTCTGAATTTCTTCTGTGTATTTACACTGCCTTTATTGCCATTTTTCCTGTGTCAAGGAGATACTGTGAAAGTATAAAATAGAATAGATAACATACACATTGATTCATAGCCATAAAATATATTATTGCATTTACCTTTCCTTAAATATGATAGTCGATCCTGTCTTTTCTTTTTTGTAATTTTATCCCCTATCTTGGTCTACATCAGCACTGTATGACTTAATCCCCTGAAAGTATGTGGTGCTGTTACACAGAATCAGAATAAGCAGCCTTTGAGAGTAGTGGAAAAATCCTTAGTTGTTACTACTGACATCAGTAGAGAAAAGAGATAAAGGCCATAGGTTTGCATGGGTGGAGTTTAGAAATTGCAATTGCTACTATGCAGGTAAATTTACAAATGTATTTTACTGAAGAAAACTTTGGAATCCATTTACTGCATACAGTGGTCAGATGAGTTGTTGCATATTTGCTCTCTTTAATGAAAACATAGTTCTGGCTCATGTCTGCTACAAAACATAAAATTTAAAATCAGGAAATAATATAAATAAAATACTATTTAAAAGATTACCACATTAAATATTAAGGTCTGTAGATCTCATGAATTTCTTTAGAACGTTATTTTTGATCTGTAGAAGTAGAATGTTCCCAGTTCAACAGTTCTATAGAAAATCAGAGACACTAAGGTGTTGGCAATTCTGCTACATTTGATTCTGTACATTAAAAACAAACAAACAAACAAAACACACAAAACAAAAAAACCCTCAAAAAACCCAAAATGTAAATTTCACCATTTATCCCAATGCTACTTAATACAGGTATGTTAAAATGTGCTTGTTAAAACAGTGGTTTTATTTATTTATTTCCTCACTCATTTTTAAAAGTTTTCAGGACCTTTTACAAGTACCTTGTCCCTGTGTATAACACTCAATTTTATTTTCATGGTATCATCACCTTCAGCTCTGGATGTGGTACAGTGTCTTATTCATGTCTGTTCTTAGGCCTTGGAAGATCTGACTCTGTCTCTGTCATTTGTAGTCAATGAATGTCCTAGAGAGCAACTGATAAAACTAGTACAGCATGGATAGAATCCAAACATTAGAAAAAATATTTAACATTCATGGATACAGAGAAAATATTTAGCCTTTATATTTGTTATATGCATATATCTATATGCCAAATGAGTATATATTCATCTCTCTGTGTATACAAAAATAATACTTATATATATATATGAAAAAAAATATAGTGAATATTTTCCTTGTATATACTGGCTAAATATTTTGCATAGGTTTATTTCAGAGGTTTTATATACCATGCATACTCAATATTGTTTTTCTTCTGTCTAGTCTCACCATTTTTTTCTGTCCAGTAAAAAACAACTGATGATTTATAAAGGGAAGAAACAGTTCAGTTTCCGAAATTGTGCTGAAGTATGAAATTGGAAGTGCATATGTATATAGGCAAAATTCTTGGCATGTAATATCTGCACATACAAGGTTGTTTAATTTTGTGTTTCATTTTAAAATTGAATATATTTGAAGAGTTATATATGTAGTTAATATTCTTTGGAGAAGACAAAGAAGACTTCTCTATACAAAAGTCCATTTTCCAGTGTGTTTTTTCCTTGGGAAAACCACTTTTTACAATGTCTCAGTTAACTATCTGAGGCCCTACTGAAAAGCTTAGTGATTTTCTTTACAACAGGTTAATATGAAGTTTTCCCTTTCCTGCTGAATAACATCTTTATATGTCCAGCTAGGCTTTCTTAGGGAAAGCCATTGAGATTCTTACTTGATTATGGAGTGCTGAGGTCCCAACAGCCAACTTGTAATTGGTTTCATGGGTATGGAGGCAATGCTGAAATTTTCTCCTTTCTGCTATTTTAACATCTACATTTTCAATATTTAAACCAGAATGTAGTATGTCAAGGTCAATGTAACAGAGCATCTCTTATCACAGATGCTTTTCAGGGACTCTCTCTTACTTCCACAGTCATGTAAAAGCATATTGTGTTTGGGGTTTTTTGTTGGGTTTGGGGGGTTTTATTTAAGACAAAATCTGCTCCCAAACCTACCCTCAACTTGGTCAAATTTCAGAATACTTTGAACTGTTTCTGTTAAGATAGAACGTGGTGATTGCTTTAAATACTTCTACTGCTTTATTCAGTACTCAGAAACTTTCTTTGCCTTTTAGAAAAAAGGGAAATTTAAAAACGAATGCAGTTGCTATTAGCTTCCACATAAGCTAACACCAGAGACTGAAAACTAAAATATTACCTTAGACATTTTTAGCTGAATAAGCTTAAATATTGAGAAAGAGAATTTGGCTCATTAATGCATTCTTTGTTTGAAATTGCAATTGGAATTTTGTAAGCTAACTGCAGCCTTTAGGATCTTCCCTTTTTGTCATGCTCCGTGAGGTTGATCTTACATTGTTTTCAAAAGAGCATAAGCATTTATTTTAGAGAAAGTGAAGCTAATTTTGTGTGTTCGTGTATTTCTTCTAAAAGAGCAAGATGAAGGCTGAATCGTGGTACAGAGAAAACCATAGTAGTTCATTTCATGGTATGAGTTATATTTTATAGCTTATGCACACGTACCTTAGAAACATTTGGCTCTGATATTTCGAGGTTATTGTTTTGATGCTGCTCTTATTGTCACGGACTACACAAGCAGAAACCATGTCAATTCATTTTGGCATAGTTGAATTGAGGCTGGCAATTTTATCAGGAGGTCTTTTACAAGATACTTGACTGTGCCAATCCTGCTTTGCTTACTACTACTGGTAGCAACATTAAGCTTCTTTGGGATCTCCCTAAGAGGTGTTTTTTCACGGTCTTTGTATCACATGAGGCATCATCCTCTTGCAGAGGAACTTTTTTTTCTTGCTTTCAGAGATTAGAATTCATCTTACTTTCTTAGGCATAGTCTTTGGGTCTCTATGCATCAGGAATACCTTAAAAAATGGGAGGTGATGGGAAGCATAGTAATCATGGGAGTTGGATTTACAGTCAGCATATGAACCTGCCAAGGCCTGTGGGTATTTCCACTGCTATGAAAGGGGAGATTGCTATTCGTATATAAGTAATTCTTGTATAAGTCCATTTACAGCAGTTAAAACAGCCTCTTTTGAAATCAATTGATATTTTAACTCCTCAAATTGCGAAGAGCTGCTTGAGCCCCAGGCTGCTGCTCTTCATAGGTGTAGTATGATCGTAAAAGTAGGCTTATACAATTTTAGCAGTACTTGAGGTTAGCTTTATGGGAAGGTACAAACATAAATGAATACTCATGAAAACATAGAAATACAATGATTGCTAAGCAGCAATAAATAATTTTGTGTATCTTAAATAAGAAGATTAAATAAATGTATATGGTTGCCATATTTTTTTTTTTCCCCTGAGAGTGATGACTGACATGCACGTACAATTTTGTCTTAGCTCTGGCCTAATTTTTTAGCAAATTAAAATGGAATCAGTCTAATTTAATCATATGCAAGTGGCAGGGCAGCATCTGTTTTAAAAGCTGACAAAATATGAAAAAATATGATAATACCCTTGAAAGTAGTTTTAAAATTTTGGGAATATTTTAAGAACACCCATATAAAATAGCTGTTATGACCAGTGGTTGAAGAAATTTAGTTTCATAAATACTTAGTAGCTAAACACATTCCACAGCTTACTCAATAAAGAGACTTGTACTGCATTTCAGGAGACATTTTAGCCCAGGAGTCTTCAGCGAGGCTGATGGGACTCAAGGTCTCATTGCACCTTCAGGTTGAAGATTTCCTTAAAGCTCGCTATATAAACCTTTTTACCTAAGATCTGGTTTCTTTAAATCTTGGCACTTGGTATTTTCCTTATTCTCATCCTCTCTTTTATCACTTAGCAAGTAACCAACTCTGCTGTAGTTTGTCATCCCAATTATGAGGTTAAGTACAAACTTTTCATCTTCAAGGCAGACCAGTTGACTTTGATCTAGTATTTTAATTTTGATTTATTTTAAGCTTGCATTGGGCTTCAGAATCATTGTGGGTTTTCAAAGTGTTTTCTATATTTATCTTAAATAGTCTTTTATTCTGTAGCCTTATTCTTTTATAGTTATCTGACAAACTCATGTATATTCTTTAATTAAATAACTGCAAATTTACTTGACTAGTGCTCTATAATTTTGGATTCACTTTTGAAGATTATATTTTGGTTGGTTTGTTTTGGCAGCTTCTGTTATCTTCTTAAATCTTTGTGTTACTGACATTCTTTGATTTGTACAATGGTTGGCCCTGTAAAGATGTGGAGAGTTTCAAGGCTACTTTTTCTGAGGTGGTGGTGCACCTGAGGTTTTCCAAGATTTAGGTGGAAGTACATCTTTTACTCTTTTGATGTTGTGTTCATATTGTTTGGGTTTTGGTGAGCAGAGACCTAATAAAGGAGCCGCATTTTATACAATGTTTTACACCATTGTCTAAAACATGAAGTCAAGATCCAATAAAGTATTTTAAGTCCCCAGTCTAAGTTGGAACTGCTCTATCTAAAATTGTGATCCAGCTCTCACACTTTGTAGAGAATTCCAGTTTTCCCTGTTTATACAGCTGTGGTTTTGCCATCTCGCCCACACCCTACCCAATGAAAGTACAGGTACCACAGCGGCTTGCCACAGCATTCTGTATTAATTATTTTACTTTTTTTTTTACGTTTTACATTACATTTTACATTTACATTATTTTACATTTAATTATTTATGTATTAATTTATTTGAAAGTTCAATGGGGTTCTAATGGACTGTAGGCACATTTGCTTCTAAAAAATGATGTATGGTGGGTCAGAAAAAAGTCTAGGAATAGATTATTATGAAATTCTCAAGGTCTGTTTTGTAAGACATAGTGAGGTACATCTTAAAATTTGAAAAATTTCAAAGTCTTAAATTATTTTCAAATTATTCATTTGATAATTTGAAAATGTTTCCCTGCACATGCTGTTATGGCTCCAACGGGACAGTTTAATATATGTGTTTGCAGCCACCATAATGAGAACTTAATATTATATTTTCTATGAAAAGAGAAGGGGTAGTACTTTGAGGAGAGGGAATTGTATGGAGTCTGTTTTAACCCAGGAAGTTGATGAATGTTTTGTACACGTAAAAAGGAGGAGCAGAGGAAGGAACACCTGCTTTTTGTTAGGACAGAAAGATGAAAAAACATAGTTTTAATTTAAAGTTTCAACAGACTTGAGGTTTTATAGCTTGCCTGATCATAGTCAGTTATCACCAACACTTGGAATTAACAGAGCTTTGGTCATCAGAAGTTGAATGCCCTCAGCAGCGCACATCTAAGCAATTAGGTCATGACCAAAGTGACCCAAACAGAAATTGTAACACTTGCTTCAGTGGGCATTGATTTTCAGTCTACTTGCCTAAGAAATGAGGTAGTAAGGATGCAGCAGTCCTTGGTAGCTGATTAAAACACCTGACAGCTGTCAGTATCTTCATGTGAACAGCATACAGCTTTTGGGAAGAAACAATAACACAGAAAAAAAACCCAGAGAAATAGCAGATGTGTCTAGAAAAGAGTAGTGGAATATCCGCCTGGCATTCTATCTGCCATAGATCTCGTTACACTTTTAATTTATGCTTTCCTTCTTTTTTCTTAGTCTGCATTTGTAGTCACATTATTTTACCATGTGCAGATGCCATTATCCTTCCAAACATTCCTTTATGTAGTTAAATTTCTTAAAACAAATATGTGCATGTAGCTGCATCATATTAAATATTTTGTAGTATTTGTTCCCCTCATTAAAAAGGGAGATAGAATGATGTGACCTGATGGTATAGTGTTTGTTTTTTTTTTTATTCTTGCAGGTGATTGCAACCTGTAACTAAAATGGTTTAAACATTAAAACCTGTAGTAACATAACTGTGAGAACAATGTGTCCCTAAAATGAGGGGAGAATAATGTTAAAAAATTATTGATGTGCTTACGTTCTAAACAAAAAATCCTCTAGTTCTAGCATGCCTGTTAGTTTTAAAGTTGCTTTTTTCTGTTTCCACAGGTGATAATGCATGTCGTGTTAATAATGGAGGCTGCAGCACTCTTTGTTTAGCCATTCCTGGAGGCAGAGTTTGTGCCTGTGCTGATAATCAGCTTTTGGAGGAAAACAGTACAACCTGCATGAGTAAGATTTTTTTCAAGAATATCTGAGTTGATACTACTGTTAAGGGATCATGTCAAATATGAAAATAAAACAAGAAAGTACAGTCTTCTAGAGGCTTTTTGCTGTTCTGTGAGGCAAAGAAATATTCCTTGAATAAAGATTCTAATTGAAGACAGTTTATTAAATATAATAAAGATTTTTCTAAAAAGACAAAATATTAAATACACAATATTTGAGGATAAAATGCATTGGAAAATATTTCAGAATGTCTGGTATGATAAAGAACTTAAATATTTCACTTAACTCTTTTAAAGAATATCAGAAATACCAGAAAATGTTGTGATTAAATCTATATAAACTGGTTTCAGATTATTGTGTGGATTAAGTATCTTAAATTGAACTCGGTTAGAAAATGTTCATGCTGAAACTGTTCATAAAACATGTTAAGCAGATATATTTGTATATAATATGGCCTGACACAGACTATACAAATTTTACTGTCTTTTTCTTAAATCTGTTCCTTGGATATCTTCATTGAAACACCAATAAAAAAATAAATCTGTTAATAACAAAATGTGGGATTTTCAGTTAGAAATAATAACTCATCAGATGATACAGGTATTTTTAAAAATGTTTAGACTTGATATGATTAACTTACTCAAAATTCTCTATTATTTTTTTTTTTTTTAATCACATTGATCTATTTCTTGAAATGGAGTGTGCAAAACTTTAGGTCTCCAGCAATAAGCCTAGCAGAGATGAGTAAAGCATAAGGATTATTTCATAACATGATTAATATTATTGAGCTTGCAATTACCTTGAATTTGACCCAAATACATGGCTGGCAGAGCCATCACTGTTGCTAAAGAAAACTATTTTTCTTTTTAGCAGAAAATACTGGAAGGTGGACTTCTCACTGGTAAGATGGAATGTAAGCATTAGGAAGAGAGGTTAGACACTTTCAGATCTGAACGAAGCAGGTTTCCTGCTTTTTTCCCCAACACACTTCATTGCCCGGTTCTTTCCAAGGACTTTTGTGTTCCTCATAGGGTCATAGAGTGATGTGTGGTATTTACACATTAAGCATTCTGAACCTTATGTTGAGAAATGTATCTGTCTGGATTTATCAGTAAGCTTGTAGCTCACTACTTAATTCTACCTCAGTAGAATTTTATCCTTTCTTTGCCGAGTCTGTATCAGTGCATAATGCAGGTGTTTGAGTTGTTGCTTGGATACAAGAATCAGCATTTCAGTAATCACTGTGTAGCCCTTTAACGTGCACCAGAATTTGGTCTGTGTCTGTAAGAATATTTTCTTTTCACTGATGATGAGGCATTGCAATATTTTAAACTGATATTTTTACACTATCATCTAAGCACCAATTTAAAAAACAGTTTGAGTGCCATTCTGTTCTGAGTTCTTCCATTAAAAATGTATTGCCTCAACCATACACTCAGATATGCATGCTGCTACAGGCTTCAGCTGGAATTACCTCAAATACGCAAAGTTTACTAAAAAAATCTTCTGAAGAGTGATAACAAGAATTTATATCTATTTGTGTAGAGGTAGTATTGCATTCTGTGTGTATCAAGCTGATAAAATAGATGTGCTTCTTGGATATTTTTCCTAGTTAAACATGGAGAAGTGCTACCACAGTTGTGCAAAGCTGAACAGTTTCAGTGTAACAACAAGCGCTGTATCCAGGATCGCTGGCGCTGTGATGGGGATGATGACTGTCTGGATGGCAGTGATGAGCATTCTGAAATTTGCTGTATGTATGCTTTTACATTTTAACCCACAATTCATACTTTATTTTAAAAATCCTAAAACAATGTAAGTCTGAGGTGATAATCAGTGACAAAAGTGATAATCCTTAAGTCATTCATGTAAATCTTTCATTGTCTCTTTTTCCTGCATATAACGATAGTAGTCCTTTCAAATGACACATATACCTGTTTCATAGTGTAGTACAGAGCAGTCATCTTTTGGTTTTGATATCAT
This sequence comes from Aramus guarauna, assembly GCA_013400195.1. NCBI lineage: Eukaryota > Metazoa > Chordata > Aves > Gruiformes > Aramidae > Aramus > Aramus guarauna. Next base: position 73,257 of record VXBL01009093.1, on the reverse strand, counting down.
CATTTTTGATTCTTTAGATGTTTGTATTTTTTTGCTTTGTTTTCCATTATTGTTTTGTGGTTTGTTTTGTGGTTTTTTTGGTGTTTTTTTTATATGAGTCACATGATAATTCAGGTTGGAAGGAGCCTCAAAGTATCTCTAGTCCAACCTTCATAAAGCAGGGCCAACCTCACCTCAACCTCTAGGAAAGTGGTGAAGCAACTAGTCCTGGAAACCATTTCCAAAGGCATGAAGGACATGAAAGTCATTGGGAGTAGTCAGCATGGATTTATGAAGGTGAAGTCACACTTAGCCAACCTCCTAGCCTTCTATAGTGCTGTGACTAGCTTGGTGGATGAGGGAACAGCAGCAGATATTGTTTATCTCAACTTTAGTAAGGCTTTTGACACTGTCTGCCTCAACATCCTCCTAAACAAGCTGACAGAGGATTAGGGTAAGTAGACAGTGAGGTGGACTGGAAAGCGTCTGTACAGCCAGACCTTGGGGCTTGTGATCAGTGGCACAATGTCCAGTTGGAGCTCAGTCACTGGGAGTGTAGCCCGAGGGTTAATGCTGGGGCCAGTAACATCCTCATTAATGACTTGGACAGAGTGCACACTCGGCAAATTTGTGGATGATAGGAAGCTGGGAGGAGTAGCTCATGCACCAGATGAGTGTGCTGCCATTCAGAGGAGCCTTGACAGGCTGAAGAGTTGGACGGAGAGGAATATGGTGAAATTCAGGAAGCAGAAATGCATCTGGGGAGGAATAACTCCAGGCATCCTTATATGCTGGGGCCCATCCAGCTAGGAAGCATCTTTGCAGACCAGGACCTTGGGGTCCTGGTGGGCAACAGACTGAGCATTAGCCAGCAATGTACTTTGTGGCATAGGCGGCCAGGNTCCTGGAAACCATTTCCAAAGGCATGAAGGACATGAAAGTCATTGGGAGTAGTCAGCATGGATTTATGAAGGTGAAGTCACACTTAGCCAACCTCCTAGCCTTCTATAGTGCTGTGACTAGCTTGGTGGATGAGGGAACAGCAGCAGATATTGTTTATCTCAACTTTAGTAAGGCTTTTGACACTGTCTGCCTCAACATCCTCCTGAACAAGCTGACAGAGGATTAGGGTAAGTAGACAGTGAGGTGGATTGGAAAGCATCTGTACAGCCAGACCTCGGGGCTTGTGATCAGTGGCACAATGTCCAGTTGGAGCTCAGTCACTGGGAGTGTAGCCCGAGGGTTAATGCTGGGGCCAGTAACATCCTCATTAATGACTTGGACAGAGTGCACACTCGGCAAATTTGTGGATGATAGGAAGCTGGGAGGAGTAGCTCATGCACCAGATGAGTGTGCTGCCATTCAGAGGAGCCTTGACAGGCTGAAGAGTTGGACGGAGAGGAATATGGTGAAATTCAGGAAGCAGAAATGCATCTGGGGAGGAATAACTCCAGGCATCCTTATATGCTGGGGCCCATCCAGCTAGGAAGCATCTTTGCAGACCAGGACCTTGGGGTCCTGGTGGGCAACAGACTGAGCATTAGCCAGCAATGTACTTTGTGGCATAGGCGGCCAGGAGCATCCTGGGCTGCTTTAGGAAGAGCATTGCCAGCAGGTTGAGGGAGGTGACCCTTCCCCTCTACTCAGTCTGATGAGGCCATATCTGGAGGATGGTGTCCAGTTCTGAGCTCCCCAGTATGAAAAAAGATAGGGACTTAATGGAGTGAGTCCAGGAAAGAACCACTAAGATGATTAAGTGACTGGCACATCTGTCCCAGCAGTTAGGAGAGCTGGGGTTGTTCGGTCTGGGGGAAGGGAAGGCTCAGTAGGGAACTTACCAATGTGTATAAATACCTGATGGCAGAAGATGGACTCAAGAGCAGGGAGCCAATCTCTTCTTAGTAGTGCCTACTAGGAGGACAAGAGGTAAGGACACAAATTGAAAAGCATGACATTTTATCTGAACACAAGAAAACACTTTTTTTACTGTGAGGATAGTCAAACCAGAGAGGTTGNGGAAGCATCTTTGCAGACCAGGACCTTGGGGTCCTGGTGGGCAACAGACTGAGCATTAGCCAGCAATGTACTTTGTGGCATAGGCGGCCAGGAGCATCCTGGGCTGCTTTAGGAAGAGCATTGCCAGCAGGTTGAGGGAGGTGACCCTTCCCCTCTACTCAGTCTGATGAGGCCATATCTGGAGGATGGTGTCCAGTTCTGAGCTCCCCAGTATGAAAAAAGATAGGGACTTAATGGAGTGAGTCCAGGAAAGAACCACTAAGATGATTAAGTGACTGGCACATCTGTCCCAGCAGTTAGGAGAGCTGGGGTTGTTCGGTCTGGGGGAAGGGAAGGCTCAGTAGGGAACTTACCAATGTGTATAAATACCTGATGGCAGAAGATGGACTCAAGAGCAGGGAGCCAATCTCTTCTTAGTAGTGCCTACTAGGAGGACAAGAGGTAAGGACACAAATTGAAAAGCATGACATTTTATCTGAACACAAGAAAACACTTTTTTTACTGTGAGGATAGTCAAACCAGAGAGGTTGTAGAGTTTCTGTCTATGGACATACTTGAAACTTGCACGGACACGGTCCTGGGAAACCTGCTCTAGCTGGCCTGGCTTCAACAGGGGATTGGACTAGGTGTCCTGAACAGGTCCCTTCCAACCTTAAATGTTTCTGTGTTTCTGTAATGTATTTCTAAAAAACAAAACAAACAAAACCAAACAAACAAAAAAACACAAAAACAACCCACAAATGCCCCCAAAAACCAAACCAAACCAAAGCCAACAAAAAACCCCAACCACACACACACTGCCAGTTTTAAATTAGATTATATTTTTAAATTTAAATTTAAAATTTTCAAATTTAAATATACTTTGTCTTTAAAAATACAGTTTTACTAGAGCTGTAATTTTTTACTGTAGAGGAGTCCTGATGTTGCAATGAAAAATAATAGAAACCATACCATTACGTGTCTGTGTCATTCCTAGAAGATAGTTAGGTAGCCTCCTACAAAATTAGAGTTGCAGCAGTGAAAATTCCTTTTCTTACTCAATTTGTTGCAATGCTTCCTTTTTCTATCATTAGATTGTTTCTTTAAACCGAATCTCCTTTACTGAAATGAAAATACATTGAATTTTTCCTATCAACTGTAGACATTGTTGCACTCTTCTACTGTGCAGCATCGTTCTGTGTGTCTGAAAGCTCTTATCGTAGGCTCTCATTCTTATCTCTTTGAGACAAAACAGCTCGAATCTGTTCTTTTTTCTTTTTTTCCAGTAGGTTATGGGTTTTTGTAGATTTCATTGCTCTTTTCTGAACTTTTCCACATGATCCTTGGGGGTTGGATGTCCAAAACTGGATGTATGTACTTCTGCTGAGGCCTTTGGGAAGCTGGTTAGTCTGAGAGAACATGTTTGTGAGGGTTGGTCGTCCTGTTTATGCATCCTTGGGTAAATCCTTCCTGCTTCACGCTGGCCTGATGTTGCTGATACTGAGCTTGTGATTCTCTGTAATGCCTACATATTTCTCTGTATGGCTGTTACATATTTTTTTTTCTTTTTTTTTTTTTTCCTGCATTTATATATTTTGATAGCTCCATGTAGTAGTCATTACAGATTTCAGTCCTGACTCTTCAAAACATTTGTCCAGTCCTGAATTCTAGTGCTTACTAACATTTTATTTTAATACCAAGGACTCTTACACTTAAGTAAGAAGCTCAAGTAATAAAGACAATAAGAATGGAAATCTTTTGGCACAGTTGACTTTATTCGCATTTAAATTAGTGTCATTTAGGCCAGTTGATTGATTAAAGCTTGTAATTCTCAAAGGATTTATACGGATATAAATGAAATCATAATCTGCTCCCAAATCTGGATGTGATACATAGTGTAAGTGGCTAGTATGATAACAGTAATCTCTTTTCAGCAGTTGCTATAGTAACTTCAGTAGTTCTTTTTGAGTTAGTCTGAAATATTTGCAATTATGAATACAATATGCACACGTGTTAGTAAACGTATATGAGCAAAAACTTAACTACCATTTAAAACTATATCTATGCCTAGTATTGAAGTCAGATTTATTTTTATTTAAAAGCCTTCAAGTTTTAATGTTATTACATGGATGATAAAGTTTTGTTCTCCAGTCACAGTGCAAACTAGGTTGCTTCATAAGTATTATGAAACTTGGAATACTTTTCTGCGAGGATTATTAATTAATCTTTACTTACAGTGTTCCTGCACCCACCACACAAAACACTCATGAAGGGTTCATGTGCTATTGGTATCACACGCGCCCTGTGTTGTTTTCAATCGGAAGAATGGGTAAAAAGGTCAAAGATAAAAGCTACTGAAATGTCAAGGATAAGCCTGCAAGATGTCCTTTCATTTTAAATACCGTTTGTTTCCAGATATATGTTAAACTTTAAAAAAAACAGGCTGTGGATGGCTGAGTCAGTGGAAAATAGCTTGAGATTATTTTTAACCCTGCCTTTGAAACTGTGTGTAGTTTACTGCTCTTGCGTAGATCATGATTAGCAAGATTGCTAATAATAGATCCTGCTATTAGCACTTACTACAGCTGCAAGAGCAGGCCAATAGCATTCACATAATTCCTGTGCATTCAGTCTTCACCCTTCCCATGATACCAGGTAGCTAGCAAAAACATGCTTCTGAGATACCTTGTTCACTCTTGAATACCAGATTTTTTGGGTAGTTTTACAATTTGTTGCATATTTCACTTTTTGACACCTACAATTTCACAGTAAGTAAACAGCAGATCGATATGTGGCCATTGACAGTAATGTGCATCATTTTAGAAGCGTTTTATAACCTGCCCAAATCCCTGCTCGCCATGGTATAATATTTTGGATATGCACTGGGCCACTTGCATCTGTTCCCTTTGGTGGTTAGTTTTGTTTATGTGCGCTTCAGTTTGCAAACCTCATCACATTGATAAAATGTGATCGAGGACATTTTTCTTTAAGGAAATAGCAACATTGTAAAATGCTGCTACCTTTTATCACCTAGTTGTTAATAGAAGAGGATCTCCATATTGACATTAGTACGATAGAAGGATCTTTACTATGTATTGTTTGATTTATGATTGAAGTACTGCAATATTTTTTAATTGATTGGTTTGTTGAACAATTTTTATATCATGGTGATTATATATACAGGATAACCATACTAACTGCAGCACCAGGGAATACTATTTAATGTATTATTTTCAGGTGGTTTTCTCTGATTATTTTCTTAGGGAAAAAACCTCTTTTTTTTTCTCCCTAGTCAATCATAGCTGTCCTGATGATCAGTTTAAGTGCCAAAATAATCGCTGCATTCCCAAGAGGTGGCTTTGTGATGGAGCCAATGATTGTGGTAATAATGAAGATGAATCAAATAAAACCTGTGCAGGTAAAAAATTTACTTACTTGTGCATAACTCCAATTCCATAAATAGTTCAAGACTGCTCTGAACTGAACTGAACCAGTCTGCTACTAGTAATCTGATTATTGCCATTTTAAATTAATTCAGATTTTGATGCCACTAAGGCAGGATTATAAATTATATTTTACTTAGTCCTTGTGCTTGACTGTGCTTTCCAAAGTAATTCAGCACTTAATCTATCCATATGGGTTGACTGTCAGAGCACTGCTTAGGTACAAACTTGTCCCTGCTAAATCTTTTTTGGCAGTTAGAATTTTGGTTGCTAACTTGCTGTGATGAGTGTCGTGTCACTGGTAAATTTTATTTTATGCTGACAAAAGCATAATTAGATATTCATTTTCCCCTTGGTAGCTTGAAATTGTTTTCATTTGTAAGTTATTAACTGTATAGTGGATTTTTAGGGAAATACTAAGATGAAGATTGTTTACTTATGCCACTGCAATAAATCATGGAGTTCCAAGTCTGTCCGTTGCTTATATGGAGGTGATGTTTAGTGCTGCTCGGTAGAGTACACTAAACAGTCACTAAATATCTGATGTACAAAATATCAGACACCAATAAGCTGATGACTGGTTTAAACTGAAATGCAGTGACAGACAGCATGCATTGTGTATTAAAATATTCCCTGAACTGATTTTCCTTGATTTAAATTTTCATACATGCAATAACCTGTTCACTTTGTTATTAGTGCGGTTTGGCTAAAAGCCCGTTAGTGCAAATGCAGACCTATAGTGTCCATATCACCTCTACAGTGTTACTGCAGATTGTAATACATCTTAATATCCTTTGACATTCGACTGTTTGCTCGTAGGATAAGGGTCTGATTTGAAGATCATATTTTACATCCCTATGTCAGCTGGCTGTGGGTTGCATTTTGTATTCTTGTTTTTCCTTTAATTCTTGCAGTGGCAAACACTATTCATGTTTAAAAAAATACTTTTTTGGAATATTTTAAAATTCTATTCTTCTATTGTATTTTGGGATATTTCTGTGAAGAAAGAGGAAAGTGGTAATTGAGAATAGCAGATGAAGAAATACTCTTTTGATTATTGGGTTTTCTGATGTATCAGTCATTTTGTTTAAAGTGTGGAATCACATATAGATGAACTCTAAAAGCTTAAATTTGGAATCAAAATCTGTGTCACTGTCACTGCCATTGTAGTTATGGGTTCCCATTTTGAATAAACAAAATTATAAGTAATGTCAGTTTTATATGTTAGATTTTTATTGAAGCTTTACTGTCCTTCAGCTTTCAAAGTAATTTATGTAGTTAAATAGCATGATTTCTTTTAGTGATCTTTATTTCTTCAGAAGACAGACATACATAACTCCCTTTAATGGATCACTACAGTTGCATATTTGCAAAAGCAAAGATTCTGAGAACAGTGAGGCCAGGCACATCACATACATGCCATATTAACATTTTTCTGTGTAAATATGAATCTCACTAGATCATTGTTTGTTATGAAATATTATTTTTTTAATATTCCACTTTAAGTTAGACATTTTTATGCCCTGATTTTTGTTTACTTCCACTCTAGCACTGTTATTTAATCAACCATTAATGCTTTTCTACCACCTAGTTTTGTATAATTACATATAAAACTTCATGTCCTCGTATGTTGAAGAAACCACTAAGAATTCTACATAACAGAGGCAGAACACAGTCCTTCAGATGACCTCAATTTTCTCTCAAATCAAAGCAGGTGAAGGATGTTTAGTCAGATCAAGTAGAATGAGCAGCAGGCCAGGAGATGCCCTCCAGATACAGACATGCCCCAAGAGACCTAACAGATGTAGTCCATTTCCCTTGCATTTTTGGAGTGTTTTGTCTTGACAGCAAGAACGTGTCAGGCTGACCAATTTTCGTGTGGGAATGGACGCTGTATTCCGACATCATGGCTATGTGACAGGGAGGATGACTGTGGAGATGAAACCGATGAAATGACATCCTGTGGTAAGTAAATTTTCTTTCTGGAAAAAAGTAAAATTATTCTATAAAAAGGTAAACACATATGGATGTCCTTTCACATGAACTGATGGATAGAAAAAGTATGAGGGGCATTTTTGGTTTTACATGAACTGATAATATTCTTTCTGAAATGACAAAAGTAATTTATTTAGTTAATAAATAAACCCAAAGTAGAGGCTGTATTTTTATTAATAAGTTTTTAAATGCAATACTAAAAATGCAGATCAGTGAACTTTTCTAATTTATAGTTCTTTATCAAATACTGTGTCCTGGTTTCAGCAGGGATAGAGTTAATTTTTTTTAATTTTTTTTTTAGTAGCTGGTATAGGGCTGTGTTTTGGATTTAGGATGAGAATAATGTTGATAACACACTGATGTTTTAGTTGTTGCCAAGCAGTCAAGGACTTTTCAGCTTCTTGTACTGTCCTGCCAACAAGAAGGTGGAGGGCACTCAAGAAGCTGGGAGGGGACACAGCCAGGACAGCTGGCCCCAGCTGGCCCAAGGGATATTCCATACGATATGATGTCATGTTCCATATATAACTGGGAGGTGGGCTAGGAAGCAGTTTGACTCAAGAATTAGCTGAGTATAGGCTTTGATTTGTGAGCAGTTGTGCATCACTCGTTTTCTATGCTCTTTTTTTTATTATTATTATTTATTGTCTTCCTTTTGCATCCCATTAAACTGTCTTTGTCTCAAATCACTTTTTTCCTCTCTTTTTCCCTCTCTTTTTCTTTTTTCCTCTCTTTTTCTTTTTTCCTCTCTTTTTCTTTTTTCCTCTCTTTTTCTTTTTTCCTCTTCTATTTTCTCCTCCATCCAACTGGGGGGGGAGCCAGCAAAGGGCTGTGTGGTTGTTTTAGCTGCCTGCCGGGTTTAACCACAACATACTGTCACCCTCAAAAATTGATATTTATCTCAGCCGCATACCTCTTCACATGGGCCCCCTCAGCATATTCTAGATGTCAATAAAATCAGACTGTTTCAAATCTGAACAGAAGGATATTTTATGTTGTATTTTGCTGAAAAGAATAGTTTTTCTCGGTTATATCATGAGAGAGCATCAGCAGCTCTGCTGATTGCTGCTTTATTGAGAGGTGCACACTCTCTAATCAGCTGTTTCCAAACAATTAAGATTTTTAAAGTTAGCAAGACTGCCTTCAGCTGTTTGGCAGGTCACAGGTAAGTGCTGTAAGTCTGAGAGTAAAAGGATCAATGAGCTGTCTGCAAAATACTGTATCAGAGTGTTCCCTGTTGGCAAGGTAATATTTGTGATATTATTTGACTTACTAATATGAATTAGTAAGTGTGTAACAATAGAAAAGAATATGTTTCTGAAATGTGTTTTCAAGAAAGAATGCTGACTGATTATTTTAGTACCATCAAGCATGTAAATGTGAAGTGACAGGTTCTGCACAAGAAAATAAAATCTAAAGTGAACTTGTTAGGATACTTAGTAGCTAGACCTGTATTTTTGACAGATACAGCTGATATTCTACCTTGATTCACTGCTACAAAAATGCAGTTTCTTAATCAAAATCAGACTATGAAAGCACGATAGTTGATAAATCATTACCTTTTTTTTTCTTTTTTTTTGAAACTTCTTGCTGCTGTAAGCCTTTTCAGTAGACTTGTGTTACTGTTAACAGTTTTTTTTCTGCCAAAACCTCCATACCTGCAAAGCACTTTCAGTGGAGAGCGAGAAAATAATAGAAAGTAAATGCATAAATGAAAGTCATAGCCTTATGCCATGATGCCCTGTGTACCATAAACAAAAATTTCCAGGACATCAATTACCAGCCAATGTATGGAAGGTAACATGTAGGATCCAATCAGTAAATTCTGTTCATCCACAATCCCTTACATTTGTTTAATTTTGAATTATGCATTACTGACAACCAGCTAATATCCATTAGTTGAGTTTACATTGTTACTTTTTAAGTCCATATGTAATTTTCAGCATCTCCTTCTATAACTGCATTCAAGATTTTTCAGGATTTTTACATGTAAATAGATGTTACATTTCCTGGAATATTCACTTGCTTTCTCTTGCCTTATTTTTTATTACTTTCTTCCTTTTTCTTCTTTTAATAGTGATATGAACAAAAAAAAAAAAAAGGCAAGCTAATTTTATATTGACAGTAATTGATATCTGATCAGTTACTTCCAAATAGATGACACATTTGATAAAATCTAAATCAAAACAAAATCATTGTGTGAATAAAAATGAGAATACTTTTGAGGTAGTCTTCTAATTGCCATCCTTCAAATAATATCTGTCGTGTAGAGAGGTAGAATAGGTGTTCCCAGAGGACTCACTGTATTTTGCAGTATCTAAAATTATTCTGTGTAATGAGAGTGTGGCACTTGGTACTAAAATAGTCTATCTGACTAGCTGTACCTTGTGTTCTCAAACACCTTATTGATATGCAGCTGTTAATGACATCTTTTTAATTTCTTTCCCATGTGTTTTGTTTGGTATCCTCTCAGGTGATCTGGAATATTTCTTCAGATCATTTAACCAGCATTTATTTCACCTGCTGTTTTTCAGTTTGATCAAACTTTACATATGTTTTATGTTTTAGAATATTGTTTGTTTATTCTTGGGTACTGTGTTTGTGCAAATGTGTCATTTTTCGTTCTGCCTTACAATTTGATGGCTAATGGACATACTAATTGCATTTATTTTTTTTTTTAGTGGTATATATTTTCTTCTGTGAAACAGTTTAAAATTCTTCTTGCATTCACAATTTTTTATATGAAAAATCATGGTTTGCTTTTTGGTACCATTAGAAATCATTGATTTTTAAGTGCACCAATCTTCAGCTATGAGCACCTTTTTGCTCCTGTTGATTCAAGAAACTTATGCGTAATTATATTGACATATAGCTGGGGTAAGCAGGACTGGAAAGATGATGCCAGTATCATAATGCATACACTTTTTGTTAAGATACAACTAGATTTACTAAGAATCAAGACATTTGTAAAAATTTGAAAAGAGACCCTCCTTATTTTTCTACTTTCCTAAAGGAAGCAAGACTTGTGGTCACTTTTTGTGTCCATCTGCCTGTCATTTCAGTGTCATACGATTTGTACTTAATAACAGAAGGGTGAAAGAAGTATCAAAGAACTAGAGCTTTTACAAGACAGCCGGTTAGCAGAGAGAAAGGAGATTGGTGTCTACACTGTGGAGAGACTTCACTGTGAGGCACTATCCTTGCTTTCTTTGTCTGCAGGGCGATCAGCACAGGGATGGCTGTGAATCAGCTACAGGATGTGCATCTCTGCTGGAAATAGGGAAAGGAACGGGGCACTGGGAAGACCACAGGGGCAATGAGGAGGAAGTATTGTGCCTGTCTTCTAGGATGTCAGAAGGAGCTGAGGGTGATGATGGAGTCTGGGGCTATGAGAAGCAAACACTGGAGATGCTGCAAAGCATCCTTGGAAAGACTGGTGGGCTGAGAATCATGAGATGGTTGGTGGGGGTGAGGATAATCACAATTCATTTTAATTAGTTTCTGCCTCTTTATACAGATCTTGGGTAGACAGATGAAGATAAAGTCATTAAGACATTCATTTATGGAAAAGGGGAAAATTACACTTAATATGACTTATTTTTTTAGACAAAAGATTGAACAGCTAAAAAGCAAAATTAAAAATTGCTTTCAGCTTTGCTTGAAGCACATAAGTCATATATTGTAGCTAAGTACCATCGTAGTTGCACATCTCCGTTATTTGTCTTGGAACAGATTTTTGTTGTCACTGTAATATGTTCCCCCAAGAAAACAAAAAAAAAAACAACTTTCTAGGAATAATTGACAAAGTGTTGTCATTAGTGTTAACTTTTCTTCCCACCCTTTTCTGAGTTGAAGGAGAATAATCACTTCAGTCTTATGCTCTTGGTGATCTCTAAATTTTCCTGTTTGATGCAGCTGATTTGGTTTGGTGCTTCCTAACGTGACTTTTTTAAAGACAAACTTTCCCTGAGCTTCTGTAAAAAAAGAAAAAAGCTTTTGAATTAACTTTAAAATATTTTCTGCACCAAAGATGGCAGGAGACAGCAAACCTAAGTCAGAAATCCATTGACTTGTATGACTCTTTCAATTCTTGTCCTAGGGAAATGTAATGTTTATGTGGCATGTTTTAAAAGTTTAGAAAAACTCTTCAGTACTAATTACGTGGCCTAATTCTCAAAATCTCTGTAAAGTTTAGCTTTGCCGTCTCTGTTGTAGTGTTGTTACAACCCGAGGTAGCTAGAGCAACCTAATGGGAATACATTTGGAGATTTGTTCTAATCTTGGGCGGTTTTGATGTGGCTGACAGGACTATGCACCATCTTGGATGTTTCTTTCTGTTGCATTTAGGACGTACCATGTAGGAATTTCCAACTTGAAATCCTTCAGTGAAGGGCAAACTTGCCTTTAAGTAGCAGCTGAGGCAGATTGTTCACGTCTGGTTTGCATCAAGTATCAGTTACTGAGAGGTGTCTTCTTCCCTTGATGGTTTGCATAGAGAATTTACACTCCTCCTTATTCCTTTTGAATCAAGTTAGACTTTCAGATTCTTTCCTACGAATTGCCAGGTTTTTTAGAGTAGATCTTGTATTTTCCAAACTGAATGGGTGCAAGCACTGTTTAACATCTTAATGGTATGATGCACATACCTAGCTATGTCATTGGTTTTAGAAGAAAAAGAAGCCTGAAAAAAATTAATGTTCTATGTGAAACAAAACCACATCTCTGTGTGTAATATAGATAAATCTCTACTTTATGAATGATACTGTCTCAGTTTTCTACTACTTTACTGGAATGCTTGGAGGAAATGATTGTAAACACTGACATTTTAATTTTGGATTTTATTACGTCAGTGTACAGTAACTTTATTTCTTGACTGTTCTTTTGCTTGGTACTCAACTTTCTCATTTTATAGCCTTCCATTTCCTGTCTGTTAGAGGCACTGCTATTGCAATTGGAGAACTTCTTTTGTATAAATCAAAACGTTGAAAATACAGTTTGTATCGGTCATCAAGCTATAATTAGTTGTAAATATTAGCATGCTTAGTGGCAAGGCAGCCCTGGTCTGATGGGTATATAGGACCATGTTATATGACACACAATAATGCATTTCACTGGTCCATATTGAGGAAGGATAGAGGTTAGACTAGTATTTACAGTTAAAAGCCTTTTCATCCTCTCTTTTCAGCATCTCACCTTTTTCTCCTCACCAGATTAAGTATCTGGCAACTGCAAATGTTTGATACAATACACTTGTGTAATTTATTTATAGAAGAATATTACTAAACAGGATATACATTAAATAGTTGTGGGGTTTTTTAACTTTCACAGAATTCCCAACGTGTGAGCCACTAACTCAATTTATATGCAAAAATGGAAGATGCATTAGCAGCAAATGGCTGTGTGATTCAGGTAAGTATCAAGTGTTCTGTATCTGAAACGAATATGGTAGATACTACATAAATATGGCTTTGATACTCTTTTCATCTGAGACTGGTAGTGCCACTTTGGCTTGTAAGTTGTCAGAGAATAAATATAGTGTTTTTAAATTACTGACCTGTCCTAGAAAGTGGCAATATTGACAGTTCATATAAGGAATGATGCACTGGATATGGTAATAGTTACAAATAGTATGTTCTGTAGAATGAAGTGTGGTGTAAACTTTCATTACTGGGGGGGGGAAGCTAAGCTATCACTTATGAAAGTATTTTCTACTTTTAGAAAACAAAATAGTTCCAGTGACCAAAATATCTGAGTTTTTTGTTGTTTGTGGGCAAGTTCAATTTAATAAATAGCATCCCTTAAGAGGGAAGGCCAGGAAGACTTTACAGTGTAGTTATTTCTTTTGTCTGAAAGAATACATATTTGAATGACAGCTGTTCAAATGAATCTTTTCTCAGAGCTTGTGATGTGGGAGTGATGTCATGCCAATCTTAATAACATTGGGCTGGTTCTTCATCCATCTTAGCCTTTGATGCTACTGTAACTTTGAGACTGACGGGAATTTGTAGCTGTAAATGGACAGATTCCCCAAATTATCACAGTGTGCTTACTGAAATTCTGTGCAAGGAGACCCTTTAGTTTTTACCTAACATGTTTATCTTTTCCTTCCATTAATAATCATATTCCAATTATGGGAATTGCCTTCAGGTTGTTGTAATGACTACAACATTAGAGTCATGAGAAACTACATTCCACGTTTATTTACATGCTGCCGTCTTTTTCCACCTTGCACTGTTGCAAGTGCATGGAAACAACATTTGTGATAGTACTGAAAGGAAATTCGGACATCAGGTTTTCATTTTGGTTTATATGAAGCTTTTTGTGTGTGTACTTACTAAGTTAACTTAACGAATCACTGAAAATAAAGTAAAGCCACTGTGTTTGTAAACCCTTGTAGTTACACATGACTGAAGAAATGAAGAAAACCTACGGCCTTCTCATGCTCGCTGGCGTTTGTGATTAAATAACTGTGAACAAGTGTAAAGGGTTAGACTATCCAAAATGGCAGAGTCATGTCCTGTTGGTAAACTAGAGTTAAGGACTTACTTGCATTAGAAATAATTGCCCACAATATGCCTGTGGGCAGTAAGCATACTATTTACTGCACATTATTTTTCTCTTGCCTTTTAGGAAATATATTTTTCTCCTCTCAGCTTCTATTAATATCATTTATCTTTTAAAATAATAAAAAACCCTTAATATTTGCAGATGACGACTGCGGTGATGGAAGTGATGAACTAGGCTGTGTTCACTCGTGTTCTGCTGATCAGTTCAGATGTTATAATGGTAGATGTATCCCAAATCATTGGGCCTGTGATGGTGACAATGACTGTGGAGATTTCAGTGATGAAACCAAAACAAATTGCAGCAAGGAAGGTTAGCTTTTTTTTCTTCCGATATTTTAATACTTATAACCACAGAGAGTATTATAAACACAAGTGACCCTCCTTCAGTTAATGGGAAAATAGAAAATGCTTTTAACCTTGGTAAAGTTTGGAATGGAAAATATGTCAAGTGTAATTTGATAATACAGAAGTGTGTCATAGAAGAAGAATGCATTTGAAAACAGAATGGGTATTATACTGAGATAAGTTTTGTAGTTTTACGGAATTATGCTAAATGTGAATATTGTCCTTTTAGAGATGCACGCAGCCTAGATAAAGAGGTAGTAAGCAGCAATCCTTATGTTACTATTTGTATTTTCTGGAGTTTTTTATGCAGTAACACTTTTTTTTTTGTGATCCAAGTTTTTGGTTTGCTTTTTTTTTTTCTTCAATAGTGTTACTGAAGCATGAAAATATTTTAACCAGCTACAGTCCCATTTAAATGCCATACGTTGTATTTCTTTGGGTGGGGAGAGAAGGGGAGGATGCTTGTAGCAAAGGATAAAGAATAATCAGATAACAGAGAATATTTTTCTCTCATTTTCCTCAGTGATTTTTCCTCAAAAAAGTAATTATACATGATTTTATTGGTCCTTTTTCATGAGTTTATATTCTAAATCTTGTTGCAGATCCCATACAAATAGATGAATTAGCAGAATGCTGTGCAAGAGTAGCATAAAGTCCTTAATTTTTATAAATTTACAAAACTTATGATTTAATCTGTATCAAAATAACTGGTCTGGAACTAAACTACTCACTTTCCCCCCTGTTCATGTCCATCTCAGAGCTTACAGTCCCACTCTGCCTTTTTATACAATACCATATTATGTTGAGATTTGCACCACTGTCTCTGAAATAGCACTGGTTTACACAGTTATTGTTAATTCGTACATCTTCTGTGTCCTGCAATGTGAGGTACACTTGTCCAGCAATTTGTCTTTGCTTTACTAACTATAGAATACAAGAATGCAGATTATTTAAGGGGGTTGGGGGGTTGGAAAGGCAACTTTTAATAAAATAAGCCATATATTTATAGACAGTACTATAAGAATTTATTCAATTAATGCTTTTTGGTACAAACAGGAATGTAAACTTTATCAGTAGTTTAAAGTACATGATATTGTCATCAGTATGTTATGAAATACTGGAAATACTCACAGTGGTAATAGTTTAGAAAAGGAGAGCACGAATGAAATTGAAAAGGCCATCATCTAGAAAATACTTAAAGAGTTAAATATGTGATGAGTAATTAAAATCCCATAGTTACTGTGTTTTGAAACATTCAGAACTGATTCCACAGCTGCACTGAACTGAAGTTCATTACTGTGGAATTCAGGAAGGCTGCAGCTAGTCTGCCAGTGCTGCAATGGCACAGGTCAGGCAGGTGTCAGGGCCAGACCTCTTGTGTCAGAGCAGAGCTGTGACCTTTCACGTGTTGCGAACTGGGAGATGGACCTCGCTGGAACAAAGAGGAGAATGAAGGAGGAGGAGGGAATGTAGCATGAGGGTGAGAGTCAGGGCTTACAAAGCACCAGGAAATCTTCATCAGCCTTGATCATCCTTACATCTCCAAGTTCATTCTTGTGTGACAGCTATGGAAAAAAAAAAAAAAGGTATTTACCTTGAGCCTATGGTGAAGGGAGTGAGCAGGATAAGAAAGAGCTTGTCTGAAGCTTGTGTTGGAGTGATGAGTTCAGAAGGAATAGTGAGTTTTGAGTGTTATACCTGGGGACTCTGATTTTGACTTTGGTTAGGAAGGGGGATTCTATGTCATTGTAGACTTGCCATGAAAAGCTCACATGAGAAAGTTCTTCAATGTAATTCTTATTTTTCTAAGAAACTCCCTCTCCTGGAAGATGCAATGGGAAGGAATTTCAGTGCAGTCCTGATGGGAACTGTGTTCCTGAGTTGTGGCGCTGTGATGGAGAGAAGGACTGTGAAGATGGTAGCGATGAAAAAGGCTGTAATGGAACCATACGACTATGTGATGAAAAAACAAAGTTCTCCTGCAAAAGTACAGGTATATGCTTGCAGATATGTTTTGCTCTCGTTTACTCATTGTGTGTATGTGCCTGTCTGTGTGATTTGATCACATATCTACTATTTGAATACTGCTTTTAATGTTTAATACTACTGAGGTAGTATTTCCCTGGTAGTCATACCAGGGAAAGAATGTTGATGTACTTCCCTTAACCTGTTTTCTGACTTACAATATAAAACGGATGGGTTTTGAGGTTGCTTAAAGCTGAAACTGTTCTGTATGATAGTACATCAAACCAAATACTTAAATGTAGGATTTAATAGCATCTCAAAGTCCAGGTATTTTCTTCTGTTTTCTATATTTGGCCCTAGAAGTTGATTGAAATAGTATAAAGTAATTAGCTAGAAGACTTCAGAGAATTAGAACTACAGCACTGGAAATTTGAACCACAGTATTGGAAGAAAAACACATTCCTTGAGAATGTTTAAAATCAAATTTTGCTAAGTATATTTTATGTTAAAAAGTGAAAAGTGTGATAGTCTTTAGATCATGATATTTTGCAAAATAATGCTTAGATGGAATATTTTCTTAAGGGAAATTTCAGTTAAGGAAGAAATTAATATATGTCAGCATTGTATTGATCTTTTTACAATTTCTTTCAAAGCTTAATGAAATATTCGGGGTAAAATAACATTTAAAAGCAAAATTCAGTTCAGGATATAATAAGTAATATTGTTGCCATTAAGCAACTGTAATTATTACAGGAAAAAAGAACCCATTTTAATGCCGGTGTTATAGCTAAGCATGATAAATGTTACAGTCTAGTTATGTGAGCTCTATCTAAAAGTATTTGTGAATGTGTATAGATACAGTAAGATACTTTATTCAAATTTACAGCATGAACAGAGAGTTCATTTTTAATACATGAACTACTTTAGGATGCTTTTCAAATGCTTAGAGATTTGTTGTGACTTGGATTTTAAAGTTATAGAAATCATAATATCCAGATAAATAAATATGAAATATTGAATTTTATCTAAACAAAACATTTTATTTTGTGTTCTTACAGTTTCCATAAAGACATATAGAACAAGTACCTGTTAAATGAAATAGCTTCAATAAGTAAAAAGGGATTATTCACTTTAAATAGGATGGTCTATTCCCTGAAATAGATAGAAACCCTGACACAGGAAATACAATTCTTCCTGGTACTTTTTCCTTGTGCTTAAACGGGGAAAAGGTCTCAAACTACGCTGCCTCGTTATACACTTACCTATGTTTACAGTGGTGCGCAAGGAGGGCAATATCTCAGCTTACAGGATGAAGGATGAAATGTGACTTCTCTAGCTGCCACATAAATACAGCGAAAAAATTATTTTCATCAGACATTTGCTAAATTCAAGGCTATATGGCTTTGATTTAGTGGAAAATGCAATCATGCTTGTTGGTTGTGTGGAAACATCACTTTAGGAATCAGTTGTGACAGTTTCATCTATAATTTTATTTTTTTTTTCTTTCACTATTTTCCTTCCATTAGTCTTGGAAGGCGCAAAACTGCTGTTCTGGAGGAGGCATGTTGGTAATGCATTGGAATAGAAAAGAGCAAAAGCAGATTTTTGTTTAGCTACCTTTCCATTTAATTCCATATGGTGGGAAAAATGAGTAACAATGGTTTTATGAGAAATAATTTCTGTGATCATCCTTTCAGGTTTCAGAATAAACATCATTTTCTCTGTTGATTATTCTAAAGAAACAATACTGCCTGGCTTCTGCATTTATGAGGATTTTTCAGATGAAGATGAATTCTCTAATTCTCCCGTTATAGATTGCTAAGTGGTGCTATAGAATATGATGGGTCTGGGTAGGAACATGAGTATACGGGTGGGTGAGACAGCCAATACATTTTGAGGGAAATGACAGTTCACGAGAACAGTAATGGTGAAATGTTACTGCCTACTTTTTTGCTTGCTTCTTTTTTGTTCTATTGCTGTAAATAGTAGCTGCACGGTCTTTCCTTACTGTAGTTTTTGTTGGCTCTAGTTAATCTGTCACAATGCCACAGGCGTGAATGTCATGTTAGAACTACGGTGTGTGTCAGCCTTCAGCCAAACATGATTTTTCTGCTTAGAGTAATGGTGGTCTCAAGAACTCATCATATCCAGCCCCTTTTCTGACATGCACTTAAGAATATCCAGTAGAGGGTATTCTATAATTTATATAGATAGCCTTTTAGTAATTTGCCTCTAATACTTGAACATTTTTTCGTAATAATTCATCTGAATCTTCTCTGCAAGCTTTGTTGATTGTCTTCATCTTTTCACGAGTATAAAAATCTTTTGAATATTGAAAGACTTCTATCATATGTCTCCTTAACCACATTTTCTGTCGAATAAACAAATGCATTGGGTTTTTTTTTCCCTCACATGTCTTCTATTTTTATTTTATATTTTTAAACCTTTAGCATTTTTGTTGGTCTCACTGAAACTGTCCAACATGTGCAGTTCTTGAGCTGCAGTATCCAAAGTCTGACAAAATGCTGCAGGGCAATTGAGTTAACAGATTTCAGAATGGCGTTTCTAATTTTTTCAAGAATATCACATGGTTGTTTGTGGTGACGTGTGATGAAAAATATACGCGAGAATTTGCATAGCAAGAGGATATGAGATGCAATAGCTACCTGATTAAGCTTGACTACTGTTGGGCTGCTTCTAGCCAGTTATATTCTGCTTTTAAATTAGATTAGATTTATTTTAAATAAAACTAGACTAAATTAGATTAGACTAAGATCCAACTTCCTGGTTTTAATTCTGATTCTGTCCTCCAAAAATTATTACAGGCATGTACTTCAACTCAGTTTTATGAACTACATACATCTATCCTTTCTATTCCATCTTCCTACTTTGCAGTTAGTAGTACTGGAACAAGAGCAGAATCTGCAGTCTTACTTAAAATGTAATCTAAGCACTCTAATGATCATAATCAAGTACTTCTGTGAAGACAAACGCAAAAGAGCCATGAATACTTCCGTTTAGTAAGCAGTAGATCTGAACTGTTTTGCATATTTGTCATACTTACTGGTTTTTATATTTCTTTCAAGAAGTGGTTAATTTTGTATCGCACCATTCTAGTGCTACCCTGTGGGCTATTATTTTGTACTTCTTTTTTCTCACGTGTTAATAATACACTAGAGGGAAGAAAAAAAAGATAGAAGAAATAGGATTTATACTATAAGAAATGTTCATAGAGAGGAAATAAGGTCAAGGAGTGGTCATCGCAGTGATACTGGAAGAGAAATAGTACTGTCTGAATGGGGAGTGGAAGGCAAGTTACAGGTATGTGAGGTGTGACAAGTAGAGAAGAATGGAGAGAAGCTGATATTGAGGAAGGCTGGGAAGAAAGACATTTTTGGAATAGATGAGGAAGAAATTGGTAGGGCTGACATTTAATGTCATTTTTATTGACAATAAAAATTTAAATAAAAAGAAACCACCTCAGCAAGTAAACTAGAAAATGATATATGTTGTTCAGTACCATCTTTATCCTCAGTTCATGTTATCATTGTTTTCTGTGGTAACAACTGTCATCTTTAGGCCCTGAAATTTTTACTTCTGTCTCATACAGGAGACATTTATAAATATCTGTTTTCTACGAAAAGCTTTTAAATACCAGAAGTTACCCTGTTCTTGGAACAAAGTAGTTCAGTCTAAGTCTCAGGTTTGTCCTACAGGACAAGTGAGATCATTGACCATCACAACATTTTGTTAAATATGTCAGATGAGAACATTTTTTCATTTTGATAGGAATGAGATTGAGTCCATTCTATAGGTTCGGAAGGCATTACAGCTTTAGGTAGTAAGAAGTAACTGTAAGAGGAAACTGACTGCATTTAATGTTCTGCCAAAGTAGTTTTCCTACAGTTGACTATATAATCAGTTGAAAAACTTCCTGTGCTCAGTATCCCAACAAGGACTGAACAGTATGTAAAAAGTTAATTCTGCTGCACTTGCTAGTATTGTAGGAAATAAAAAATGTTGCAGAAGCATTTGGATCTGGATTTCCCACATACTTGTTGCTTCAGAACTTCTGATTCACTACTGTACACTTATTTCTTCTATGTTACATGAAAGAGCTACAGAAAAGAACAGATATATCCACTGAGGCAATTAATTTGTGATAGAATTTTACTGAAAAGGTTCCTGGAAACCAAAAATGTTAATTTCATTAAGGGGAAATAAACCAAAATACTTCAGTGAATTATAAGTAATGATTTTAAGACAGTCATAATACTTCATGAAGTTCATCTCTTTAGAATTTTGGCAAAGATTAATTCCTTGTAAGTGTATTTTACTTAAGAACATTTCATAGCTATCGTAGTGGAAGATGAATCTTTTATTGTAAAATATATCTTCATTAAGGTAAGAGAAAGGCAGGAAAACGGTTTTCCTCTGTAAACTTTTGTATGTAAGATTAAAAGCCAGAATGGGAGCTCTACCAGAAGTAATGTCAATTTAATCTGGGATCTGATTAGTTTGCTTGACATTGGTGGTTTTATTAGTTTTCATTCTACTGCTGTGTTATAATAATATATAAAATCAATGATCATTTCAAGATAATAATGAGTATGGACACTTTTTTGAAACACTTGTGATTGCATGTAAGGATAACTGCATACATATCGTGCATACAATTTTGTTTGCTATGAAATTCTGTCTTTTCAGTGTAGGATATTTGGGACTTTGACCATTATAGAAAACGGTGAAAGCTTTTCATTCTAATTGACAACACTCCCTGTTTAAGTTTTCCAGGTGATTTTTGCACTGATAAAATTATGTTATGTTATTTGAAACCACACTCACTGTAGTGTGATCCTGAAGTTTCATTTCTTGCTTTTCTTCAACAAAAGTGAAAGCAATCTCACATTCGCCTTTTGAAATGATACAAAATCTTTTTTCTTCATCATTCTTGTTTCACTGTATTTTTATCCTATTGTTGTTCTCTGAAGACAACGGCACCCTTCCCATTAGAAGAAGACTAAAATGTCAAACGAAAAGCATTACGCTAATCTTAAGCAAAGATTTCCTTTAACGGAAACTGAAATCTACTCCTGTATTTTGGCAGACAGCAGAATTACAGTTAGGGACAGTTGCTACATTGTGTGGACCAATGTACAGAATGTCTTGAGGGGTTTTTTTTTTTGTTTTAACCTGTGTCATGGGAGATACAGAGTAAAAGCCTGTAGTGAATCTGGCACTGATGTGTATTAAAGAACCAAGGAGTTCTTTAGAGTTTAGATTTTTACCCTACTTGAATATTTCACACACTGACTCGCTTGCTTCCCCCGCAGTGTCATTATTGGTCTCAATTTCCTATTGGGAAGATTGCTGCTAAACTGGGAGGGTTGGGCAGAAAGTCGTGTCAGTTTATGCTGCCCGACAGTTTGCAGTTACCAGTCTCAGACATAACAAGCCAGTCCCTGGGCATCCACTAGCATTGCTGTCAATAGATCCACACATTTCCAGGATCTTCCTTCCCATTCCAGCCTGATTTTTCTCTACCTAAATAGTTTATAAGCAGAAACACAGTGCACAGTCAGCTTCCTCACCCATGGTTCATTGAATCATTTAGGTTGGAAAAGACCTTTAAGATCATTGAGTCCAGCCGTAAACCTAACACTGCCAAGCCCATCGCTAAACCATGTCCCAAAGCACCTATCTACATGGTTTTTAAATACCTGCAGGGATGGTGACTCGTCAGAGATGTTGTCTCTCTATTAATTGGAGAATAAAGTACATGTCCCTTCTGTTCAGTCCAGGTGTTACCAACATTTACAACTAGCCCCTGTGGTCGTAGCTAGCAAGTCACAAGTTTATGCTTGAGAGTTGAAGAATAGTTTGGGACAGGAGCACGCACATATGCACACCTGTAAGTGGTAGCATTCATAATCTTGGTTATTTTCCACCTATTAAAATCCCTGGCTTGCCTGATTCTAATTTAATACCTGTATATTTTTTTAAAAATCATAACCCATTTCTCAATCAGGAGACTATCTTGCATCTCTAAACATTGATGCTCATCACAAAAGGGGATTTCCCACCCACCCCCCCACCCCCTTTTGAGGAGCGGAGGAAACTATCTGAAGCCTGGTTTCATAAAACTGAAATCATGGAAGAAATTTCATCTGCTGCAGTTACTTTGTCTAAAAGCTGATCATTTATCTGACATAATCTGAGAATGCATTGTGTATACTTCCTAGAAAGATTTTTGTTTCTCAAACCCATGCTAATAGACAGTCATATATTGAAGCATTGCTCCTATGGAAGGCTATTAGAGTAGAAGATAAAGGAAGAGAGATGAAGAAAATCAGATTTATTTATTTTTTTAAATAAAACATTTTTTGTATGATATAGTATATTTAACAGGTTATGAGGATGTGTCCTGTCTGCATGCAGTTCTGTTCAGCATAGAAATAATTAGGATTGATGTTGTTTGGAAAATTAGTCTGTCAACACTGATGTGGATGATGCTTCAGAAACAAGTTGGTTTCTTTCTGCTCATCGAAGAGGAAAGTACTATTAATAGAAAAGCATAATGTAAAAAAAAAAAGTAAAATCTGTGTAATGTTACTGCAGGTTTTTCTAAAGTTTGCTTCCAGTCTGATTTCCTGTGTTTATTGTCTCTTTTCTCCAAGGGAGATGCATTAGCAAAGCGTGGCTATGTGATGGCGATATTGATTGTGAGGATCAGTCTGATGAGGATAATTGCGAGGGCTATATGTGTGGACCACCAAAATACCCTTGTGCTAATGATACCTCCATCTGCCTACAGCCTGAGAAGCTCTGCAATGGGAGAAGAGATTGTCCTGATGGATCTGATGAAGGCGATCTTTGTGGTACTTCTTCCAGACACATTTTCCTGATTATTGTCTGTCACAATACTTACTGTTGAAAAAACAGTTCTCATGTTAATCTTACTGAAATTTAATCACAGTAGCCTATGTGAGGATTTTTATTTAATGTAAATCATATTAGTTTTGTGCTTGAAGTATTAGTTTTCTTCAAATAAGGGAAAACATAGTTCCTTAGGTAAGTCTTTCATTTCCTAACCCCTTAAAATACTTCTGAAGGTAAACAACTTAAAAGGCTCTGTTACGTATGAAAGGATTTAAGCTAATTTGCAGTTCTTTCCAACTACAAAAGCTTGACTTGATAGAATCCTGTCAGTAGCTATGTAGGAGTTCATATAATGTTGCATTGGGATGACTAGGAGGAGTTAACATGTCTCCCTGATGATGGTGTTGAAAGGATTTCATGGCATGTCAGACAATGTAGGTTGTCTCAGCAAAATTGTATTCAGTAAAAGTTGTACAAAAATAATTTTATAAATCTGACAGAAGTATAACAGATAACCTGACTGAATTATGATGAAATATATGCAAAGATAAAATGAATAGATTTTAAAAGAACTTACAATACTATAGTAGTAGCATTGTACTATATTGATGGTTTAGGGATAAGAAGTGAAGCATGGTTTGTAGGAAAAATGTAATTTTATAATTCTTTTTTATTATATCAAACATTTGCTGTTGTGCTTTATATATGTTATCACCAGTGAGCAAGGCTTTCAGAGACTTGTTAGAATCAAACAAAATAACTAAAAGACAAAAATAAATTAAAAAAATAAACGCGAAGCCTGGTTTCCAGCGTAACAATGGACCAGTTTGGCCCTCCCATTGATTGCCTGGATCTCACTAGTACTATGAGATAAAGAGTAATTCTATGCTTTTTTGCTCCAGAGGTCACAGCGTTTCTCACAGACACAATTATCATGCTTTTAATTCAGATGCCTTAAAGGTTTCACAAATCAACTTCAATCCATTTAGCAGAGCTTTGCAAATCATCAGTTACCTGCAGAGTATAATGTGAGAGCACTGGCACAGAGAATGCAGAAGTAGTATTCTCTAGTACCTCTTATTGGAAAAGGAGGATTTAAAAATCTTGATTTTTAAATCTTACTTGTTCATGTTTCTTTGAGAAGTTGCTTGGGATATAGATAGATAGGACTAAGAGTTGGAGCTTTCTCCCCACAAGCTCAAGTGGCTGGAGACAAGGGAAGTATTTGGGAAAGTATGCTCTGTGCATCAGCTTTTGGTCACCGTTGAAGGTGGTTGACCTATAATGGTCTTTGGAATGACTCTGTATGGACACTTTAATTCTTAAGCGAATGAAATAATATTCATGACAGTCTGTAAAAATGTATATATATTGTACATCTGCCATTCTGAAAGACTGCCATAAAGCTGCCATGCTGAACACTTACAAATCAGATAATTTGAAAAATAAATATAGCAAGCTGTTTAACAAATGTAAAATTCAATTTGCACTTCATAAGGGCCTTTTATGTGTTTTTGTTGACCTGGTAAGTTTAAGAATATTCAATATAACTGACAGCCCTGTAGACATTAATATGTTTTTTTGCTTGTTATTTCAGACGAGTGTTCACTTAACAATGGTGGATGTAGCCATCAATGTTCTGTGGTTCCTGGAGGAAGAATTGTATGCTCCTGCCCTGCAGGATTCAGTCTTAGTCTAGACAACAAAACTTGTGAGATTATGGATTACTGTACCAAGCACCTTAAGTGTAGTCAAGTATGTGAACAGCATAAAAATACTGTCAAGTGCTCATGTTATGAAGGTTGGAAGCTCAGTAAGGATGGAGAAAATTGTGTTAGTACTGGTAAGTTGAAATACACTGAATTTTTAATATTCTGGATGTTAAGAGCTGTTCTGTCCATTTAGTGAAAGGTTATTTCCCTTTTTTTAATATGGAAATATAGGCTTGGATTATCCAAATGTAAGGCTGATAGCAATAGAACTCATTAAAGCTGTTCCTGTTCTTGATGCAGGATGAAGGGCCATTGCAATATTAGTTTATTGCTTGTAAGACTTTCTAAGAATGCTAATACCAAATAATTTCTAAGTTGTGTGAAGTTTTATACAGTTTTTAATGTATATTTTATATGTAGAGGATATATATAAAAGTGTGTGTGTATATACGGAATATGGGAGATTTACTTTGTGTTTGGAAGAAATGGATCAATCTGTGACATGATATTGATCAGTATTACTTGAGGGTTCAGAAGTTTAATTTTGAATGTGCATGCACACACATTGAGTCAATTATCTGCTGCCTGTTAGTGTTCACAATTTAAGCTATTTTTTCACCTGCAACATTCTGGTAATTGTTTTTTTGACATCAGTAAGCCTGTTCAGTGCACTAATCAAGAAGAAAACCAACACAGGCCAAAACAGGAGAATGCAAATGCATTCCCCTCGTTGTTCACTATTGATATGTACTGAAGCATGATTTAGAAACTATGTTAGGGGCGTCCTTTTCAAGTGCAGCGTCAATACGTGTGTGAAATACAAACATGTATGTGCAATATTATCTGTGATCACATCTTTAACTCCCCTGTAGGGAGATACAATAGCATTGATTTTGCTGTCTAGATTTTTAAAATTTCAGTTTAGGATTCTTTGATATTTTTATTCTTTATAAACTTTTTTTTTATTCTTTTATGAACATTTATTTGGCTATTTCATAATTCAATAGATATCATGGTTAATATATTCTTGATCTATTCCAGATACTCAGCATTTCCTCAGATGAATCACATGAAGTAATGCTAAATCAGTAAGCTAGAAATAAAAGCCTGAGTTTCCTATTGCTAGTCACTTGAAATAATTTAGTAGTTAGCAGCCAACTTAATGGTTCAGATATCAGAAAAAGCAAATTCTAATCCTTCTGCTTTGACAATATTTGAGCTAATTTACAAAATGTTTTAGAACTTTGTTACAGTAGTAATGAAGCCCATAATTTACTTATGGCCAAAATATCTATTGTGTGTAATAAAAATAATGTTTCTCTTTACCAAAACAATGAATAATTAAAATTTAGTTTTATGTCATGCATGGTCTCTTAAATTACAGGTCCTGCCTTAGAGCTGTTGGGTTGTTTTGTTTTGTTGTTTGTTTTTTTTAAAATTCATTAAGAATGTGGTTACATTTATCAGGCTGGAATAACTGTTGTTATCATTTCCAGAATGATCTCCAAATTCAGTCTTGGTGTCTCCATAATTGTTACTATCATGTGTAAATAGTTACTACTGCAGTATGAGATCAGGAGTGGATGTTGTTCAGATGTTACTGAGCTACACTAATAGTAGACTCTCAAATCATGCTTCACGTACATACTTCTGTGGTTCTGTATATCTGAACTTTATTGCTGTTAAAATTACTATTTTATGACACTGCTTTAGTCTTACTGAGTTTTGATAAATCTAATTTGTTTTATTATGGACATTTACAATAATTCAAAAAGTGCATTCTTACTGGGTTACAGCAATGAAAGGATTAAAAATACTTAAGATAGTGGTAGTAATTTGGTGGAGGAAAGCTTGAAACAAACTTTAAATTAAAGCAAACAGAAAGGACCAGTGTTTAGAAGCTAAGGGAAAATACCCCAAGGTGAAATATACTCACTTGTGCCAAAAAGTAAGGAGGCTACAGTTTCTCAGTATTTCTTAAGCCCATGAGATATTTCTGTTCAATGATTACTGAAGTTGGGAAGAATCTGAAGTCAAAATTGTTTTTTACAGACTTTCTTAAAGAATATAATATTAAATAAATGATCTGAGACCAGTGATGTCAGCTGGCATAAAGAAAAATGATACCTTTCTTTACAAGCAGTAAAGATACTATCCTAATGCCATCAAAGCTGTAACAAAATTATTCCATATTAAATATGGCATATGCTTTTATAGTCACTAGTAATCTTGGCCCCTTTCAGTTTATTTCATTTGAAAGGCATGATAAATACTCTGAAGGGCTGATCCTCTGATACTTTAGTTGACTGTGTGAACAGCATTCTAGTAAAGTGAGCACAATTTTGGTCTCATTTGTGGATCTGTTAGTCTCAAAATGTCCATACCATTTATGTCTCTCTGCATGAGATGTGAAATGAACATAAAATAAAGAAAAAAGCTTTCATATAATGCTATTACAAGTAGAGTTCAAAGTGATCTTGCAAAGATAAACAGTCCCCCAAATGCCAAACTACTCCTTCAATAATACCAGTTGGTATAGAGCAATTCTTAGAATAGCCATAGTGATTTAAAATGCCTTGAACCAGAAGTAGATGTGTATTATATTAAAGCAGTAACTAATAATCCTTTTTCCAGGATAAAAAAAATGACTCAGAGGAAAATTATTACCTTGTCCTTAGCTACATTTCTTTGCTATCTGAAATAGCACTTTGCTATACACAAATACTACACTAGTACACAGCAATAACATGTAAAGTTAGTATGCAGCACTTTTTCAAAATATTGTAAAAAATGTTTACTTGAGTGTTCATCAGAAATCTTACAGGAATGTGAATGCTGAAAATGCAGGAATGTGTGTGATTTTGTTTGGTTGGGGTTTTTTTTGGGATGACATATCAGAATCAAATAGTGTGTTTGTCAGAGGAATCTAATGAATTACCAAAGAAATATAACGAGTTGAGGCATAGTAAGTATATAGAAATAAATTCCTGAACTAAGAAGCTCTTTTCTTTTTAGTTTTTCTTTCAATGTCTCTTTCAATATCTTTCTCTTAGTTTCCCCGGTTTTTCCTTATTTCTGCTTATGTTCTCTTAATTTCTTGAGGGTTCTAAGTGTTGTGTTTTTCTCCTTCAGAGTTTCTTCCCTTCCCATATCTCTTGTTTTTATCTAGTTTGCTTTTTGCTGTACTGGCATGTGTACTGTTACATTACTGACTTCCCAAAGACTAAATGTTTCATTCATGTTTAAATTTGTAGTGATTGAACTGAAAGTATGCTACAGAGTTCAATTATTCAGATAGAAAGTCAATATAAATTATGTATTTTCATACTCTTCTTCCTAGTTGCTCTTGGAACACATTTCAAAATAAGTTGTGCTGATATATTGCACCTGAATTCTTTTAGATGCTGCCAAGTATATATAAAAAAAAAATATTCTTGAAAGACATTTAAATGTCACGTTTATATTCAGACTTTAAGAATTTGTTATAATAAAAGTTAGATGAACCCAGAAACACTTAGCTTAGTATAGTCTTAGTTAAAAAATGACTGTCAACCTTTTCTATGCTGTGGGAACACTGTTACATCATTAGGTACGTATATTCGGAAAAGAGGATGATGTGTCTGTATGTTTGATCTGTTTTAGCTGGGTTTAAATTCAATTTTGTTATAATTTCCAGTCAGCTTTCAATACTAAAATGGAGGGAAAAAGAAATAAAAAATGGTCCAATCTTGTCCTAGTTCTGGCTAGGATAGAGTTAATTTTCAGAAGGAGCCAGGACAGGTGAGCCAGGCTGGCCAGGGCACTGGTCCATACCGTGGGACCTCATGCTCCCATAATAGGGTCTAGGTGGGGAGGGGCTCTGGACAGGCTGAGTGTGGGCTGGGCTACCGACCCGCCGACTGACTGACTGGCAAATTCCCTTGTGTTATTACCCATTGCCTGTATTCCATTGTCAGTAGCGTTGTAGTTATTTCCCTCTGCCTTGCTGACCCAGTAAACTTGGTTTTGTCTTTCCTGTTCTCCTCCCCGTCCCACTGGGGAGGGGTAAGCGAGTGGCCGGGTGGTGCTCAGCTGCCAGCTGGGGCTGAACCATGTCAAATCCTCTCTGAGCAATGTCAAACTTCTAATGAAGCTCTTTTCAGACTCTGCAAAGTTATATTTTCCTTTGAGGTATATCTCATAAAAGCACAATGTATGTTGCTTGCTGTACTACTGTTGTTACAGCAAGCCTCAGTTAGTATTTTTCCTGAGAAAGAATTTTAAATTCAAACTGATGGAAAAGGTGAAGCATTATTGTCTCTATGCAGTTGTATTTTCAGTTGTTTGTTTAGGCAAAATTCTGTCAGAATTTTGTCCTACAACTGTTAACGCGGTTCATGCTTTATGTTTGTATTGTATATTTTACACATTTACCTATATAGTAAAAAAGCTTGGTGCAGTCATGAAATCAGGAGGTACAGAAATGTATGATTTTTCTCTAATAAATTGTTATCAATTACTTTTCTTTAAAAAAAGCTTTAAAGAATGGAATAAATAGCCATTACATTGAATTGAGGTAAGGTGAGATTTTATGAAAAGACTCTTAATCAATTGGTAAAATAAAAAGTATTTGCTCTCAATTTCCAGAAGAGGAATCAAGTGGGAAAATACCATCAAAATTTTGTTTTGTAGCATAACCTTAAATAAAATTCATTAGATTCAGTCTGAAAATTCTAATTCACTACAATATAGCTCATTTTATATGGTCATTGAATGATAAGGTTGGAAGGAAGATCAAAGGCTAATACTGCTGTTTATCTGCTTTCAAAGACCCTTCAAGACACCTTCAGTGCTGAACTCCAAGTTTCCCAGGAGTGAGATGTTTCAGTGCCTCACTCTCCTTAAGATTTTTTTTTTCTAGCCTTTCTGAGTCTTACTGCTCCAGCTTAAGCCTTTAATCCTTGGCCTACTTGTTATTTACATAGAAAACAAGATTTTTCCCATTTTCAATTCATCAGCTTTTTATGCCTTTGGAGAATTTTATGTACTTCCACTTAGCATCTTACTCCGTTGTTTTTTAACCTAAGCAATTCCAGTTAGTTCATTCTTTCCTTGGAGGCCGTACTTTCTAGACCTTGCTGGTTTCCTCTTGCATTCCTGTAGCTTATTCACATTCTTCTCTATGAGCCGTACTCAGAAGAGGGTACAGACTGTCTTCACCAAAGCTTAGGAGGAGGGAGTGGAAGGGTTATGTCATATTTATTTCAAGTCCAAACCTTGAGTTTACCTTATTTACAGTGCCATGAATTGTTGATCTAATTTTCTAGATTCTTTCCTACAGATCTGGTATTTCAACAGTTATATTCTCAATTTTATGCCAGCTTACTATATTTGAAACACGGTACTTACTATACATACAATAATAGGGAGGGTCAGGCAGTGATAAGTCATCCAGGCTATGGTGATTGACTGCTACATTATGTAAAGCAGAGCGGTGGCTGGACTCTGGCTCTCAACTCACCAGCCAGGCAATAATTACTGCTATCCATTTGGCTGTATTTAAATGGCCTTATCCTAGAGGAACCTATGTAAAAATGGTTTCTGTCTGCTTTCTAAATTCTTTCCAGAGAAATTTTGCACTGCGATGCAGTGTCTCTAGTTTGTCGCAATATCAGTCATTCTTTTGTTTTATGTAGTATCACATCTGTGACTTGAATATATATAAGCCACAGTAACCAAGGATCTGAATTTGTATCTTTGCATTGTTACGGGAAGGGTAACACGGGGAGCGGGGGGGAAAGCAGCAAGTGACCTGCTCATTTAGACCAAAATGTCCAAATAAACAAAGTGTTGTTACTTTGCCTACACATATTTTCTTACCTGTTTCTCATTGTTGATTTACGTTCTTAAGTATTGTACCTTAAATGTCTCAAGATCCATTGAACTTGAATCCTTTTCATCAATGTACTTGATAATTTGCACTGTAGGTTATGTAGCTTAAGCTAGACTTCCTCTACTTCGAATGAAAAAATCCCATCCACCATAGCACAGAGTTATAAGTTTCTTTTTTTCCATTGTGGTGTTAATTACTGACAAACATAAAAGAAGCTGCTGGTGACGTCCATCGTGTGTGTTCTTATGCATTGGAGTTGCCTAAAAAGCAGTATGTCCGTACCCTGTGGTCTCCTGCATAATAGCTGCCAATTTATCAGAAATTGGGAAGTGCCATTAAAGTGTTTCTCAGGTTCAGATAACTGGTACTTGTGAAATAGCTGCTAATGTAAGTGATCCTGTTCTTCATTAAATTATTTAACTACTGCAGCGCTTTGAAAAATTGCCTTTGCAGAAAGTCATTCATTGCTTTAACAAATAGGAGGATCATTCGGAAAGACCAAGCCAGATTATGAACAAGTACTTCAAGAGCAGAAACAGAGCTCTACTGAGGTACCTGATTAGCTTAAAACATCATAGGTAATTTAATCTGTATGTGCAGTGGTTATCAAGAGAAGAACAGGAAATTAATCTTTTTGAAAAGAGGTATGTAAGCATCTTTCTATTTGGTGATAATTTGTGCAACCTTTTCTTTGAATATTTTAGAAGAACAATGCAATATTGCCTATTGCCATAAACCACCAATAATCTGTTTTTTATATAAAATGGAGTTTTAATTGTATGGAAAACAGAAAGAACAGAGAAAAAAAAATCTGCTTTCCCCACAGAAAAGGATTGGTGCTGTGAAAAACTTTCTTTATTACAGTGGATATAGGAGTTCATTCAACAGTTTGTTGCGCTGTTTGTCTTTCTTGTTTGTTTTATTAACACACCTACTTATTTGAAAAAACTTTTCCTATTCTATAATATTTAAGAAGTATAATTAAAAAAAATTTTATAGTATGATTGACTTATGCAGAGAGTGTTTACAGATATATAAATATAATCTGATACAAGCTTCCAGGCGCAAATAATCTAACATTAATTGAATAAAAAAAGGAGAACTTTAGTGGTAGTTGGATTTGTGATGGAGTGTATCATTAAGCATATAAAAATGCTCTATTTCCTTGCTTGGTAGTTTGGGTGAGGGTTTTTTTTAAGCAGTTCAATTGAAAATACAATTACATCACATATATTCAAAAGGTATGTTATATATATTTTAGTAAATTGTTTCAACTAACTGGCATTTGAAACAATGTACAATTTAATGGAATATTTTTTCTGAAACTTTGCAGAAAACAGATTTTAATTTTGATAACATGCAACTTTTAAAAGCTCTAATTATGGACTCTGTGTGGTAGAGCTACAAAACATGGTTCAATAGTTGAG
This sequence comes from Aramus guarauna, assembly GCA_013400195.1. Taxonomy (NCBI): domain Eukaryota; kingdom Metazoa; phylum Chordata; class Aves; order Gruiformes; family Aramidae; genus Aramus; species Aramus guarauna. The sequence goes on along the minus strand of VXBL01009093.1, from coordinate 41,079 downwards.
TTTGATATTCCGAAATTTAATGTTTAATATCTCTAGTTGTGATCAAAGATAATGCTAGAAGGGAGAAGGCAGAAGTCTGTGGGACTAAAAATGTATTTGAAAGACTCTTTATCAGAAGATGAATTGTTTTAATCATCTGTTTCTCCTGATAAAGTATTCTGTTGTTCTTATTCCACTTGTCATTTATATCAATATGTAACAAGATATTCTTTATTATTCTTTTGAAATGTATAATCTTCTGCTTCCAGATCCTTTTGAGGCTTTCATAATTTTTTCTATTCGACATGAGATCAGAAAAATTGATCTACACAAACGTGACTACAGCCTCTTAGTTCCTGGTTTAAGAAATACAATAGCACTTGATTTTCATTTCAATCAGAGTTTACTGTACTGGACAGATGTGGTAGAGGACAAAATTTACAGAGGCAAGCTCTCTGATACTGGAGGTATGAATTTAAATTTTATTTTCTTAACAGTAAGAACAACTGAAGTTACAGGGTGTTAGACCTGATAAATAATAACTGAGCTACCATTCACAGAAACAGAATTTATGATGGCATTCTGCCTTTAAAAAGGTATATATCTAGATTGTACTGGATGGACGGCTAGAAAAAGACTTTTTGTTTTTAAACTTTCCTTTTGCCAATAGACTATAGAGGGAAGAAAATGGCAAATGCAAAGGGATGACACTTCTTACTGGTCCAACGAGTGCAATATTGATTTTCTTTCATTTTTTGTAATTTACCCTCACCTTATGAAAAAAAAGTATAGGAATTTATCAGACATCTGATAAATTACCGGCTTTCACTAGGTGAAAGATTTTGCTTCATAATCTTATAGCATTCGGAAAGACTTGTTCTTTGTGATAGTGACATAATTATGGCCTGTAACTCAATATAATCTCATAATATATACAAAAGTGTTTTTACAAAATGTTTGTTAAAGTGTGTGTTCAGGTGCTTTCATTCCTGTGTGAGCTACAGGCACAAGCATGTTTAACTTGCTTCTGTAAAAGTTCATGTATGCATTTGTGCATAAGTTCTCCTACACGTTTGTTTTTTGTTTTCTGAGGTTTTTTCTTCTCCTTAGTAGATGATATTTGTGGGTATTTTTACATCCACAGATCCAGACCAGGAAAGCAATATTCGACACTGCTAAGTATGTAAAGACAGCCAAAGACTTGCTACTTTTTGTCAATGGTTATAGTGTTTGTATTAAACCAGTAAGATAGTCTGTTGTCATCACGCTGTATTATAATGACACAGTACAAGAACCCAAGTGACTTCTGTGCTGTATTTAAAAAAAAAACAAAAACAAAAACAAAACAAACCCTGCCTCAGTCTTTTAGCTATCAAGAACTGTGCTGCATCTGCAAAAAGCACTGTGCCTTCCTGGAAGTCCTGAGTGCTACCAGAGTGATTCTGTAGTTGCCCATTGTGTGAAAAACGTTGAAACCCTCCAAAGGAAGATTTGGTAGGGAGGAGCTGTTAGCAGTGGCAGTATGAATTGTGCACATGAATTCAAAGGAACAAAGTAAGGCTATTTATTGTAGAGCTTTTCAGAATGTGTAGTCCAAACAAGGTTCTCCCTGACGTTTCTGTCTTCATCGCAATCTTTCAGTTTTCTCTTTTTCTGATTGAGAAAGAACTGAAATAGCGCTGCATGAGTTTTGTCTAATATGTCTACTCACTGGGAGGCGACACATGAGCATGTCCTCCACAGATGCTGCAAAAGAGGTCACTGATAATAGGGCACATGTATTTCTCTGTGTTACTCTGAATGTGATCTGTGACCTTTATTGAACGTTTCGGAGCTTTACTTACTAAAAATGTCTATTGCTGTGGAATTAAGTTTATTTTTATACTTCCAAAAGTGTACTTATTTACAGCAGCCTATCACATTTGTAAAGAAAAAATGTCATGTGGAACAAAGTGTTATCATACATCACATTAATCAAGAATTCACTCCCAAAAGGATATGATAGACTTGTATGCCCATGTTAAGTATATCAGACTCTGTATTAGTTCTTTAAGACTCTCTTTTACTTCCTTCCCACCCCCCCCACCCCCTTTTTTTT
>VXBL01009093.1:0-38989 GCA_013400195.1 Aramus guarauna | reverse complement strand
TTTTTTTTTTTTTTTTAAGGTGTTAGTGCCATTGAGGTGGTAGTACAACACGGCCTGGCAACACCTGAAGGTCTTACTGTAGATTGGATTGCAGGAAATATATACTGGATAGACAGCAATTTGGACCAAATTGAAGTAGCAAAACTAGATGGCACTTTGAGAACGACGTTAATAGCAGGAGCTATGGAACATCCAAGGGCTATTGCTTTGGATCCCAGATACGGGTAATTATAAAAAGATTACTTTTTTGTGTTGCAAAGTATTTTAAAGATAGAGGTTTAAGTGTGAAATTATTTGATTTCCTTTTTTGCTGTGAGTTCCTAACTTACTTTCAAGAACTATTAAATTCATATTTTGAGGGAAATACAATCCATTATTAGTGTGTTTTGGCCCAATGAAAAGAGTTAAGAAAAGGTAAGTTGGGAGATACAGAGGTCTATTTGTTGGCAAATTACTTCCCTTGCTATGTGATTGTTTCATTTAATTTTGTCATGCGGATGATAGTAACTGGAGCCTTTGGTCTAACCTTCCCATGTGATTAATGGAGAGATTTAGGTATTGCCAAGGTGATTCATCTCACTTAGAGACTGATTTTTTTTTGGCGGGACTAAAAGGATAGTTTAGATGTTACTGGAAGACTATAAATTGAGTGAGGTAAATCCCACCTTTTGTGTTTGGTTCTCCATCTTTAAAATGCAGATAATTCTTGCCAAATCAAATATTTCTAGTAAATATTAGAATGTTTTCATAGTATCAAACAAAATGTTAATTAAAACAGGCCAAAATTGTGTGTTTAAAACAATGCTTAAATGAAAATATTGCCTGGTTTTGGTAATATGATAACACAATAAATCTGTTTTCCCATAAAGTATAATTTTAGCAATCATCAAATGTATAAATGTGTTGCACAATTCCATTTTAAAATCTTCACAGTAAAAAATCCCAAACCACTAACATTAAAACTTTGCTTGGGATATTTTTGCTTCCTTTTAAAATTAGCCTCTCATTTTTTGTAAAAGCAAAAATAACCCATACACACCATTTATGCTAAAATTTAAGTCAAGAAACTTAAGTAGTGGAAGAGAAGTAAAACTGTTAATGGAACCCTTAACTCCCTGTTCAGCCAGGTGCCAGTTCTGATTCTGTACAAAAATTTTACATGATTCTTGTAGTTAGAGCAGTGTTTGAAGGCTGTATGAAATTGCAAACTCATTACAGAAACCTCATTACCCAATATTGTGTGTAGCTGGATCATCTTGGAGAGGCCAAAAGATAATGGTGAATAGCTACATCCTCATCTCATAATTGTTCTTTCAAAGAGAAAAAAAATAAAAATTAAATGTGACTAAAAGAATATAAATTATAATGATTTTTCAGAATCATATTTAATTTTGTTTAGGAACCTGCTATAGTCCATCATGTGTCTTCACTGAATATTTATTTCAAAAACACTGCTGTGGACATGAAAATAAAAGTTGATAAAGGTCCCAGATTCTGGGACTCGAAGTCTCTTTGGGACCTAAAATTCTGAATTAGGAAATATATGCTTTAATGAGTAAAGACCCTGTCCTCTCAATTCAGATGCTAGAAAGTTTATTTACAGAGTGCATCACTTATCTGTAGAGATCTCTAAAAAGAGGCTTACTGTTGGCAGAAGAATTGGCAGGTAAGTTGTTCAAATTAAATGTTTGGGAGGGAAAAAAAAAATCACCACTCTTGCTGAAACTGAAGGCTTAATCTGCCTTTTGAAAAGCTAGAAGCAATTGTATGCTACATTTTATTAGAAGTAAGGAGCAAATACTATATTCGAACACAGATGGAAACAGCTCTTCAATCTTTTACAAATAAATACAAATAAACACTGATGATTCAAAGTAGATGGTTGTGTTAGGATTGCACAAATCCCGCATCCCAGTGGAGGTGAGGCTGCCATAGCTCCGTGCCTTTGATTCCAACCTGCAGTTAGGCTGAGCGCATATTCCCAGTCCACGCAGGCAGAGATGCACATACACAACATATGTAAACTTACATACATATACACATGACTGGCCACAATGGTCTACACAGGCAGAAACAGGAATTGGTAGAACAGAATTGGTAGAAAGACAGGCGCTTTTTTATACACTTATCCTTTAGTCTTCAAATATAGTGTGTACTGCTGTTCACAGGCACTAAACGGAGAGGCCTTCTTAGAATATATGTTCAAGACTGAAGCTGTCTGGTGTTATTTGTCCAAGTTTTGTTACAGTCTGACTCTGCAATTTGCTCATTACAATTAATTAAAAGTTTTCATACCGAAAGTATTCTTTTTCTTTAACAAATAAATGAAAAGCGTCTTGTTGAAAACTTAGTAAGCTAAGAACAGTTCAAGTGTATTTTTGGCTTTTTGTGACACTGCTTCTGTTACTTAACAAGAAACTCCTTTGGTTATAAAGGTGAAAGCTCTCCTTACTGAAAAAGAAAAAAAAAATGGAGATACATAACTGACAGGACCTACCATGTAACACATCTTTTTGGTTTTCTTCGCAAGAAAAAAACATAAATTTGTATAAAATTCATTAGTGACATACTAAAATCTAGGGGTCTTCATTGGAACACTCTTAATAATAAATGGAAATCTATAGTTTATCATATTCCTTCATCCCTGCTACCTCAAATCACCTTTCTTCCCTTTCTCCCTTCCTCATCTGTGGATTGCTTTCAAAGGCTCTCATAATTATTAATTTTTTTTAATAAGCAGGGTTCCTGATTATAGAAGGAAGACAAAACAAGCTGTTGCTTATATTAATGGACATGAAAAACGGAATGCTAATAAGCTTACAGTTTTCAAAAAACTTCTTGAATTTCATGATTGCTCTAACACTAATAATTAAATACTACCTCCATGTTACCCTGTTATAGAATCATAGAATCATCTAGGTTGGAAAAGACCTTTAAGATCATCAAGTCCAACCGCTAACCTAACCTTGCCATCCCACCACTAAACTATGTCCTTAAGCACCTCACCTATCCTTTTTTTAAATACCTCCAGGGACGGGGACTCAACCACCTCCCTGGGCAGCCCATTCCAGAGCCTGACAACCCTTTCTGTGAAGAAGTTAATTCAAGGGATTTGTATAGTTGCCCAAATTCATCTATATTTATTCCTTTCATTTAAAATGTGAATGTTTTTGAACTTTTTATTTTCCAACTATTGTCTTGAAAATTATTCTACGTGCTTTAATATCTTCTTATATCTTTCTTTCTTTTCCTCTCACCAGAATTCTGTTTTGGACTGACTGGGATGCAAATTTTCCTCGCATTGAATCTGCTTCCATGAGTGGAGCGGAAAGAAAGATCATATATAAAGATATGGATACTGGAGCCTGGCCTAATGGCCTTACTGTAGATCACTTTGAAAAAAGAATAGTATGGACAGATGCCAGGTAAAGTGATAACTGTATCATTATTATATAAATATTTATAAATCTGTGGTGTCAGCCATGGATCCTGGCTCCCCATGTCTTGGAGAGCAGTTGCCCATGTGTCCTCCCTGATGCTTCCACATGGAAGACCCAAGCTATTTCACTATATTTTCCATAAGTTCGTGGAATGGAAACTGATTTTTCCTGCTGTATTTTCACTACGTGGATGTAAATTCGAGTTTAAAAACAGTATACAATCAAAAAAGTATTTTATATCCCTAGTTAAATTAATAATCTGAACTAAATGATCTCTGAAGTTAATGATTGCACTGTAAACATTCTTTGGTCTTACCAGTATGTAAGAGTAAGGTTTTTACACATTTTGCTCCAATGTCATAATAGATGTGTGATTTTTATGTTACTTTTATGTAATCTTCAATTTGGGATTATCTTGTAGATCGGATGCCATTTATTCTGCATTATATGATGGAACCGGCATGATAGAGATTATACGGGGTCATGAATATCTTTCTCACCCTTTTGCTGTTTCTTTGTATGGGAGTGAAGTATATTGGACAGATTGGCGGACCAATACACTTGCAAAAGCCAATAAATGGACTGGCCAAAATGTCAGTGTAATCCAAAAAACAAGTGCCCAGCCATTTGATCTTCAGATATATCATCCAAGTCGTCAACCACAAGGTGACTATAGAGTAATTAATTACTATTCCTATGGCGGGGGGGAGTATTCTTTTTATATACAAAGACCTGTATATGAATTTGCCGTGAACTGACAATTCTTAATGAAATGTCATATTCAGCACTAGTGTTCCTTGGGTGGTAGCAGAATCTTTATTCAAACTAGAAGCTTCCTGGGATCAGTCTATGTTAAAGTTGTCCATCCTGTTCTTGATCTCTTACAAATATGGTGCAGAACCACATTTACTGAAGCCTTCCAACTTTTTTTTTTTTTTTTTAACGGGAGTAACTGGTCTGACAGAAGTAAATATAACAATGTTAGCTGTCTTTCTCTCCAGAGGAAGATGAACATTTCTGTGAAATAAACTGTGTATACAAATCTTAGCTGTATATATTCACTTTGTGCTCTAATTTGCCTTAGTTTACTCATTCCCTTGTCTCTGTATATTTGCTTTTAGTTGTATTGTTCACTCTTAGGACTGCATAACTTAGCATTCTGCAGTGGTGAAATCTACTTTTCTACATAAATAGCCTCAATGGGGTGTTGTCCATAAACTGACTTTTTCCAAAGCATATCCTATTAACTTAACAACTTTTATCTTAAAATAACATTTACAATTTTCAATTTTAAATTAACACAGTATGTCTTTCATGGGAGAATGAACTTAACCTGCTGGAGGCACGAGTTTGGAGTTTAAAACTTCTAGAAGCATCAAAACTTATTTTTGATGTGGATAACAATCAAAACTGAAAGGAAGTTCACAGTATATGCATTAATTAATAGGAAAATCTTTAATCATTTCTTGATACATTATTTTGTAACTTTAAAATCCAGTTTTCATCTGTATAAAGCTTCCCTCTTCATATGTAGATATTTCAATTTCAATCTTATACCAGCTTTTATAGTATAACCTCTATTTATACCAGGGCACTGCTGTATAGTTGTGGTAAGTGCATAGACTTTGTCATTATGTAGGTAGTCCAACAGTAGTTGTGTATTTAGGAATCTTCAGCTACTGTAACTTAAGATAAAACTATATTAATCTTGAAAATGAAAACTGACCATATTTTTATCTATCTGGTTTAATGAAATACTCTATTTAATTCCTGATAAAAAACGCAGGAACCTGTAAAACTTAGCTCCTTGAGATGGATTTACAGTGTCTGTTGCATAGGTAAAAAGACTAATGATTTTCCTATAATTTCAGTTTAAGCTTGAAATTATCACTGAATAGTGAATCTCTCTTTCAGATGGTAAATACTCAAGAAATTTGAGTGACTTCAGTGGTCCTACGTGTGAACGTTCATGAGGACCAAGAAAGAAACCACAGGGTAGCCCATTAGTTGCATATCTAGTATTTTTCGAGACTATAACTATTTATTACATCCCTGAGGATTGTGAGGATTACAAATACAGAGATTTTGTTTAATTGGTGTGAAATTATTTACCACTCTCAATTTTCTGGATTCAGTTATGGCAATATATAGACTGTGCCTAAGCATGTTGCTAATAACATAAGCAATAATTAAATTCGAATTAATTAGAGGGACTTGGCACATTTTGCTGTGATTTCATCCTGGTACCTACCTGTTGGTAGCACTATCTGCTGGTCCAAACACGTTGTCCTGCCTTCCCTCATACTTCCCTTTTTCCTCAGCCGCTGTCTGGTTGAGGATATGTGAATCCAAGATACTTAGTACAGTGCTGACAACTGGCAATATTCTTCTTCTTCCTAACAGTTATCTCCACTTCTACCATCATAAAAAAGAGAATTGTAATTGGGCTTTATAGTTCCTCTGTCTCTGACTTTTGAAACACTGAGCCTTTCAAAGTCCTTGTATCCCTGACTTGGGAATCATAAATGTTAATGGAAATAGTTGGAAAGTGTTGATACATAGTCATTTGCTAAGAGTACTTGGACTTCTGAATCAGATGCTTGACTTTATTCTATGTGAAATAATGTGTATGAGGTGGGTAGCTGAAGTAGTAATGAAAGCATATGATAGGATGCTGAGCAGAAGAAAATGGTCCTGATTAAAGTTCTCCAGTTATTTTGTTGGAAGGACACGCAGACATCAGTTGTCTCAGTGGATCCCCATGTAAAATGAAGAACTAAATGAAGTCACATTTTTCAATATAACTATAGTTATGTTGATATTTTAAATAAATTTAAATTTACAAAAAAAAAAAAATGTAGGGCAGGAAGATGTAATGATATTGCTGACAATTTCAAAGCCCATTCTTGGAAAGAGATACATCAGAGTACTGATCAAAAAGAGAACAGATCTCAGAACTTCTCAACCACAGCTGGAATGCCAGCTTTCTCAAGATAGTCCAGCTCTTCAATATAGCTTTCTTATACACATGTAGCAAATCTTTGATTAGTTGTATCAGCCATCAAAGGGAAGAATTAAGTGTCTGTAGGCTTTTTTTTTTTTAAATTATTTCAATAATTCATGAGTTATTTATAAACAACACAATAGATCATCCAGAACGGAGCAAGTCATGATTAATGAATGGAGTTGCCCTCTTATTGATTATACATATGTTTAAGTTTACTCCTAGCAGGCTTTCTTCTGCAATGATCTTAATCTCTCCTATATCCCATAATCTATTCATTCTTCTATACTATTTCTCCATCACCTGTCTGGGACGTTCTGTAGGTTATTTAGTGTAAATGGGCTTAAGGATACAGATCATCTAGAGTGTGAATAATATATATTTTATAGATACCACATCCACAACAATGCTTAGTTAATATGTGAATATATACTTAAGCATATAAATGTGTACATATATGTACTTCTAATATGTAAATGTATATGTACATTTTCCCCCTTATTTTTATAGGTTTGAGTTCAACATTACATTCTGACATGCTTGAGATACTACCGGATGCATTATCTATTAGTAAATCAAGTTCTGTTGTTACGAGGCACGTATGGGCCTTATCTAGCTATAGCTATATAGGTATATCTTCTAGCTCTAGAAGCTCTTGGGATGTGCCTTGGAAAATACCGATGCTGAAAAAATAATTTAATATGTGTTTTTATTGTGAACTATAACAAAAGACGGTGAGTTAATTTGTATGTAAATAGAGGAAAGTAAAAAAGACCACTGGAGGATGTCCACCAGTCAGTTATAGAATGCTCCATGATCTCTGGATAAATTTCTACTCTTCTGCCAAAAAGTTGATGGTAATAGAAGCTACTTTAAAATTCACATCACATACACTTGGGGTTTTTTTAATATTGAGAAATGATATTTTGTTTTTCTTCTCACCCAGGGTTTGTAGTGTTCAGTAAGCTATTCAGACTTTTATGTTAGTGGGATCTGAACAATCTTTATTTGAAAACATTAAATCCTGACAATTTTGTATGGCTTTGTAAATGTCCTCTAACCCAGTTCTGCATTAGTTATACATCAAAATCTATGGATAACGTAAATGAGCACCAGCAAGTAAAATTCTCCCTGCATACTAGTAGTCAAAAGATTTGACAAATGCTCTCTAATAGCATGCATTGGAAAAAGAAGAGCAATGAATACAACTCACTGTTAGTTCATGAGTCTAAGAAAGATGACAACTGTGGTAAGGACTCGCAGTGAACAACTCTTAATCTACCTTGCAATCTGTGACATATGCTGTCAGGATACATTTTTCTGATGATTGTATTTTAAAAAAATAATGAACTTATGTTGAAGAAGAATGTTACTGTTTTTCAGTGGCTGTCAAGTTCATTAGGCTTTATTACTTTTTGAAATAAGCCTCCTACAAGAATTTACTTTTTACGCCAGAGTATTGTTCTAACAAAGCTGTCTGACTTCTGGACAATGAGTATGTACACCCAGGATCTTAAAATATGAGTGGAGTAAATAAACATCTCTGCACACCCCTTTCAAGTAATGTTTTTTGCTATTTTTTTATAATTAGTCACTTCCTGAACTTTGGGATTTGAGGAACTGTGTTGTACGTTTGGTGTTTTCACAGCAGCAGTAGAGTTCCCATTAGCTATTTCTTTCTGTCAGAAAAAAAACAACTATTTGCTGTTTGGACTGGGGCCAGGCAACATCTTTAGAGAGAGACTATAGCCTAGGGAGACATCAGTCAGCATTCCATAGTCACAGATACCTTGACCTCAAGGCAAGGTATAAGTTGAAGAAGAGTTTTCAGCCGTTGTTTGCCAGAATCAAGAAGTTCAAATATCAAGTTATGTAACTACAGCTTTTATTTTAGGATGTAGAAAACACCAGATCCCAATTTATGATTGGCCTTATGGGATTGCTCTAAATTATTCTCTTTTAATTGAAGCAATTTCTTTCTACAGATCTCCAGTACCTAGCTTTATTGGAGCTAGAGAAAAATGGTGATGTTATGTGATAATTTCTTAATTTTTCTTCTGAATTTGCAGCAATTTTGCAATAAATAAAACAAGATAGCATGCAGTTTAAAATCCCAAAATAAAATTAACAGCAGATCTACATTGCAAAATGTCAGTGTAAGGACAAACTGAAGGACAAACATTTTCTAGTATCAGCTCCATAGATATACATCTGGCTCACTTATGTAAGTGAAAGTTTATTGGCTTTTAAAATATTTAATGCAACTTATTTTGATTGAAATAGAGAAGAGCTAAATAAATTCCAGTAGCCTAAACAAACATTATTTCAGTTAATCTAGGACAGATGCTAATTTAAGGTAGTGGAGTTACAGTGGATGGATAATAGGTTCATCTGTTTGTAAACCACAGAGGATTGTGGAAGACTTCATCATCTGTTGCAGAATGATATCATATCTCAGGAATACAAGTTTGAGACCTACTTATCTTCACAGAATCAAAGCTGTGTGTCAGGAATGCTGTTAACATAGCAAATACAGGTTTTCTAGGAAGAATATTTTCTCAACTACCACTATACTTTAAAAATCCACTTGCTGCAAAGAACAAGGTCTTCTATTTTAGGCACAAGAAGTTGTACTTGTACCATGAGGTGTACTATGGAGGACAGTGATGAGAGGAGTAAATATAGTGCATTGGAAGGATCACAGCTTGAAAACAGTTAGAAAGCTGTGAATTCCTCACACATTCCCCAGATTTTACAGTTCTCAAGGGTATTACTTTGAATGTAAAAAAAAAAAAAAAAAAAGCCCCAAAACACGGCCATGACATTATTTTTGTTTTTTGCAAGTTGAATTTTTATAGACTAAAAATCAGGACAAGCAGTATAATAACTGATGAATATAAAGTATATTGATACCACTGGGCTCTCTTGTAATTAAAACATGAAAAACATTTAACTTCATAGCACTATTTTGTTGCAATATTCTGTTGCAGCCTGGATTGCCAGCTGTTTAAAATAAATAACTTTTTACAGAAATGTAGCTTAAGATGCACATGAGCAAAGTTTTGGCTATTTTATTTTGGGAGATTTTATAAATTGTATTAGTTCGAGATTTTATCACAACCTTCCTGTGTATATTCCTTTTACTGTAAAACCAGCAGCAAGATTGGTATATGTATCATGCAGAATATACTCAATCTCTCTGAACTTTAAATTGGATTTCTTTGTGCCTTGTGAAGGTTCCATTTTTGTTTTAGGAACTATAAAAGCAGTCTTTCCTAGCTTTGTCTTAACTCAGCATCCTGTCCTTGACAATGACTGATCAGCGCCTACAGGAAAGTATGGAACTGGGGGAAGGGTAACAGCCATGCTCCTCCTGTAGAGCCCATCAGGTTCCAGTAACCTGTTACTGATTTATTTTTTTTTTTAACCGAAACCGGTATCTTTGTGCTTTAAAGGCTTTAAAGCCTTTGACTGATTCTTCTTGCGTGCACTTTTCTTGTTGACTTTTGAACTTACACAAACTGTTGATGTCTGCAACTTTTTGGGCAGATGGCTCTGGTGCGTAACTGTGTCCTGTGTGGGAGAGGACCTCGTCTTGCTTGTTTTGACCCTAATGCTTGGTAATTTTGTTCGATGTATTTTCGCCCTTGTATTAAGAGGGGTATTGGACAGACATTTCAATAGTATAAATAGAATCTGTTGCTTCAGAAAAGGATCATTTAGGAATGGATGCTATTTCAGCGCTCATCCTCATGTATGTAACTTGGGATTGGTTTTTTTTCTTTTATATTACTCTACATGTATTGAATTTTATCAGGTGTTTTTTCCTCAGTCACTCTGTCATGTAACTGTTGTGTAGCTTTTCACACTTGGATTTAATTTAATCGCTTGTCACTCCTTTTTTCTTTCTTACTTTAACAGTAAATTTCTGATTTTTTGGAAGTTTTCTGTAAAGCATAGCACCTGCTCCTAAAAGTACTATTGTCTTTGGCCTTACCACATGGTGATACCCTAGCATTACAACATTTCTTATTCTTTTACAGCTGCACTTCTTAGTTGCCTAGTATGTCAGTATGCTTTTTTTAAGGTTTTGGAATTATATCATTAATTACATTTTTCTCTGGGTTGGTTTTTTTTTTATTTTGTTTTGTTTTTCTTCCAGTACCTCTTCACCTCAAACTGTACACTGGGAGGGATGGGAAACAGAAATTCATTAACAAGAGCTTCAGAATTAACATAAAGCTATTATACCATATACAGTAGAGTATTATGAGGAATTGTGCTAACTTTGCATTAATAATATTTTTGTTTATTTTATAGACTCATAGAATCACAGAATGGTTTGGGTTGGAAAGGACCTCAAAAATCATCTAGTTCCAACCCCCCTGNTTTAAGATGGTATACTGGCTAATTCTTCAAGTGAATGATTAAAAACTCAAGTAGAAATACTGAATATAGGCAATAAATATGTGTTTTAGAACTAATGCATTCTCTGATCAGTCCTAATTTGCAAATTCCAAAGATTGAAGCTAAAATAATCAGATAAAATCATGTAGTATAAAGATTTTAGCTTGACAGAGTACAGCAGAAGGATCTTTGGCCTTATGAAATGCAATACTAGAGAAAATATTGACAGTGAGCAGAGGATTTGATCTATAACTGGTTTTAAATAGGAGTGGGTGGGAATAGATTGTTGGCAATTTAAAGGTATCCTTTTGATGTAACTGTAGTGCATATATTTGAAGGTGTAGGCACAACGTCATTATTTTGTCCACCATGAAAGTATAAGATTAAAATTTTGCCTAGCTAAAATCTGATGGCAAGAAGGGACAGTTTCAATATGATGTTCATATGGAGGGTAAGTTAGTCCACAGTGAATGCATATTCGAGAGGTTGTCAGAGTAACTGTTCATTTGTCAATGGGTGATGAGAGTGTCTGCAGGGTTTTTAAAGGGTTACTGGTCAAGAAAAATAAACATTTTGTATAAATAGTGTTTTAGAGAGTACTCAAGAAGAACTGGATGACAGAGTGACATATGTATATCTGTGTGCAGTACTGTAAGAAAAAACAGATTGACAAGCAATCAGCAGTGGAAATCAATTAAATAATGCAAAAGACTGGCCGGTTGGTGAAAATGCCAGTTCTGTTGGTTTCCATGATCAAAAGGAAAATAGATTGGTGGAAATGATTAGGAAAGGAATAAAGAACCACGGGTAGTGAACTGTGATGCTGTATAAATCCATAGCGTTCCCATATCTTCAATACTGTATACAGATCACATAAAAGATACCGAGAAAGCTTGACAGGTTGATTGAGAATATAGGAAAAGATTTTGTATGACGACAGGTAAGCTGATGCTTCTTGAAATACAGCTTATAGACAGGCTTCTGTATGATGGCAGTCTGTGAAATCATAAATGGCAGGGAGAAGTTGATTAAGGAATGGTTATGTGGTTATTCACAATAGAAATAAAAGGAAGTGTTAGAACTAGCACAAGGAAAGAAAAGAGCCAAATTTTTGAGAGTCAAAGCAATAGCGTAGCTATTTGCCTTCAAGAGAATTAGTTTTTATTAGAAAATAAAGAATGGCTTTAGCTGTTTGTTCTTCCGTGAAAGCATTAAGAATATGAGAGAAATATATACATATGTTCTGGTATAAATCATTTTTAGATTATAGTAGTTTATTCTTCAGACTGTGCATGCATGTGGAAATAAATACATCTGCCTTATAACACTTCCTTTTCCACCAATTTTGTATTCCATGATATATGAAGGGAATTGTGATGTGAACAGATAGTACACAAGCGGTATTGTCTCTTCTTTGTTGATGCTCGTAGCACACTTTAACCACTACTTTTTCTTTAACATGATCATTAATCAGCATGCCTTTAATTTTTCTGCTGTATGTTCTTCTATTTAAATTTCATACTGAAATAGCAACTTTGGTAGAGAAGAACATAATGCACTACTTGCACAGAAAGATGCAATGGGGATTATTTTTCTTGGGCCTTAAGTAGATCCTTGCCACAGAGAGTGATATGCATGTAAAGAGGTTGAGGTTCCATTGAAATTACTGCTTTGTTTTGGCAAATAAATTAAAGGGAACAGTTTTATGAAACATATGACTAAACTGTAAATCTTGCAGCAGCAGTGTTAAGAATGCCAAAAAATGCAGGAGGTTGAATCACTAGATGATCTCCTGAGATCCCTTAGAACCTCAATGACTCTGTGATATCCTTCACAATACTGTCAAAACCCTAAATTATGTTTCATTTTTGATGTGTAGTTCATAGACACAGCTGACTTGTATTTGCTAATATTAATAGTCCATTAATAATGGAATCTTATCTTGAAGGACCTCTGGAACCTTCTTAACTTCAGTCTCTTTTCCTCATCTTCACATTTCTTATCTTCCACATGAAGTTGTGAACTTATTAAAAGATATCACCCCATATTTTTTCACATTGTTACTACAGGTACAAGAAAAATGATGACATTAAACATTTCTCTATTGTAATTTTTGGGAAAGACAAAATCAAATAGATTCATCACATAATGATAATAAGATATTTACAGTCCATTAGCTGTCAAAGATATTAAGTCATTAACCAAGAATAAATATTTTTAAGCTTATTGGCCCAGCTGACCTTTTGTCAGATGTTTATAAGAGCTGACAGAGAGGATAAGGGATGCTTCTTTTAAATAAACCTTAGAGTAGTGGGAGAAAGTGCAAAGGCTGGGAGAGCGCTGAGTGGCCTCCAGCGCTGCCACTGTCTGAAAGGGGCAAATGGGATGACTTTACAGAACACTGTAAAAGCCTGTGAATTTTTGATAGAATGATGACAAATGCTGGATAGAATTTCATTAACCTGTTTATCCAAGGTTTTGAAAGTTTCATTCTTCATGTAGAACTGCTCAGACAAGTAAATATTTGAAGGATTCAGGAGTTAATGAAATAATTTAAGGAAGCATGCATTGATGAAAATGACAAGCGGTTCAATGAAGCAAACCTTGAGTTTGCCTTCAAATTTTAGTGCTTGAGTTTGAGCTAAATTTATTTCACAAAGAAATTCAAACATCAGATTTCTCTGCTTATCTAATTATATTGCAGGCTAACGCACAGTTGGAGGAATATATTCTAAACTAATTGATTTTGTTAATTATAAGTTTGTCTTTATGAGTCAGTCATTCTCACTTCCCTTTTCATCACTATTAATTTTCCAAGTTTTTTTTTTTAGTAAATGGATAAATCAACATTACTTTATGCTTGGAATGTTTCTTCAGGACTGCTCTGGAACTGTATGTGTGTAATAATGAATTAAGATTATAAGAATAGTTTCAAGGTTTTGTAAGACTAAGAAGTTTTCTCTGATCAGCTTTCTGATCTTTAAAGCAATTTTAGCACATCAAGTTCGATCGGTGAACTACAGGAAGCTACAAGAAAAAAGCTACGCTTGGGAGAGGTTTTTCTTTGAGAAAAGTAGAAATAATCAGACATGTTTTTTCAAATAATTTTTGCATGTGAGATTTACAATGAATATTCTAGTAGGTAGATCAAGTTGAGAGGGAACATTGAATTTGCCAAACTTCATCACATAATCTAAGCTTTGAGTCTTCACAAAATAAAATTAGTTGTTCTGGTCTTCATCAAATTAACATTTTTTTTAATGCCATTTGTCCTGGTTAGGAGCGTACAGTTCTTTACATTTAAGTGTTATAGACTGCAAAATTAATATGTCACAATGAAATTTTTCCCAGTGGCTTCATGAAGTTACAATGATAAATTTTGTGCCTATACTAACAAAACCAATATAAAAAATACATGGACAAGAGTTGAATTTTAACCTAAAAAAGTGACTAAAGTACAAGCTCAGTGAATGAGTGAGGCTGGGTTTGTCTTCAAACAGAATATCCACCACATTCTCACCAGTGTAGCTTGTGCTAGTTTGAAAAACCTTAGTTCCAAAAGATGTTTTTATATTTTGTGTATTGTTTTATTCAATTTTAGCTTCCAATCCATGTGCTGCAAATGAGGGCAGAGGTCCATGTTCTCACATGTGTCTGATCAATCACAACAGAAGTGCTGCATGTGCCTGCCCACATCTGATGAAACTGTCTTTAGATAAGAAAACATGTTACGGTAAGTTTTCCTCCCAAAGCCTGACAATTATATTGATTTTAGAATTTTGAACTGGACAAATATAATACATAATCTTAAAAAGAATATTTACAGTGCATCTTAATGATATATTTTAAAAGCATATCTAATTTTTGAGAATTGATAACTTATTTCAATATATGAGGTGTGTGGATCTTTGATATTTATTACCACAGCCCTTTTTTCTGTTGCTTATGTGTATGATATGTTAGTAAAACTTATCTCTGCAAAACAGGTAAAATATATACTGTAAAATACATCATCAGAAAATGATGAGTCAGGTAAGCTGAATAACAAAAAGGTACTCAATAGCTTAATTCTGTACCTTTTCTTCTAAAGATGTCTTAGTTTCACTTTCAGGGATTAAGAAAATGAAATTTAAGAGCAAATATTAGAAATGCAGCCTTTCAGGGTAGCTTTATAAAAAATACAATAAACACTCTGAGAGCTTTTATAGCTTAAAAATGTCAACTAGTTGTGTCTATCCGTAAAAGCTTGTACTACGTTAATCTTTTCAGTATTGATTAGTAATGTTTAAGAAATAAAAAAAAAAGTATTTTGTTATATCACGGGTACTAGTGGGGTGGAAGTTACCTTTACAGTTCATACATGGACATTTGCTCCAATAATTTAGACTTCTGAGGTAAAAAAATCACCCTTTTTCATTAGTGGATGTCTAAATTGTAACAATCAATGTGTTCTGTGGGTTGTTATTTTTCTTCTGCCTGTTTGCTTTTCACTGCTTATACACATTGTAGAATTCCTCCTGAGTTTTGTTGTTCGCAAAACTTCCCTGTTACAGTGATACAATTTTCCCCTGAGATACCAAATGTTAATATCTGTTATGCGCAAAGGAAACAGTATTTTTTTGATTGAGATAAGTGGGGTAAAATTTATAAAATATCATTTTTTACATTTTTCCTTAGACATTCACAAGACCATATTGATTTAGTAGTGTAGTAACATCATGTCCAGTGTCCAGAATTAATATATTTTTCCTGTGATTTTTATGCTCTATAAGATACTTTATTTCTCCATTGTCACTAGGCTGCAGGTTTTCTGGAGATGTTAAATAACTCATATAAACTTCATTTACACAATTGTAGAGTGATCTCAAGTGAATGACTTAGACTTCCCTTAGTGATGTTGTGATGAGGATGAGTGATTTCATTTTTTCTAACAGAAAGGAAGAAATTTCTTCTTTATGCAAGACGTTCAGAGATAAGAGGGGTGGACATAGAAAACCCGTACTTCAACTTCATTACAGCCTTCACTGTTCCTGACATTGACGATGTGACGGTCATAGATTTTGATGCCATTGAGGAACGCTTATACTGGACCGATGTGAAAACACAGACCATCAAGCGTGCCTTCATTAATGGGACTGGCTTAGAAACCATTATTTCACGAGGTAAATAGCACAACATTGAAATAAAAATAAAGAGTGATAGGTAAATGTGTGTTATAAGCATGTGTTACTTCATTCATAATTCATTTTTATTTGAATAAATTGAGATGTAGTAGTAACATTGCTTTTATACAAGATTGAAATGTGTAGTAGAAAATGGAAATAATGTCTTCTGGGGAATGTAGAAAGAATAAAGATGAAAAGCAGAAAAATAACAGCATTCTGATGTAGCTTTGCATTGAAGAATTTCACATGGATTTCCTATGTCCTTTGGCTATCTGTGCTGACCTAGTGAAGAAATTAGCTCGATCAGAGTTATTTTTTTTCTTTCCAGTCCATGTAGATCTTTTGGCTTTGGCACCATTGGTGAAACATAGGATATGGCAATGTTGTGGCAGCTTTGTAATTTTGGTGATACTGATGTTATGCATTTACCTGTTGTCTTGCAACATGTGTCATGCTCAAACTGATTGCCATCAGGCTGTTTCAGTACTTGAATGCTATGAGGAAGTGGAGTACTACAATTTAGGCTTTCATTTTTGCTGAGCTTCTTCATTATAGGTAGGTTACTTACAGCAATAAAAGGAAACTTAAAATATTGCAAATGGAAAATCATGACTAGTAGTTTTTTTCTGCAGTTAACATCTTCATTGTTCTGATACTTTTGCTCTGTACTTTGAATGCAGAAACTTAATGGATTGTAAAGTTTAGACCTGATTGCTTTAACCCTATGTCAGTAGCTCTGGTATTAAAGTAATACCATTTGTTGTCCTTGCTCGTGGTAGGGTTTTGTTTGGTTGTTTTTTTCCAACTACCTTCAGTTCCTCTCCTGCCAGCGCATGATGTTCTTCTGTTTGTAATTTAGCTACCTGCTTGAAAATAGGAAAACTGTCTGACAGGGACTATCTGGAGGCAAATTCTACAAACTCTGGTTTGTCAGCTGTTATATATATGTTTGAAGGGGAAGAGGAGAAAAGAAATAACTCACTTTTGTAAGATCAGACCTTTTCTGATTTTGAGAACAAATAAAAAAACCTGAAAACCTTTAGTTGATTATTTTGGGATTTCAGAAAATGAATTTAACCTTTGCCCCAGGTGTTGCTTTAGAAGAAATTTGTTCTGTATTAGCATATTTTGGGAAATCATTGGACAAATATGCCAACATCCCCACTTGACTAGGTAGATTGATAAAGTAATTTATTTTGTGTGGGTATCTTTATATTTCCCATACTACCTCAGAGACAACTTTATTGGAGGCATTTTTCAGAACCAGTAATGAGAACAAGGCTTAGAGTTCATCTCAGAGCTCCTATTTACATCATGAATTGAGGTGCCCAAAAGAGAGAGAGTTGTTTGTTTTTTAATGGTAGTAGAATAAAAACATTGTTTTACTGTATAAAATATGTAATGAAAAATCACAAAACTTGACAAGAAACAATGAAACTTACAGAAATATAGTATGTATGAGTGTTTCTGTTAATCATGCATTCTTTCATATTCTTTTTATTATAATAGCTTCTGTGGTGTTTTTTTGTGGAGTTTTTGTGCCAGATGTAACTTATTATATATAAAATTTACAAAATTACCATGTTCTAGCACATCAAAGCAGCATAAGGACTACTTATTATGTGTCAATTATCTTGTTTGCTTACAGTTATATTTTTATACTTCTTATAAGGACATAAGAAGCTTTGTAAGCACATACTAATGGGATTCTCATTGGATGAAGTCTTATGCCAATGTCATAAAATGCCAAAGTCATACTTTAATCTTTTTAAGAGTATGAAATACTTGTTTTCTATTTCCTTCAACCAAAAAAAACCCCAAAAAGGCAAGGGATTGGTTTAAAATGGGTCAAGGCTATGTATTTGGTGTCCTTTGCATTTCTAAAGTTGGCAAACTTCCTAATGCTCAATCACCATTTGACCTTACGTATATGCAAGCCAGTCCGCAGCCACATCCGTGTTAGTTTCTCAATGACAATAATTGTATCTGTGGAAGTAACCATATTAAGTTGACAAAGAGATAGTGTACAAACTATGCCCTGTAATGAAATAATTAAATCACCCTTGGCCTGTATACTTGTCTACAAAGATGCTGGCCAATACGAACCATTGCTGTGCCAAGGCAGAGCAGCACGTTGGTATCTAGATCTTGAGCAGCATTTAAGGCAGATATTAACATATATTAACATTTTTTTAAAACAATACCTTGCTAAGGAAGACTATCACGTACAAATACACTTGTGAAGCTGCCGAATTAATCAACTCTTACTCAAGTTTTGCTACCTCAGGGTAATACTGGTGTTGTGGGTTAACCACAGAAGGCAGCTAAGCCTGACAAAGCTGCTCACTCGCTCCCCACAGTGGGATGAGGAAGAGAATCAGAAGGGTACATGTGAGAAAATATATGTGTTGAGATAAAGACAGTTTAATAGGAAAAGCAAAAGCTGCATGCAGAAGCAAAGCAAAATAAGGAATTCATTCTGTACTTCCCATCAGCTGACAGCTATTTAGCCATTTCCAGGAAAGCAGGGGAGTAAGTTAGAGTCTTGAAAGTCTTCCAAAATAAAACCAAAAAACTTGTAGCTACTTACCTACTTACGTGCTATAGAACTATACTATGGACCAGTGGTTTTAATTCAGATATTCTGTACTGAGCCTTCCTGGTGCTAAAAAAGGAAGCAGGTTTTTAAACTTCAGCATAGTTTCATTTTAGAAAGCCACTTAATGTTCTATATGTAAAGTATAATTGGCAACTAAAGAAATAGGAACCTTCCTTTTACATCATGAGTAATGTTTATGTTTATTAAATATGATTGTTGAACTTCCTAGTGGAGGCTAACTCATTCTGCATCATCATCTCTTAAGAAAACCACAACAAACCACACTTTTTAATAGTGCACTGAGTCATAAATGCTTTCTTAATTAGAAGAATACACTGCAAAACTTCAGCATCTGTCTGATTATTATTTTTGGACAGTAGGTTTTATGCTAAATTTTACAGAAGTATTTATGGAGGATTTCTCAAATCTTTAGTGCAATTTCCATGTTCTTATTGCAAGTGTATCAGGCCCAAGAAGAATACTAATTATTATTAATTCTTGGCAACTAGTTTATAAATACATCCTGAATAGAATCTTGCNTCATCTAGGTTGGAAAAGACCTTTAAGATCATCAAGTCCATCCTGAATAGAATCTTGTACAATATTGTTAACAAACTGTAGAAGTTGGGTGTTTTGTTTTTTTTGTTTTTGGTGTGGGGTTTTTTGTTGTTGTTTTTGGTTTTTTTGTTTGTTTTTTTTTTTTTTCATTTTCTCCAAGACTGAGAATAATTCAGAAGGAAAATCAAGAGAACTGCTTTCACTTTTTGCAGATATTCAGAGTATCAGAGGTCTTGCAGTGGATTGGATATCACGTAATTTATATTGGATTAGCTCAGAATTTGATGAAACACAAATTAATGTGGCACATTTAGACGGTTCCTTGAAAACTTCAATCATCCATGGAATTGATAAACCCCAGTGTCTTGCCGTTCACCCAGTGAAAGGGTAAGATATCTGTAGTTTTAATAAATAAACTATGGTAAAGCACATCAGATTTCTTCTGTGTTCAGATTTTGAGTTTGCTCATTCTGTTTTCTTTTAAACTTAAAGTAAATGCATGAGTTTGAAAGATTTTGCTGAGAATTTCTTGACTGAGTCCTGCTTCCCTACCAAAGCTTACTGTTGATTAAATCGTGCAATCAGTGGTTGTGTATTTTACCTGCTTCTAAACTTATAAATGTTTTCACTACAGATGCATTAAAAATTTTATGCACACAAAGCAACATTATATATAATTATAATTTTCTTCTTCAGTAAGCTCTACTGGACGGATGGTAACACAATTAACATGGCAAACATGGATGGCAGCAACAGCAAAATACTCTTTCAGAATCAAAAAGATCCTGTTGGTAAATACACTTTTTCATGTTTCTTTTCTATTTGATGGTGCTTATCTTGAAATGCTACTTAAGTATACCCTAATGTTTTCCATATTCTATATAGCAGAGATAAGAACAGGCATAAATACATGAAAAACACTGAAGTACTTTAGTGTTTCACAATTTATGACATTTTTGGCCCATTGTAATTGAAATCTACTGTATTGGGTTAAGTATAGTATTGCTAACTTCTAAGATTACAGTAGCTGTGGAGAGTGAAGGTGAAAGAGAACCTATCTGTATCTCTCAAACTTTAGATCATGCTTGAAAAAATGTATCGAGCAGGGTTTTAATAAGGTATGGATCTATGTGAGAGGATACTTTGACTAGAAACGTAGAACCTTCCTCACCAGAATCACAGCTGCATGATCAAAAGATTTGGCTCCTAACTTCTTTGCAGGTAAAGAAAATGGAAACAGTTGAAGCATATATTTCATATAATGACTTAACCTCAGTTTTAGTATTTGAGAATTAATATAGTTGATGATTAATTATGTCACTTTCTGGGGAAAAAAGACCAAACAAACCAAAACAAAAAAAGCCCCCAAAAACTCTCTCTATATTTATTTTTGGTTCAGGTCTCTTTCTTCTTGTAATTTCATTTTTTAGAGAGTTAAAGTGGTTACGTCAATTGTTGTTGCCTTATTAATGGCCCATCAATAACATGATTACATTTTAAAGCATTTATGGGTTTTCATAACTGAATATATTAAGCAAGCAGAAGCAAAAATTACCTAAATAGTTAAATATTTCAATAAATTTGGCAGGAGAGCATTACAACATGCTTTTTTTTTTTTTTTTATTGTCGACTTGATTTTCTATCTATCCACTTGAAGAGACAGTTATCTATTTATCTGGAGAAAAAAGAGTGGTAAACCACCTAATTTTAAGGTGAAGCTTGAACACATTTAATAATATTAGGACAATACTAAGAAGTAAGGCTATGTGCCACATTTTGCACTGAATATCCTGTGATCATAGGTCACAAGGTCCTAAATTGCAGTCCTTATGGTTTCTGTCATTGAGTGTAAGTAGCAGTAAAGCCACTGAAATAGATGGTAGAATGGTAAGTACTCTTTTTTTTTTTTTTTTCTCCCACCCCTGTAAGTATATCAGTACTGTCAAATGCTGCGTGTGCCAATCCATGTGGGTTTTGTGACATTTTTCTTCATGGACACGTACGTTTTCACTGATATCAGATGGACTATTCATGCAGTAAAACATTCCTGTAAGCCTTGTAGGAATGAGGAATTGTGACCTAAGTTTTTTACTTCACCACAGAGCTGGAAGTGAGACAATTTGTTTTCTTTCTGTAGTATTGGATTAATTTTGAACACCTTTCAGACCTGAGAAGAGTTGCTTGAAACAGGTTATATTCCAGATTGAAGGCTCTTATCCCATAATAATGAGAGCTATGGTATAAGGAAACCACAGACATTTCTTTTTTTTTTTTTCTTTTCTTAGCAGCCTGAAAGCACGCTAAATTGTAAAGTATGTAAAGTGTAGAATATGTAGTATGTAAAGAGTGTAGAGATATTTATATATGTATCTATGTTAAAGGAAATAAAGCTTGCACCTGTCGATTGCTGAAAAGCTTTTTAATTGGTAGACCTCTTGACTCAATTTTGTTGTCAGGTAGAGTGGACGTGAAAACAGATTCTGTTGCATGTCTGAGGAAAAATTATCACTATGATAAATGCAGTATTAAATTTCCAATATGGAACTCTGAATTCAAATACATGCAAAATGCCTGTTTTAATGGCTTAAATTCCCATGCTAAGAACAAGAAAACACCATGAAGAGCCAGAAAGTAGCAGTCTTAAATCCTTAATGTAATATATCATTTCTAACTGAGAAACTTTCCGTAAGTGAAGCTCTAGTTCATGCAGAGCTAATTTTGAGTATTTGGGGAGTGAGGCAAATGATCTAAAAAGTGAGTTTTCATTACGTATATGGTATGAATTGCTGGAGTAACCTTTGTGATACACTTTTTAAATAGTAGCATATTTCTGGAAATCTGAGTAAGGAAATTGGAAAATGCATATGAAAACAGTGATCACCTAAGTCATGGTAATATTTTTTTTTTTTTTAAACATGATAGAATTATCTGAGACCAATATTTAAAATTCTCTGGAGCAGATGTCCAAATTCATCATACACGGTGTCTGTATGTGGTCTTCAGAAAGTATACTTTTAATTGGAAAAATATTCTTCTCAGAAATCTAGGGCAAGTGCGAAATGGCAGGTATCGCTAGAAAAGGAAAAACAAGAAACTGAAACAAGTAAGGCGGATCTAAATCATCAGACAGAAGATTGTTCAATATTTTTGATGGACACAGTACTTTTCTGAAACCTCTTCTGGCGTGGTGGAAGAACACAGATGAACTATAGAATAAGCTTATTAGGCATAAGAGTTTGAAAACATTGGGGATGTGATTTATCATTATATACAAGTACAGGATTACTTGTAATATGTTTTATTTTAGGATTTTAAGTAACCTAACTTTGATGGAAGGAGTCTTTTAGTATGTATGTGGAATATGGTTGAAATAGAATTCCATCATAATCTTATCAAACTGAACATCCATTTTATCAGTGTGCATTTTTATCAAGTATTTGAAACCCTTCGGTAGTTTTGACTGAAAAACTGTTTAAAAAAAACCAAACAAAATGACAACAAATAGTACTGTCTACTTTTTTTTTGTTGTTGGAAAAATAATTTTTATTGTATGTATTGGGCAAAAATAACTTGAAAGATGTGATGCGTCATCTGAATATTTTAATGTAGTTCTGTCCCTTTGTGGGATGTGTTCTAGTTTCTCAGTAGAGCGATGGTTCACGTATCTTTTTTAGTTATGCTCTTTCTCCTTTGTCTGTTGTGCCACAGTGGAGGATCTGGGATGATCTAAAGATCCAAACGAAATGATTCTGTGATCTGCCATCTATATTTAAATTACTAGTTTAACAAATTTTTAAAACTTCAGTTGTTGATTTAGGAGGAGGGAAACAAACAGAAAACAAAAACAAACTCCCTTCCTCCCCAAACTGAGAACACTGACCTACATTAAGTTCTGAATACCAAAAGACATTGAAAAAACTGACAAACTGTAGAAGAAGGTAAAGAAAACATTACTACTTAATTCCCCAAAAGACAAAAGTAATAGCAGTACCTGAAGAGAAGATTTGTTTTCTTGAAAGGCTCACCCATGTCAATACCAGTGGGCCATCCTTCAAGAACACAGCTCATTGAAAATGCCTGAAGCAGAGGGTATGTGGAAAAAGTTGTCAGGAAAACATGGTTTTGGTTTTATTTTCACGTGCCATCTAGTGTGTATTGACTGAAATTCTGACTGCAGGATGTGTTTCTGACATGCAACGTAACAGCAAGCAGCACACTCCCAAGGTATATCAGGTCTTTCCTAGATTCCATCCAACTGCAGATCAGGAAGCTAGGATTAGAGTAAGTTGCTTTAAGACCTCTGTCAAAAAAGGAAATTACACTGTACATCTCTGGAGAAAATTTTTCATCTTTTACCTCACTGGTTTTTAAGAGCACACCTATATTTTAACTAATACAGCATAAGGTCTAAGCCAGTCACCCACACTAGAAAGCATTATGAATGTCGGTGATATGGCTAGTAAATTAATTATTTCATTAGTGAAAACAGGACAGGTCCTGAAAAAATCTAAATAAACACTCTCTGCCTACGTTAGGAATGGTATGGAATCATAGAATATCCTGAGCTGAAAGGGACCCAGAAGGATCGTCAAGTCCCAACTCCTGGCCCCACACCAGACCAGCCAAATCAGAACGTGTGTTTTCATAAAGCTTGGTAATAGGTGGAATAACACAACAGGAAAACACTTTGGGAAGAAAAATGTGGTAGACGAGGGGAGAAGGATATAGGAATGTTATTTCTGTCAGTTGCTGCTGTGTAATTGGAATACCCATGTGTAGAAACACAAGTTTTAATATCTGACGAAGTAGAAAACCTGACAAGAGAACATTGTAGTTGCTGTGCAGATTGCAGATTAGTGAGCAGCTGACTGGTAGCAGTCAGGAGTTACAGGGCATAGCAAGTGCTGTCCATCTCAGAGTAAGGAAACCTTTGGACTTGCGTATTACCTTTGTAACCCATAGTAAGGATCATCCACATTCCCGGGAAAGTTTCCAGTGCTAGGCTGAGGTACTGCAAGTGCTGCTTGTCGCCAAGGTCTGTGGCACTGTCTTTTCGCTTTGAGCAGTGCTTGTTGTACAAACGTGAGAACACGTATGTGCAGAGAGATGCTGCAAGGTCCATCTCTCCTGAAGCAAGTACTCAGTATCTTTACCCTCTCTCGAGCTGGGTAGTAGTTTCTCTTCCAGGTGATACACTTGCAGAGAAGGGGAGGCATATTGGTAACTGCAAAGGAGCTGGAAAGCTGTTTTTGAAAAGCTTAGAAAGCCGGCGCCTTTTGGCCTGCTATGTCAAATGTGCGTAAAGAAGTAACGACATGATGCCAGTGTAAGTACTGCAGCACATGGCGCTGCCTTCTCCTGTCAGGTTTTTGAGACTAGATCTGGCTTCCCACAGAGCAGCGGTTTCCAGAATGGAAGAAGAGTACTGTACAATATCAAGAGGTTGCTCTATAGAGTGAAATACAGTATTTTTTGGCAATTTGCTGCTGGATACCTAACGTGAATTCTGGGAAAGGTCTAGTACCAAAGTAAATTATTTTGGCATGTATTGTCACCATGCCAAGCGTATTTCACTGGGGAAAATCTCCTGCTACAATTACTTGAACATTTTTAAAGGCTTATAGAAGTCTGAAATACATTATCTCTTAGTTCTTTGTTCTTACTTCCAGAAAATTACATGCTTTGTTTGTTTAGTAGGTTATTTTGCAAGTATTTTTATTTCTACAGTTCTCTTGCTTGTAACTCCAAAGAACTGATCCTGAAGTCACTTCACAATGAAGTGAAATTAAAATTAATACTATAAATTTATTAAGAACTAGTATTAGGCTTTGGTATTTCAGCATTCTAAGCAGAGGGCTGTGCATGCAGGGAGAGAACAGACCTTTTATAGTTCTGAATCACAAACAGTATGTTTTCTAAGGCTTTATGTATTCATAATTGTAGAATATAAATGATGGCTTCTGGTTTGCATTTACTAGTAGTTAACGACCTCGCTTACAACCTCAGTTTATTCAAGTAATTGTTCATTGCCTGATAATACTCTTTCATCGATCACTCACTGATTGATTTCTGTAGATGTTGGGACAAATAAAAGGCAGAAATCTTTTTTAAAAGCATGTGTGTTTTCACCATACATGGCCAAGTTTGTTTGGTTTTCTCAATTGTTTTTTAAAGTATGAGTGGATAGATAACATAATTGTGTGTGTATATATATATTTCTTAAATGCACTTTTATTATGAAAACAGCTTAACACTAAATGCATATTATGTATTCAAGCCACAGTTAAAGTTGTATACATTAATTACAGGTTTATCAATAGATTATGGGGAGAACAAACTTTACTGGATCAGTTCAGGAAACGGAACCATAAATAGATGCAACTTGGATGGTGGTAATCTTGAAATAATAGAGTCAATGAAAGAAGACTTAACAAAAGCCACGGCTTTAACCATTATGGGTAAGTCCAGTGGTAATAACTTAGTCTTTAAATGATCGGAAGCTAATTAATAATGAAATATCAAAAACTTGGAGAAGCTATTGTTGGTTTACTGTAAATAATACATAGAGTACATTCATTAGTGAGACTGTTTTGCTCATGAAAAACAATTTTATGTTTCATTGAACAGACAGTTTACAATCTGTATTACAAGTATATTTTTCTAAGTATAGTTTTGCATATATATACATACAGGATAAGGGTAACAGACTGATGGCTTGTATTTCCTATAGTGACTTGTAAAGCATTTTGGAAGGAAGTGTGTTACGCTTTTTATTACAGAGAATTATCTACGACTTGTTTCTTCTCCTGCTCACTTCTTTCTACTATCTTAGTTCAGAATAGTTTGTGGGATTGGCTTGCACTTTGTCAAGACTTTGAGTTATGAATTGACAATTGATGATTTGGATTTTCAGATGTCTGCTAATAGTCTGTGTATTAAATTGGTTTGAAAAAACCTTGTTCTATTTGTTATACTTTGCACATTAGAAATGTTTAGAATTTTTTGAAACATCTAAATGATTAAAAAAATCAAAATAAGAATGGTAACGTAAGGCAAAATTCCTAAATTACTAAAAAATTCAGGAAGTCTTTAAGTTACAGATTGCTGTATATTATGAGACTATTGCTGTAAATTGACTGTTTTTCATATGCACATTCCTTGCTGGAGCTAGGATACGGTGAATTAAGAAATTCCAGTCTGACTCAAAACTAGTGATTTACATTATTCTAGAGATAACTTTAGAGCTTTCCACATTTCCTCCAAGTGCTTTGCTCACCTCTGTTCTGTTTCAATTAAAAAATATTTATTTTTATCCTGGATGTTTCAAAAAAAGTTCAGTTGGTAAGTAGACTTTTGTTGGGATAGTTGACTCATCAACTGCCAGTCTTTTTATAAAGTATTTTATTTGACTGATTAATTATATAATGTACATGTAGTTGGTGTGCCTGTGAAAGTTATTCTAAATGAACTCTGAAGACTTTATGCACATGGTGTAAATTAAGTCATATTTTAAAGTAGTAACTGCTAAAATAGTTTTATTATACACATATTTGGCTAGTGTTGAACTCTAAACGCTTTCCAAATCTGTTGGAGAGGAAATGCTTGTATATATACATTCATAAACAAATGGAAGTTTTGTGTCAAGAGAGAGTCATGAATGTTAATATAGAAGAATTGTCTTTCCTTGATTTGATTGTGACTAGAAATAGAATGAATAGATGACCTTTACGTTAGGGAGCTACTGGAAGTCTTTAATATGAGATGTTGTAAAGAGTGTTTGTTCGTACTGTCACTGAGATGCCTGTGGTGTGGATCCATCTGGGATATTGAATAAAGAGTTTATAGCTATCATTTGAAGAAGAGTGTTTCATGTTTGTTGGCATGAAAGTAGTTGAATTTTTGCAGGTGTGGAGATGTGAGAATTTCTGCTGTGTAGTTTTTAAACATATGTATACATCTAATACGCTTTGTTCTTATGGGTGATGACAATTCTTCCTACTCAAAATGGTAAACAAAACTTGCAATGTGTTTGGGTTTTTCTGTTTGTTTTGCTTTGGGGTTTTGTTTTTGTTTTGGAGCTGTAGTTGTAATAAACTGCAATATGACATTGCAGTATGATTCAGTCTATAAATCTGTTGGAGAAAAGTACAAACAAATATAGTTTTATAAACAGTACTGTATGTGCTGATTGAAAAACATGAAAAGTTTCTGTATTCATTTCTCCTATATGTTTTTATATTGTGGAACATACTGCAGCAACATAAATGCTGTCTATTTTCCTGAAATGCTGGTAGCTTTATATCAGCTTCTTACAGCCAGGCTTTCCTGCATATAAAATGGATCAGAACAGAAAATCCAATGTGATATGAAGCAAGAGACGAGATCTGTAATAGATAAATGGTCATAACTAATAATATATAAGAAGAATGAATAATTTGTTCTAATGTAAGATTCAACGTGATAGTGTGTGAAAAATTAGTACCCCTGCTGATTTGTTTGCCCACAAGTTTAATAGGAAGTGTTGGCAGGTGAATCGCAGTTATTACGATGTTTATTGCATCATTTTTAGTCCATTTCATAAATTTTCTTGACAACTTTTATCTAAAACCACAGTAAACACATAAAAACCCACATGAGTTGGAATGTTTCTTGTCTGTGTATATACTAAACTAACTTTTTTTACCATTTGAATTCATCAGTGACTGAAAAGAAAACAGATTTGATATCTCTGCCCAAACTCTTAACTGTTTTGTGGCATTTAGGTTCCACTCAGTGCTACAGAGTCTTGTAGGCTTCTGCTTTTTCTAATTTTTGCATTTAGTGTCTCCCCAGGTAAAATCGGTATTTTAGGCAGCTTGTATTTTTGGTTTCTTTATTTTAAGTATATGATCATGTCATATTGTTGGGTTTTGTTTCCACCGGGGCAGAAAGAAGACAGAGTTGGGTATTTTGAGACTCCCTTTGTACAGTAGTCTCACCAGGTCATGTACTGGCCAGTTGTTGTCGAGCATCAGAACCTTTATTGGTCTGAAAAGCTACAAACAAGGAAATGGTGGAAGGGACCTTGGTGAATTGATGAGGGAACAGAGAAATGTGATCTGAGATAGCCCTGCTTCCCATATCACCATCCCGCCCACCAAGGGTAGATACACTGGGGGAGAAAGGATTGTCAGAAAAATTGCTAAATTTCTAATAAATTTACTATACCGGTGATCTCTTCTAGCACCTCAGTCCTTCTTGCTTCTGAAAATTTTTTTTTTACCTGTTTGTGAAGCATCTCCTTACTACATCTTTCCCAACCATCGGGTTTCCTTGTCAGAAAGCATGAGCCCCCAGAGACACCTGAGGATAATCCAGTAGTCTGTGTGAAGAGCTAGTGTCTTCCAGTCCTTGTCTGGACAGCCTTTTGAACAGAAGAATAACAGATCATCTGACAACTTCCAGTGGCTTTTGCTATAACTTATAGTTTATGTCCCAGAAGATTTTTCAGAACTGTATAAAACTAATGACTGATAGAGGTTTGGCCCAAGACTGTCTCCTTTCTCGCTTTGGTAAACTCTGTGCTGTTCTGATATCTTTGTGTAATCTTGGTCTTTGATTCTGCTAATTTCAAAACGGGAAAAGAAATGAGCAGCAGTTAGTCACTCCATCGTTATGTACTGTGATATAACCTCAATAAATAACGCTAGCAAAGTCAGTAAATTTTTGGGTTGCTTTTTCATGTAGCTTATGGAGTTGTTCAGAACTTCCCCAGGCAATGATGAATGCCGTTCCCCTTTAGTAGTACTCCTCAATCTCCTCATTGTTTGTACTTCATTGCTTTCAATCCCTCTATCTTAGTGTTGCAGTTTAGCTGTTGTAAATTATTTGGAAGTTAGCACTACTGTTTCGGATGTTAACTGTTGTTTGGTCCTTCCCAGGCTCTGTTTAACATTTTCCTACTATTACATCCTTTAGCAGGAGCATATAGAAGATATGATAATGATAAGACATGAAAAAATAATGTTAGCAAACAAGTTGGTGCCAAAGTGGCTCTCAGGTTTATTCTTAAGGGAAGTGGAAACAAGTTATATAATGCACACCTTTCTGTATTTTGGTTCTTTCATTTATTGGTTTTCTACTCAGTAGTGTGATTCATCCATCTTTTTTCCGTATGCCAGGCTCCAAAATTCCTAGTCTTTTGGTGCCTGCTTTTGCTACATCTTTTTGAGCATGATATACATGGGATGAAAATTATAGTCCATTTGAATCTATACAAAATTACTATTTTTCCATGCCTACAAAAATTTATTTTGCTGTTGCCATTTGCTATTACAAAGATAATGTTATAAATCCATGATTAAGTAGTGTTTGCTTTTTTCTCTTCTCACTTTTTCTTCAAATACACATTCACTGTGTGAAATGTCAGTGCATGCAACATCAGTCATTTTTAATTAATTTACCATTCAAAAATACATGTGAATGCTTTGTTTAGTACCTCCCACTGTTTATTGCCTTGCATTTGGTCAATGGTAGTTTTCTGCTGCTACTATGTTAACTGTTCATTTTATTAAGTTCAAAAACCTCCAAAGTTTCTTCTGGTCTTCTACAAGCTGATCTAATTCACAGCACCCTATGACCAGCATAATTTTCAACACCTACTACTGACACCATTTACAAATTGATAACAAATATATCCACTGTGTTGGGAACTCAGGATGTTCCATGTGAGAGAATCTCTGATTTTCTTATATAGTACAGTGATACTTTTTGCAACATTAAGAAAATGCTTCCTATGCGTGTGTTAAGGTTTGAGTTTAATGTATCATTTTCAGTATCTGGTTTTAGCAGTTTTCCTGTAGCAGTAGCCAGTGTCTGAGTGTAATCAAATTATATAGATACTGCATTCTGCATGAAGTCTCATTTCCTGCCCTCCAAGGNTTCTTGTACTGAGGCCCCCAGAGCTGGACGCAGTACTGCAGGTGGGGTCTCATGAGAGCAGAGTAGAGGGGCAGAATCCCCTCCCTCGACCTGCTGGTCACGCCGCTTTTGATGTGGCCCAGGACACAGTTGGTTTTCTGGGCTGCAAGTGCACACTGCTGGCTCACGTTGAGCCTTTCATCAGTCATTACCCCCAATGAAAATGGTTTCTTGAGTCTAACTGAAACTGGTTGGAAATTTACCTTAGTGGTGAGAACTGTATGTATTTCTGGATTGATGAGCAGAGTCAGCATATTACAAGATTTGGATTACAAAGGGACTTGCAGGAACATCTGATGTATTTCCAAACTACCATATTCTTTCTTGAATGACATAGGGCTCTGAATCATAAACTGAGCATTGGTAAAAAAGTATTGATTAGTTACTGTAGGTTTGTTGCCAAGAAGAAAAAGGTATTGAAGGCTTCTCTCAGCAGCGGTAGAGATATTTGAATGGATTTTGCATCAGGTCCTCACAGAAATACAGTTTCTATAAAATCACAAAATTAATCTCATTTCACTACAAAATAGGAATATGATGTAGATTGTATAATGAGGATATAATTTGTTGTGTATTTGTGATTTTTTTAAAATACTTCTGGTAGAAACCTCAAAGGAAATACTCCATGATGCTAACTAGTAGCATTTTCTAGTTGTTGTTTACGAGTATAAAATAGAGTAACTTCATGTGGTGAATGATATTATGTGTAAGTGCTATTTCTGTTGAAATTCACATTAAAAAAAAAAAAAAATCAATCAGCCATACAACAAAATCAGACATATATAATAGCTTTTCAATGGGAGTGCAGATATTAGAACAATCTTTTGAACACAAACTGTATATAATACAGACATCAAGGTGTATTATCAAACAATCACAATAGACAGTAACAATGACAATGTTTCATTTTAGACAGAAAGTGTGAGTTCATGTCACCAAAGTATATTCATGGTGCCATTTACTTTCATCATGTGGTTAAAGATTTATTGCTTATTTGATTTCTGTTTTATCCTAAATAAAGTTTCAAAAATAACACCAGAATGCATTTCTAGTAACTCAAACAGTGGGAGCTGTGACTTTGCTGGATGTAATTGTGAAGTGAAAGGGGCTGCTTAGATCAGGAAACTTCAAATACATACACCTTAATTTTCCAAGTCATAAGTCTTCTAATTGCCGTAACACCATTCATTACATTAGCATTAATATATGAAGTATATCTAGGCAATTTGCCCAGTTATAAGTACAGTACATAGTTGTCTTCCATAAATACTCAAACCACCATTAATGAAAACTAATGGTCCATCAAAATTTGCATTCAGAGTACTGCTTGAAATCTCCAAAGGACTGTCCACAATGCTAGTGTAGCAATTTTTGGCATTTGAAATTGCTGTTTCCCAATATGTTGCTGCACTTAATGCTAATTACTGAACAAAATGGATAAATACAACAATTTTAATGTATATTATAATGCAGTTTCAGCAACAAGATTGTAATTAGTGATTGAATAACATTCCTGTTAGTATAATCAAGCAAATAAATCATTTAAATTCAGTTTGATATTTAAAGGTTTCAAATAGTGTTATTTCTTCCCTAGTTTGTGAAAGCAAGTTGTCTTTATGCTAAAGTCAAGTGGTTTTGTAAAATCATCCAGTATATCTTAAATTGAATATAGAAATGGATTAATTCATCTTAATACTAGAAATCACAGATGAGTTCTCTACTGAGAGATATATATTAATAACGCAGAGAAATAGTCCAAAATTCTGCTTAGAATTTTCATCAAAAATAGCTGTGTAACATGTTGGGGTGTTTTTGGTGGGGGACTGTGGTGTGGTGTCTATTGGCTACCCAGCAGTTTCTGAACAATTAAAACCTGTATTCTTCAGGTCTTAGGGCATAACTGTCCAGCTGTGACCAGTTCATGCTTTGTAACAAGTAGTCATAAGAGGTTCGTCCTCAAGATGTCTGTACTTAAGAATTTGTGGGTTGGTTTTTTTTGTTTGTTTTCGTTTTGGTTGGGTTTTGTTTGGGGTTGTTTATGTGTTTTGTTTATTTGTTTGTTTTTTCTTTGTTAATATACCTGAACTGTCAGGATTTGCATAAGCTTCACCTGACTTAAATTTTCAGGTTGTGTTTCTCATTTAACTCCCCATCCTTCTAAAACTTGTGGTGCACCATATAAAACCCCCATGTAAACGAAGAATACAAGTTCAGTAAGATTTTGTAAGATATATTTTTAATTAAATGTTTATCCAGATGTCATCTTAACAAGTATGGACAAGGAAGTTAAAAGAAGAATTTTAAAGCATATTTTGAGTATTTACTGATGATTTGTTCTTTTTTGACAGTATATAGATGGTATAGGAGACTACTCAGCCTCTGTGTTCGCAGTCAGGTACTTCAAGGACTAGTAACGAGTTTATGCTGTGATGATTTCTGTTTCTTGTGTTGAGAAGGGAGAGAGGAAGAACTCTGTGATCTGACATATCTGACAACGTTACTGGAAATTGTCTAGATGCTCTTAACTGTATATGAAAGCAGCAATAGTCTCATTTAGTAGCTCAGTAAGCAAGAGAGACACACGATGGAACATTCAATTGGTGATGTAGAAATGGTTTGGCTGTATACTAATACTACAGGGGAGCAAGGAAACTATTTGTGGTGTAGGTAACTGAACTTCTTGATTAAGCACGTTAAGCCTTCATCTCTCAGTAAAAGAATATGCAGAGTTGATTATTTGGGGGGTTTGTTTGCTTCCTTTCCCTAAAAAGACAGGCAGGTCAGCAGATGCAGTTTTGGAGACTATCGATACCATAGCCAAGCATGAGGTTTTGCACAAAACACTAAAGAAATGCCTGAGTTTGATCACTTCTTTGAAGTAAGTGATGCAAAACACCAAAACTGTATATGGTTTGCTTCCTTCCTGTACTCCAGTCTTAAAAAATATTTTCTGGATGGGTTTGAATATATAAAACAGTAAGTTGTAGTATATTGTGCACCAGACAGCAGTCGTTACCAAAATTATTTAATGGGTGATTCTGATTCATGGTCAAATAGCGGATTTGAAGACTTCACATACAATCATTTCATTTAAAAAGTTAACCTAAACCTTCAGGATAGATGCAACGTTATTGTGGGTCATAATCTCACAGGAAAAAAAAATAGAAAGAAGTCACATTCCCATGATTTCACTTATGGATTATATCATATAGTCACTTTTGCATTCTTATCTCAATCTGTCTTTCTGTTACAATTCACACCATCAAAATTGAGCACAGGAATTTCTTGTTCTAAGGATAAAAGAATATTCAGATGCAAGCTACTATTGATTTAACAGATTGATATCACAGGATGATCTTTTCAGTCAATTCTAGCACCTTTGGATGCATAGGGTGCTAAATTTCCTTTAAATTTTACACAGGTTTCACTGGAGAGTTCTGAGTCTTGATGTTCAGAATATTTTCGTTCTGTAGATTGTTGTCTGATCATATACCTGTGAAGACTACACAGTAAATGCTTTTTTTCCTTTATATTTTCAGAGTTTATTTTCTTTTACGCAGTAACTTTTTACAGTTACTGCAATGGAAATTATTTTTCAGATCTGCAGTTTTCATCGTGAAACACTCAACTGTCTGCCTCTATAAATTAGTTATTTAAATATTAAAACTGCAGCATAGGAAAATTCATTTAACTGAAAAGAAAATGAACTAGAAATTAACTTAGTACACAATATTTGTTGGAAAGGCAGTGTTCCCAAAGTTTAAAAGTTTGGGTTTTTTTCGATCTAGAGTTTTACTTCTGGTTCATCTACAGTAATAACTTTTTCTGTCTGAAATGAAAATGCTGATGATGTTAAACTCGCAATTATACAGACTTGCCCCATTTAATTATTTCATTTAAGATGTTTAAAAGATACATAACTATTTGGAGAAAAAAGGAAATGCTCACACTGTTTTCTTCATGTAGAACATTGCGAGATTGCAATTCACAGTAATTAATACTTTAAATGTAGTTATGAGTGAAATGAGTTAACTCAATGCAAAGCAGTAATTTGTTAGTAACCTCAGCATATTTACTGCCCATATACTGCCATTAACGTTGTGCCAGTTTAAAAATACACGTGACAAACTGAAGATAAAGCTGAATCCAAATTGCTGCTATAATTTATTTTCCTTTTTCTGTTGTTTTTCCTTTTACGGTGAAATTTAACATTCACATGAAAACTACATTCTGGTGCCCTTAAGACTATTGGTCAAGTCTAGGTCTGAGGTAATATGGTATTAGAATGTTAGCTAGTTCGGTTTGTTTAAAAGTTACTTTATTCAAAAGGTTGAGAGCAGAGGGGAGTTGCTTGCACTTATTTTTATACTACTTTGTTAACTGAGAGAATATAACAGAGCTGAGCGAATGAAACCTTGTTTCCTTACTGAGATTTCCTACAAGGCTAGTAGCAGGACTACATTTTATTTGATTGATTAAATTTTGC
Organism: Aramus guarauna; assembly: GCA_013400195.1. Taxonomy (NCBI): domain Eukaryota; kingdom Metazoa; phylum Chordata; class Aves; order Gruiformes; family Aramidae; genus Aramus; species Aramus guarauna. The sequence continues at coordinate 4,371 of VXBL01009093.1, read as the reverse complement.
TAATAAAATAGCTTAAATGTCTTTACTATATAGGAAAAATAAAGGCTGTGGATACTCAGAAGTATAATTTTAAATTCATAATATAAAAATCCATAGCTGCTTTTCTGAAATAGTGAGCTACAGGGTGTTAGCCAGTCACTAAAGTGATTGATTTGACTAAGTCAAGAGAAACTGGTAACCCACAATGAGGTTGAAGAAGGTCATTGTGCTGTTTACGCCTTGTGAGGGGAGTAAGGACTGAGGTGGGGTGTTCTGGCATTCAAGGAAAATGAGAAACAGAACCTGGAACTTGTCAACCTGGAACATTGAGGCCATCTCATCGTACATCTGTTTGCACTCTAGAGACAGTGAGGAATAATGTCTTAAGGACGTGAAATCAGAAGATTGGCTGTGGTTTCTGTTGCAGTGTTTGGCCATTAGTTCAATGAAGTTTGAGTTCAATATCAAAGCTGTTTAAAATTATGTTCTGATGCATTGGGAGGTAGGGACTGCTTTTCATTTTTTTCATGATTTCTTAGTTATTGATTGTAATTTGTTTTTAATGAAAAATGTGTTTTAGCATTACAAGCAATTTTGTTCACTTGTGAAAATAAATTTCTTCCCTAAAGTTAGTAGAATTTCCATATATAACTAGGCATTTTAATTTAGAATTTTCTATTGAAGTAGCCTCAAATCAGCAGTTGTTGGAACAAAAGTGGAACTGGTGAAGACTGCTTTCTTGTGTCCTGAATCTTAATAACACAGTACCTTCAGCATCTCTTTATAACGTTCTCTCCATAATACCTCCAGTGCAATACTCCGTATCTTTCGTCCTAACACCTCACCCCAGGATCTCTCCTGCTCTTCTGCACAACAGATGTCTCTACTTCAAGCACCTTTAGAGCCTTCCCTCATTCACAATACCCCATTTTCCTCACATATTCCTTAAATTTGTCCCCTTTTTTTCCTCTCCGCTCCTTTCCCCATCTTCTCTGTGTCAAAACAAAGCCCAGGCTGTTGCCACTCTGGAGCTGCGTGTGAAGTGATATGCTGGCCAGCACATGTGCTGCGTGGCCATCTGGCTGCCAGCAAACTGAAGGGATTCAACCAGTCAATCATTCCGCTATTTTGCAGTGTACTGGGGCTCAGTCAGACAAGATTTTTATGGGGTGGCTTTTGAGTTCATCAAGGAAGTATAGCATATGTGTGTTCTTGGTTTCACTTGAAAAGGAAATCTGTATTTTGACAAAGGGTGTGTTAGCTCTGTGCATTGATTTCTGGTTTGTTGTTTTTTTTTTCCTAAGGTTTTAAATAGTTATCAAAAACTAGCAGAAGTATCTCGTGCCTCTACTGTGAAAAGTAGAATACAGGATGTTGTTGTTCCCGTTACACTTGATAGAAATAGCTGGCAGTGCTTTGCATTGGATTTGTGTGTCTCCAGCTAGAAAATTCAGGAAGTTCTTCACTGAAATAATGCTTTTATGCAATGACTGAAGGACGACATTAAGAGCTAGCATTGGCTAAGTGTTTTCTGTATGTTCGGTATGCTCTGTGTTTCAGTCTCACCCAGACAGGAAAGGACTGATTTGCTTTGCTTCCAGCAACCATTGAGATTGATGAATAATGGGAACAAGCTGGCTGAAATTATTTATGATAAAAAAGAAAAGATTGTGTTATAAGGGAAACAGCTGAAGGACTTGGCATTGGTTAGGTAAGGAGCTCTTCACTGTGAACGTTCAGTTGCTATGAGTTAGCTGAGTTCTTGTTTTGGAAGGAAGTTTAAGTTCTCAAGTGTTTAGTCTATTAAAATTAGACAGTAAGCGTCATTACTATGTTTATTATTCTTTTGGATCTGACAAAAGTTTGCTTCCTTTCAGACACACTTTTGCAATTTCAGTGCCTTCTTTAGTTTCCTCTAAACTGAACCGTCGCCACGTACCTCGTAGAAGATATTTATGTAGAATATGTTAGTTTGCATTTAACAAATGATTCCACCTTGAATGTGCAATGCTGGTGCCTCAAGATGTAAAATTTAAAGGTTGGGGTTTTTTCTCTCTTGGCACATGGCAAGCCACAAAAGCATGCAATGGCTGATTTCAGTACCCTGATTCTCAAGTTGTGATAGTCTCAGATGTGATATAAGGGTGAGCAGCCCGTGGGCACCCTGATTCATGACACTTGCCCGTAGGCCCTGACAGTGTGGCCATTATGAGTAGTGATCTCATACTACAGAGCTTTTCCATCATTGTCCCCGCGTCTTCATTGAAACGCTGACAGGACGTAGCTGTTGTAGAAAGCAGTTCTATGATCTTGATGTCATCCTTCAGAGCTACAGTACAATTAATGAATGTGGCATTTTATATGCATAGAGGTATAAAGAAATACCAAAATAATGAAGGACATTTCTAGCTGGCTTCTTATTTCCCCTCATTTTAACCTATGCTGTCTTCCAAGCCTTAGCAATAGGGAATACAGATTTTCTATGAGAGCTGCTGTGGTTTTCAAAAGTGTAAATTGAATATTCTTTTCTTCTATCTGCATTTCTTCTTGCTGTGTTTCTTGCTAGGTCCTCTTTGCATTTTCCTTTTTGCTTTGTGGTTGTGACTTATTTTATAGCCTGTTTGTACAATATTGAGTGATGGTATGAAACATGAAATATTCAAAACTTGCTGGGAGTGCTACCCCAATGCTGGTTTGAGGAAAAGTAGTAAAGTTTATTACCTTAAAGAAATTATAAACCATTGACACTGAGGCATCTTACTAGCTTTCATTAAATGAATAAAAGAGTAGCAAGCTCTTTAACTGAAGAGGCTCTTTTATTAATTCCAGCAGGTAATGGCTCAAAGTCTCAAAATTACAAACTGATAACACTGATAAGTGCTATATATTTCTGAACAAAACTAAAGCAATCTCTAATGCTGATATTTAAATTATGTTAATGGGGCTTCAAAAATAACATTTTCCTGAAGTGATGTAAGTGAAATGAAGTAGAGAATATTCTTCTTATGTAAACATTTCAATTTCTTGAAATTTCTTTTAAATTGTTTATCTTCATACACAGTTGTTTAAATTGTCATGAAATTTATCTTACATTAATATTAACATTTGTATCTTAGTTTCTTTTTTAATGAAAATTTACATTCCACAGTAACCAATATGGCCACAACAATATGACCAAACTTAGTGTTTCTATCCTAATGTCACTCAGAATCCTGTCTGAATTTAAGTGAAATCATTATGACTAATGTCACCTGAAATCCCACCCTTGAAAAATATGTTGCACATAACTGCAATTGTGCATCAAGTGAGAATTCTCTGTCATAAAATTTTGACGAGTCCTACGTACTATGATTCAAGTATTCTGTGTGTGTGGATTGGCAGGATGCTTTGAAGTTTTATGCTAGTATGAACACAGCATGTCTCGTTTTTTTCTGTTACTCTAAAATCTTGTGTAAACTATGATGAAATATTTACTATCAATGTAAATTGATAGTTTTTATAACTTCTTTAAGACAGTAACAAGTTTCTTTGATTTTTATGGTAATTCTCGTACTTGTTAATTTGAACACTCAAGTAATGAAAACCTGGAACCAGAGATCCTGTCATCTCTACCTACATAATAAATAGATACAACAAAGTTTGACAAAAAAAACTTGTGTTGTAGTACTATATGATCTGTCAATAAGATTTTGTAACTTTCAGATATAAGTTGGGAGTTCAGTTTTCCACTTAAAAATGTGTGAAAACCTATCACCTGAAGAGAAAAAAGTAAATTTATTAATCCAAAATTTCTGGTTTTAAAATTAAAAAAAGAAATACATTATTTATTCTTTGAGCAATTTTCCTTACAATTGATCTGAGAATTAACCTTAAAAGCTTTTTCTCACTTTAAGTTTCAAACATATATAATTTGATAGTGATCCTCTTAATTTTTAAAACTTGAAATTTTTACAGATAAAAAGCTTTGGTGGGCAGACCAGAACTTGGCTCAGATTGGTACCTGTAACAAAAAAGATGGAAGAAATCCAACTGTCCTGCGAAACAAAACTTCAGGTGTTGTACATATGAAAGTGTATGATAAAGCAGCACAGCAAGGTATGTTACATTTTAAGCATGTTTAACCACCTTTTTAGCCTGCATAATATCTTTTCCTATGTTATTCTCTAAATGTGGCTAGACCAAGATCTTATGTATTTCATTTCGAGTGATAAAATACTGTAATTTTATTAAAAACTATATTTTATTACTGAATATAATAGGATAATTGATTTAGAATATCTGTCTGATATATGTTAATTTATCAGATGTTTTCTGAAGTTTGCATTATAATGAAGTTTGAAGTTCTGTTAGAGAATCTAAGTTCAAAAATTTTAGTTCATAGAATCATAGAAT
>VXBL01009092.1:800241-924349 GCA_013400195.1 Aramus guarauna | reverse complement strand
GTTGGAACTAGATGATCTCTGAGGTCCTTTCCAACCCAAACCATTCTATGATTCTATGATTCTATAACCTGCTGAAATCTTGTGTTGGAGGCATTGAAAAGTGAAAAGCATTACCCTTTTATGGCTGTTTCTCCTAGCTTGTGTTTTAAAATGTTATGAATCACATTTTTATTAAAATCTTAAAAAAAATTAATAAATTTGCAAGTCAAAATTCCACTCAAAGACTCTTAATAGCTCTGTCAGTGCAACGCTAGCTCGAGAGTTTGGCACCTTTGGCGATAAGGGTGAATACAAAAACAGGGTCCTCACTATGGGCTACTTCTGCCTCTTAGTGAGATTTGTGAGGTTGAGAAGGCTTCCTAAGAGCATTAGGGATATGTGAAAGAAGAAAGACAGGGGATTAGCCGAAGAGAATGCAAGGCTAAAGTTTGTCAAGAAACGAAGCAGATGACTCTCAAGAAGACTGTGGAGATGGATATAATTCTGACAGAGAAAGGAGAAGCAGGAGTTTAAGAAGTGAGTCACTATATCCCCCCTCCCAGCCCAGCTGATAAACCAAAAAAATGAGCAGCTTTAAAATTAAAGTATGCTGCCAAGGACCTGAACTGGGAACAACTTGTAGGCTTTATATAAATCTTCTTAAGACCTTAGCAGAGACTAGAACTTAAAAGGTTGGAATTATTATATGTGAGATTTTTTTTCCCCTGCTTGGATCCCAAGCTGCCTCAGGGCTGAAAGACTTAGCTGTTCAAGGAGAGTATCAGGAAGGTGGAAAGGTATGAAAATGATCATAATATCCAGTATCCTTTAAAAACCAAGCAATTCAATTGTTCAGTATGCTTGAAGTAATGAAAATGCCGTAAGTTTTAGTGAGTTAGGATGTTAGACATTTGTTTACTGTACATTATTTCTGCCTTTTGTATAGTACTACATCAATTCTATGATGGCACAAACAAAGGCAGAAAAGTGCGAGAAAGAAGAGTTCTTTTTTGATATGAACACAGCAAATTCAGTGTGAAAGTAAAAAACATTTCTAACATAATTACCTTAAAATAATTCTTGCTCCTTGACGTTAGAAAGGTAAGATGTGCTCTGATAGACCCACTTATGGTAAAGGAATAGATAGGCTGTTTTAACTGCAGTACCATGAAGGAAGGGGCCAAGTTCGTGTTTAAAGCAAACATTTTTGAGGCTTAACAAAACCCCTCTTTGCATAGCTCTGCTCCTTATGGTGGTGTCTCTTATATTCTATATTGTCATTAAGAAAACTATGCTTCCCTTTGAAAAGAAACAGTGGGAAATGAGAGAAGCAGCTCTGAAAAAAATGCTGTTTCCTGCTTCTTCATTGAGCAGAGTGCTGTGTTCAACCAAGGATCACATTTTTGTGACTGTAAAAGAACTCTTTCTTATGCTTCTAAATTCTTCAGTGCTAGTTCGGTAATACAGTGAAGAAAGTGATGCAGAAACATGAGACCAACAGCTGTTTGGTTGCTTCTGGCTGAGAATATTGCCTTCAATAAACCACGTCATGCTCATATGTTGCTGACCTGTGAGCCATTCCTCTGACTTCCACTGACTAGTCTTTTTCTTATTATAGATCTCTTTTCCAAATTCAGTAAGTTGTTATTTTTGGAAACTTAGATAGTCTTTGCTATGATACTGCTGGTGCAGTAATACAAACATAATTCAGTGGAATTTTTTGAAATTAATGTTTAATGAATAATCATTGCATTGTGTATTAATCCATAGTGCAAGCAATATGCTAACATAGTGCTAAAAGAGTGGGGGAAGACATAGGTTCTTCTCTTGTAAAAAAATTAGAAAAGATCTGTAACAAAACTGTATTTGTACTGTATTTGGTTTAGTTCCTCTGTCCTTTCTCTGTTTTGTATTTGGTTTAACTACCACCAATCAACCATGCTCATAACTCAGTATGACCCATACTCTTCATCTAGCTATTTGTAAGAAATGTAGGCAATGGAACATCTTTTCACACTAGTTTTACATCAAAATAAAAAAGAAAAATGGGAATGGAACTGCTGCTTTTCAGTAAGACAGTGGGAAGGTAAGCAAAGAGCATTCAAGTCAGATTTCTTCCTAAACTCCTGAAAATCCACTCCAGATCTACCAGTGCACTTGTCAGAAGTGGCCTACTACTTTCTACATCTATTTTCCTAAAGCTAATTCCATACGAGCATTAGGGCAATTATGGGAATGTACTGGTAACAACTGAAAGCTCACAGTGAGTTCAGACAAATGAGGAACGATATATGTGAAGGAAAACCTGACCCTCTCGAAGCACTACTTCTGTATGGCATCATTTTTACCTTTGACTCTCTAGAGCTTCAAGAAGCAAACACCATCTACTAAGACCATAAACAGAGCAGGGACATAAAACTATCTGGAAAACAAAGGCCTCTTCTGTAGTTTTGCATGTTTTCAAACTGCTTCTCTGATGCTTTCAGCTTCCCCTTAACATAATTTCCATATTAATTCCACGCAACAACTAACTGCTTACTGGAGCTCACAGTCATGCTCCTGCTACATCTTATGTATCACATAAATTAAAAAAAAATTAACTGCTTTGGGTTGGGTTTTTTGGTTGGTTGGTTGGTTTGGTTGGTTTTTTTGTTTTGGATTTTTTTCCCCCCACAAAGAGTTACAAATCATCAGAGCGTTAGATAGCCTATACTTGGCATTTTTTGGATGCATGCTTTCCCTCTCTTCTGGAGAATGGTCCTTTCTCAGGTAAAGTAGAAGTGTATGGCGTACTGCTTATATTTATTGACCTTGATGATGTTGGGTATACTTATAGAGGTAAAATTTAACAAATAACAATTACAAGGTATGTTTCTTATACCTAAGGCAAACAAGAGAGAAGTAGTCAGAGAATTAAATGTTTCCTTTATGTTAGGAATAGAAAACTGGTAGTCAGTTGCCTGTTGCTCACTGACCTGTGATAATTTAACTGGCATATAGTGATACTTTTGCCTCAAAGGCTTATTCTTGAATGCCACATTAAATTGCTGTGGCAAACTATAGATAGGCTAGAAATGCCCCAAAGCCTGCTGTGTACACCACTCCAAACACACACACTGCTACTCACTCAAAGCTACATCAAACCTGAAAGGCCAATCTGATCCCCTCTTTTCCTTCCCTTGCCCTTTATAATACCCTCTGCTGCCGCCTTAGTCTACTGATTGTTTTCTTGACATGCTTTATTCCTTCCCCTAGCCTGTCTGTTATTCTCCATTGCTTTCTTTCCAGTAACACCCGCAGTTACACTGAGCAGCAGTGCTTTGGTAGTATGTGTCATCTTTTCCTTAGTAGAGATTTTGAGACTTTTCAATTTTGTTTCCTTCCTCTTCTGTCCCCCTTCACTGACCCTGTTTATCTACCTGTCAGTGATTTCAGTTTGAGATGGAAATCCATAAGATGATGGCATGATCTCCCATATCATCTTCCTGAATCCCGCCTGAAACAGTAAGCACTAGCATAGCATTTGGAAAACAATGTTGAGACTCTGTTGTGGTTTAAGTCANTTATCAACAATATTCTCATCCTAAATCCAAAACACAGCACTATGCCACTGGTCAGGAAGAAAATTAACTCTATCCCTACTGAAAGCAGGGCACCCCATTTTTCTTGGATTCTTTTTCTTTTATTTTTGTTAGTTACAGAAGTCTGAGACATGCTCTAAGCTAATGTTGCCACGGTGTTGTCTCAAATTTGGTCTGGCATCCTCCCGAGGAGGTGTGTGTAGCTCTTCTGCTGAAGTTTAAAGACGCACCATTGACATTTTTCTCCCTCATGGCCATTTCAAATGACTTAAGGACAACCAAGCCATCAAACAGATTGCGTTGAGCTGGGGTCAATCCAACATCTGCCTTGTGTACATTGTGCCTGGATAAACACTGATATATTCAGCACTGATGTATTCTGATGCTGCCGTTATCATTCCATGTATTTTACAAAGAGCTCATAGATGAGAATCCATTGATTACCTGGGCATATGGATTTGTTTTTTATTTTTGATGCAGATGGTTAATCCTCTGGATGATGGTTCTGAATTTTTTCTTTAGATGATCCTTCTCACCTCTACTTAACTAACATACAGTTTTACAAAAACATTGTTCACCTTCCTTACCCTGGAATTTTACAATTTCTGCATATTTTTAGACAGAATCATTTGTCAAAATATTGTATTAATTAAAATACATTAACAGTTTACAGCAAGCACCCTTACAATGTGCTTACCTTTTTTTTGTCTGGTTGGTTTTGGTTTTTTTGTTTGTTTGTTTGTTTGTTTTTTCAATATATTAAATTCTCAAAAGCTGTTGTAAACATTTTAATTTCATGACAAACCCCAAAATTTTCAACTCTATTTTCTGAAAACAAGGAGTTCTTCACTTAATGATTTTGATAAAACTATATTTTAATAGAAAAAGCTCTAGGTTGTAGTGCTTTTTAAAATAAAATCCAGCAAAAACAAGGTAATAACCAAATCTTAGCTCTATAACATTATCCATTTCCTTATGGCTTGTGCATTAAAATATCTGTCTGTTTTTGTTATTCAATCTAATTATGCAATAGATTCCTAGGAATAGTTTTTCACTAAGTAAATTTTTATGGAAAGCAATAGTTCGCTATCACCCACATTTCTGTCCTCAGAGCTATTTTATATTCTTGTCTACAAGCAGAATTTATAACTGAAATAATGTAAGGGTATCTTGCCATGAAAAACCGTGTAAAAATTCAAAAAGTGATATTTTAATCTTAATTGCACCTGAAAAAAATGGCAGACTTCTGGTATTATATTTGACTTCTGCTGTTTTAACTTTTGACTCTTGTGTTAAAATACTAGCTGTCTTACCTAACTATAGCGATCTTAGGCTTAGCAAAAAGAGAGAATAGTTTTAATAGGATCTGAATGTTTGAACGTATTTTTTAAAAATAGGTGTGTCTGCAAAAAGGGGAAAATGCATTCTTCATATTAATGAAAGTGAAGATTTAAAAAATCTGAGGGCTGTAACAATCACTTTGAAAGATGCTGGTAGGGAAGATGATACAGTCACAATCATCCTCACTACATTTTTATTGGTGAGGAGATAAGTGAGAGTGAAACTCTACAAATATTGCAGGCTTTAGATTATTTTTACTGATGTCAGAAGTTATGTTAATTTCACATTAGCTCACTTCTAGCTTTTGTGTACTTCAGTATTATCACTAAATGCTGTTGCTAGAGGTGACTGGCAGCAGACATGATCTTACCTATTTTCTTTCTCTGCCATAGTCCCTCTCCAGTGTGGGTTTTTTTAAAGCATTTTGGCACTTTAGCTAAGGAATATTCTGCAAGCCAAGTACTGGTCTGGGTGTGAGCACTCAGAACTTAATTAAGGAGTTCCCGAATCACCCCCCTCTAAATGCAGGAGTTCATCCCGGAGAAGAGGGACTCACTAATTTTCAGGTTGCTGTGGCCACTACTGGGCTAAGCAGCCCGTGTTCAATAGGAACTCCATTTCTCCAGAAAGACGGGCATGCAACCCTCTGTGCAGCTGCTCTCAGAGGCATTTTTGACCAATTTAAGATCCTACATAAAGATAAAACAGAAATTGTGGCAGTTGTCTCTACATAGCATAGAGAATTTGGGTGAGTTTTATCATGTTCAGTTTCCGGGAGGAAGTTGGAGCCTGCAGCAATGAACAAAACAAGACAGAAACTTTGCAGACAAACTACTGAAAGAAAACAAGAGAAAATGCATGGAGAAGTGTTTGCCCAATAGCTTATGTTGAAATGAAATGTAAAATCTGTTCATATGTACAAATAGCCTTGAAATGGAATGGCTACTGATGGACATCTCTTCTTGCTTGGGGCATTAAGCATAAAAGGTTGAACTGCTTTATACATTTAATTTTTCAGATGGCAAGTTTACAGAAATGAAACCAAACCAAAAGAAAAATATAAGCATGGAAAAGATTACATTGAATTACTTACTGTTAGTTTCCCAGAATCTTTACATCTCCCTACAACTTGCATTGCCTGATCACATAATACTATGACACTAGAACTGAAAATGTCTTCAATAAGTTTTAACAGACTTTGTTGTTTTACAAAGAGAAAACGCAGGAGTGTACTAGGTGTAGGTGGCAAGGTGCAGGCAGTGGGGGAGGCTGCAGGGGTGGCCTCTGTGAGAAGAGACATGATGCTGCTCCATGCCAGACACAGCCAGTTCCAGTCAGCTCCAAAATGGAAGGAAACACCTTTTACTTCTCATGCCATCATAATTAGAGTGATGAAAGTTTGCTAATGGATCTATGACTTTAAAGGAAATCACAACAAGGAGGCATCTGCTAAAGGTATTCAGGTTGTGATACAGTTTTTGAGTGCTCCTAACGTGACAGTGTGTAGCATGTTGTATGGCAGTGGCTCTGTACCTGTTCTGGCAACCTTTCATTTGGAAAAAGAAAGAAAAAGTTCATCCTTAATTCTAATAATCTATTTTTCTTCCTTTGTGGTTTTTCATAATTCAAATCTGATCAGCTGAAAAGTGTTATTGAAAAAGTGGCATCTCATCATTCAGTTCAAATCACTGCTCTCTTGTTACCTCACCAAGTGACATTTTGCAAAATTAATGCTGCACATTAAAATCTATGTAAAGAAACTTCTATATACCTAGAAAAAGACTCAAGAACTCCCTTGGTCCCCAGAAATTATTACAAAGGGAATATCAATAAATCAGATGTTCAACTCAAAGTATTGCTCCTTAACCTATTTCCAGTTGCCTAAGTCTACCCATTTGGGCTAACAACCCAATCATGTAAAAAACAAAATCAGTTACAGAAATTGCAACAACACTATCCCACCGGGTTCGGTGGCATAGTGTTGTTGCAGCCCTATGCTCCTCGAGGAGTAACAAGGACCAAACAACAAACAACAAGTCTACCCAAGATATTTCTAGCCCCATTTTGCAATCAAAGAACTCCCAAGGCTGGTTCCAGGAACGATTATTTGCAGAAATTAGTATTGTAAAGTTAAACACAACTTTTCAAAACCCAAAGCTTTGTTTGATTGCAATTTTTTGTTCAAAGATCACAGTTGCATTTTCATTTTTATACTTCCGGTTTTTATTGCCTACATTGAGCTTCGATACTCAGTTCAGGAGACAAAATGCCCGCACTTAAAAATCAGACCTATTTCAAATTCTACCGGAAGAAGAACTACGAACAAGGTTAAGAGTCCAACTCTATATTTTTTCATTCACACAAGAAGCTTTGGCTGATTTTAGTGGTGCTCCTCATAGAATTAAGAAACTCATGACTTGGATATTGCAGGTCACAATGATGTCAGCTCATTTAAAATGAAGTTAGAAAAAATGGACTATTTTTTGTTACACATTTTTTTTTTCCTTTTTTTATGATAAGCATGTATCTGTGTCGGTAGTTGTGTTAAAGATGGCATGGAATGATGTCTTTTGTATTGGGCTGCAATTTTTTGTGACGCTCCTTTGTTTATGGGGGAATTATTTCTGTGGTCTTTAGCTGCAGAATAAGATATCTATCAGAAAGAATTTCCATCTTGTGTCTGCATATACTCACACCCCTTGCCTTGCTTTGTGTCTCATCTGAAGCAACTGCTTTCTACTCCTACACACACACAGTTTTTTTTCCTATGGACACCTAGGTGGGTAGGTGAGGCTTTCCGCATGCCCTGATCTTACCCGGTGTGGAGGCAGGATCTTATCAGGACACAGAATCTCCCACGCGCTTTGTGCTCACCACTCTGGATATAGCCTTGGGTATCTAAGCACTGCAGATAAGTGCCAAGACCTTGAATTTGATTTGATATTCTATGGGAAGCAATTGTAAAGAGCACAGAACGAGCTTAATGTGCTCCCGGTGGCAGTGCTGCCGAAGAGACGTGCGGTTGCATTCTCTATTAGCTGGAGTTTCCCAAGTGTTCTGCTGCTTGGGAGAAAAATTCAAGGCCTCAAAGAAATAATGTCCTTTTAGGAAAGGTGTACACAGGCACACAGTAGCTATATAGACAGAAGACTTGGTCAAAGGGAAATTTCTCATATTTTTCCACTAAGCCCATTTTTTTTCTGCTGAAGCTTCGTCTTTTTAATTTAACCTTCTATTATTTGACTTTTAAAAAGTGCAGTGACTAACCCCACTATGTTTTCTATTTGCTGTTTCAAATTGTATCTAGTTAAATCTTTGGAAACATCAGAAGAAGACTGAAATGTCTGATGAAATTAATAGGTAAGATTATGGGTGGTTGTTTTCATTGAAGAGTGATGTCATTGCTACCCATGTAATTGTTTTGCAGCGTGTGCTCCTTGGAGAGCTGTAAATGGAAAGACACACACTGCCCAGCAGGATCACAAGGAATAAGGAATGAATCTCAGAGGACCTGAATGAGGGTCATTCACAGAGCTGTGATATATTGGGTAATTTCTCATTTTCACTATTATTTTCACAAATTCTTGACATAAACCCAAACAAATCAATAGAAGTAACTACAAGACAGTCCTACCAAAGTCATGCCAGTACCCAGTTTTTCCTTCTGCATTTTATTTCTCCTGACAGCAAACTGAAAAAAACCCCAAACCAATTATGTCATAAGGATACACTCAGCCCTGCTATCAGCGTGGTGGTTAGACAGAGGAAGGGAGTGCAGCAGAGAGCAGAGAAAATTTTAGGTGATTTGAGATATAAAACTCTAGCATATTTAGTATGTATATGCAGAACAAATGCCTTTTCTACATTTGAAAGCATAGAAAATGTTCTTTTTAAGTTACAGAAATATAAGAATTGAGTTGCTGTACTTGTAATCTCCAATCAAGATGAAAGATGTGTTGAAGATAGAAGACAAGTTTTGTTTAAAAATCTGGAAAATAAAAACCAATCAAAGAAAAAATCTGTATTAACCAGTGTTAGAGTTCTTACAGGCCAGAAGTAACTGCATTTAGATTTATAATGATTGCCTTTGAGCTAGAGAAAAACAAACCAGCACTACTTAGCTCATATGTATGTAACGTTCAGCCTGCCAAAGTTCACTACATTGACCAGCAAGCTATTTGGTATTGAATCTGCAGCCTATCAAGCTCAGAAGTCGAGTTTTATCAACCAGGTGGCAAATTGTAATGGAAAGGAAGAGGATCAGAGACAACTTTTGGAAGTAAAGTAGCTAACACAGAGCCAAGGCAGCACTGACATGTTGGCAAACATGTAGTTGCAGCAAAAGTGAATTCAAGAACTTAACTACAGAATTCTTCATTCATTCCTCAAACATGTCATAGAAATATAATTCAGCTTAATAATGCATGAATTTTTCTTTTCCTGTTTTCATCAGTCTAGAGAGAACAGATTTTGGTAGACCATTCTTTGTCTTACATTTTCTAATTTTTGCTTCTATTCTAGAAAATCAAAATACAGTCTTATTTCTACCACCCACACTCTCATGAAACATTGTGTGCATCCATTAATCCTGACATCATGGTCATGTCTCAGTTTTATGGTTAGAAGGAAGCTATTAATACATTCACATTCCTGCAAAGAGCTTGTGTAGCCTACCTTCATTCTCCCTTTGCATTTACCTATGCATTTTCTTCAAGTTCCTTCGAGTCTTGCTAGCCTCTTGCTGAGATCACCAGAAACAGAGATAGATAGAGATAAAACATACCTTGTTATTAAATAATTCTCCGTAATAAAATAACCCAGAATAGTGGCACAGAGATTGACTTCTCCTGTCAGTCAGAAGATCATGAGGTGATTGAGAAATGAGAAGATACATGGTAAGAAGAAAAAAACAAAACAAAACAAAACAAAACAAAACAAAAAACAAACCCCCCAAAAAACCCAAAACAAAACCCCAAAAGCCAGAACTCTGAGATAATGAAAACTTCCACACTGCTGGATTCAGACCATGCTCATGCTATTTGTCATTCACTGGCTTCTCTCACACTTCTGCTCCGTGCAGTCAGCCAGTAGCTCCTTTGCTTGCTCAAAAGTTTCCTTTTTTTTTTTTTTTTCCCAGCTGTGCATCTGTGAAAAGTGCTCCATGGCATAGCAATTTCATTAATCTCAGCACTAATTTCATAGCACTAAATGTTCATAATATGAGAAGGGAAGAATCTAGTAATAATGTTTTTAAAAAAATCTTGAATATGGACAACGCTCAAGCTTCTCAATGACTAAAGTACTTTCTAAGGGAGTTCCAGAGTTATGTGAATACCTATTAATTTTTGCCACAGGTGTTGGAGGAACACCTGCAGTTAGAATGATTCCCACAAAACCAAAATAAGTAGAAAGGTGTTGGTTTTATATGGCTTTGATTGTGTGATGTGGTTGTTGGCTTCAACGAATGACTGAGAGCATGTGATCCCATCATGGCCTGGGCATAATAATGGTGTCGTTACTAGTAGGAGGTTCCCGAGTGAAAGCTGAGTACAGATGTCATTCACTGTTTGCAGAAATGCATACATAGAGACAAGTGAGGAAAAAGTGTTTCCCACATCATTTTAAATCCATAGCATTCTATATTTAAAGGTGGAAGGCAATGTTTTGAGAACTCATCCATGGTGCACGGGTGTGAAGAAAAGGTGCAGGAAAACAAGAAGTAGTTTATCAGCAAAAGAGAATGTCATTGCTATCGATGACAAAAATTTTGGTTAAATTTATTGCAGCCTGCCACATTTCCACTTTAACATTATAATTTCATATATGATACTGAGGACAAAGAAGTGTGATGCCCTTAAACTGTTTCTTTGATTCACTTTCATTGTAATTCACATTTTCTCTGTGGAAACCAATCAGACATTAGAAGATATATTCTCTCCGCTATCATCTTCTGCACGGAGTCTTAGTGGAACATTTCTTTTGAAAAATGTGGAACAGAGACAGGCCGCACTTGTTTGGTTTTGGTTTGGGGTCGTGGTTTTTTTTGTTTTGTTTTGGTTTTGTTTGTTTTTTTGTTTGTTTTTGTTTTTGTTTTTTTTCCCCCACTATGGAAACTATGGAATTTGTGACCCCTTTCCAGGAAATACTCTGCATTATTTTAGAAAACACATTTAATGACAATACTTAGCAAAAACCAAATGAACATTTTCTAGTTCAGCAAAACCAGCACAAAATGGATTAATTTTTTGGAAGATGACATGGCATTTTCCACCTCTTGTTTCTCTGTAAATACCATGCTAAACTATTCAGGATGTAAGGTAGCTGAGATGATGGTAAGTGGATCTGATTGCATTATGATAGGGGAAAAAACCCATATAAATTCTAATCATCTCTGCCATAAAGGCTTTCAGAGTTTCTCTTTGGTTTTTGTTCTTTGGGTTTTTTTTTTAAGTTTGGTGGCTTTTTGTTTTTGTTTTTGTTTGTTTGGGGTTTTTTGTTTGTTTGTT
The DNA here is from genome assembly GCA_013400195.1 of Aramus guarauna. Classification (NCBI taxonomy): domain Eukaryota; kingdom Metazoa; phylum Chordata; class Aves; order Gruiformes; family Aramidae; genus Aramus; species Aramus guarauna. The sequence continues at coordinate 912,942 of VXBL01009092.1, read as the reverse complement.
TGTTTTAAAGGCGCTTCTCTTCCTTGTCTCTATCCTTGTGGCGTTTTTAGCTAGGGCTAAGGAGTCACTGCATTACCCCATTAGCACAAGCCAGAGCTCCACCTTCTGTGCTAGTACCTTGCTACACTGCTGTTTGTGCTTTTAATCAGAACCAAAAGCAGACAATTTGTTGCCAGAGTTCAGGTTTTGATCAGGAGCCTTGTGACATTTGTTGCTTCTACTTCAAAGCCTGTCACCGTCAAGAGGGAGCTCTGTGAGGCAGGATCATATCGGTTTGCCCAGCGTGGGTGGTGGCACCGTGACGTCAGGCTGGTGACGAGGAGCAGCGTTGCCCCACGATGTATGGGAGCCCCAACAATTTCAGTCTCCGACCCATGGAACAGGGTTGGTCATTTTCTGCCGCATGGCATGGCAATGCTGTAACTCCTTCCCCCAGGAGCGTTTGTCGACAGATATAACATAAGAGCCATAAGACTCTTCAAAACCTGAGCACTCCTCCCTTATTAGCACGCTTGAGATTCCCGACCTTATGAGTGCCTGCAGGATGTGAGCCGAAATCTCTCGAGCAGAGGTAGCTGCTGAGAGGCACTGACTGTTGGTGCAATCACTATGGGTTTTAATCTGGGCCGTGTGCTCATCTCCACCTAACAGACAAGCATGTTTATTAATAAAGCTATATGAGTAGAGGAATGGAGAACGACACTGACACTAAAGTGAACAATATCATATAGAGGCAACTTTTTCCAGCCTTCTAAGTAGAATTGTGTTAGTGGGAATTTACAGCAGTACAGGTTTCTGTTGTATTACAACAAGCATTAGTATGAGTGTCTGCATGCTGTACAATTGTAAAATAACATCACCTTCAAGGTGCACCATTATACTCTAAGTGCTAGTATTATTTTAAAGAAACTGTATTGCTTTTAACATTTTCATTATGTATAGAAGTCATAATGAGACACAAAGCTATGTTTGCTAATACATCTCTTCTGTATTTTCACAGAGCAGAATTTTAAATATTTACAGCAATAAGTGTTTATGTTCAGGAATTTTGCTCTGAGAATGCAAATTCTTTAAAATGAGCTTGAAAAACACTTTAATTCAGAGCCTAGAAATAAAATGCAGTTGTCTTACAGCCTTAGCTTTTGTTGTACCTTACACGAATCTACCAAATGATATCTGTTTTCACCTTCCTGTGCTTGTTTCTCTGATCCCTGTCTAAAAAATGACTAACCCAACAAAGCACCTCACCAGTGTGGCAATGAAATGATTGGTGTCTATTCATGGAAAAATGCCTGAAAGCTGTAACTGTCCAAAAGTGTACTGAGTATCAGATTTGTAATCCCACTCTGCTGACAGCTTAACTGTTGCTTCTGAAAAGGAGTTTGCAGCACAGAGAGAAGGAAAAGGCCTCACGACAATCTGCACAATCCTACATTATTTACTACCTATCTGTACAGCACAGCTTTAGCTGGCAGGGAGAGTTAGGGCTGAGAATGAGAGATGCATACTGCTGCTGTGAGAAATGTAAATAAGATTAGAGTTGCCAGTCCCTGCTGAGAGGTAAATTTCTTTTCCAGAAGCTGAACACACCTTTTCTTTGAAACAGCATCTTTGTTCATGGGAACTGCTAGTCTGCATCCATCTGCCACACTTAAGCCCTGGACCTTGTAAATAATCTCTGCTCATTGAGCGCAGCTATGACAAAAAATGTAATGTCTTCTTGTTCTACATGCCTAGGAACTAATCTTCCCTTGGCAGCGAACTTGTGGTCTGTCAGCCTGAGTTCCTTTTCATTTATATACTTACTTTGCTCGGCGCAGATGAAGGCGAAGAGGGGAAGCACAAGGGGGAATTCACGGAATAAACAAACCGTACCTAACAGCCGGGGTGATCAGCTTGCGAGTGCGGATGAAAGCTGTCTTCTGCTACAGCTCGCCTGATGCACTCTTGCTGTTCCTGCATTGCTGACGGGATTCATAGGCTAATGGTGAACCAGGTGTTGGACATACCCGTACAATCTGGGTGGGATGAATGTTTTGAGTTGATAGAGCTATCGCAACTGGCCGATGGCAGGAATTATCTATTTGAGGATGTGATTTGAGATCTAAAATTCACTACGGCTGCCCATGGCCATACTCCAGTATGCTCTGCAAGTGGTTAATGTTGAAGACCTCTCACACTTCAGCTAGATCAGAAAATTCTTGGCCAAAGGGCATAATATAGCAGTTCTCTGGAAAATACAACTTTTCATGTTTGGGGTTTTAACACACAGCGTACCTTCCTTTCCCATCCCTGAAGAACAGTGTGTTTTCAAGCAATTTAAGAGATCACTGCCCTCCTAAAATGCAACATCATGCTGAAGTTGTTATGCTGATTCTGAAATGTGTAATAAATGGCCTTAGTTTGATGACATTTAAAGGAAGATGGAGATACTTTGTCTCTTCAGGCTTTTTGGCAAAAGAGGGTTTGTAATGGACTCCCAAGATGTTTGTTTGAGGAAAGTTTGTATTTAAAAGTCAGGCATGTCAAATATTTTATACAATTGATACTGACTTACAAATACCTCAATTATCAATCAATACAATGGGAATCTATACTCTGTAGCCTGTCAAATAATTGGCCTTTACCACAGAAGCAGATATTGAGGGAATGGAGAGAAAATAACTAATGGTTATCCTAAGTAATCTCTACTGGTAACACTTTTTTTCTTTGTGAGCCATTGGGGAAATTAATAAACTGTGAAACTTTTCAGCTACTGCCACGCTGGCGGTGCCAAATACCTAGACCAGAAGTTGCCACTTCTCCTGCCAAAGCAGGCCATGAGATTTGGCTATGAATCCATGGAAAGCCCTCCTCTTTCCATGTGTCTAAATGTATGTCCAGAATCTTTGTTGTGCAGTCCTGGCTGCACACACTCATGCTGTCACGTCGCCAGATATGCACCTCTAACATGGCCAGATGCACATCTTTCTCTGTTTTGTGTTTCAGTTCGCAGCGTGATCCTTGGCTTTCATGTGCACACCACCATCGCCATGTAAGCCCTGTCAAATAAGCTGCCTCCTCTCTGGCAAGGGGTCTGAGACCCTGGACTCTCATCACAGTGTCACATCCAAGGTAGCTCAAAAAAGCCAGCAGGCTTTTAGGTTGTGAGCAACCGGAATACCTCACATAGCCTGAAGCCTATTTCCCACCTTCTTGCTGGGACAGGTGTCCTAGGGAAGATGTGTCACTTCATCCCCTCCTTCTCCAGCCTACCTGGAGCCATGGCTTAGTTTGTAGTTCAGCTTGGGGTGAGTCTCTTGCTGAGATTTTTAAAGATGCAGAGCACCATGTTCCAGAGAAAGCTCGCTTTTTGCCTAAGGCCATGAAAATGTTGCCATTAACTTCCATTCATGTTCTGAATATTCATAAAAGATTAGTTTTAAGATGTGATAACAGCTTCTGAAAAGTATTGGAATTGCTCACACTGGTCAAAATCACTTCTTACCATAGATATTGTGCTGATTCTCCAATTTTCCACACTCAGTGAGCATTTCTGGCTAGGTCATCAACGTCACTGATCGGAAGTAAATGATTTTTTTTTTCTTCTCAGAGTGGCTGAGACATTACCACGAGATGCATTTTTCTCTTCTGGGAATTTCTATGTATTCGTACGTGAAATACTTGTCCAATAGGTATACAGCCCTGCAAGCTTGTGCAAACCCACCAGGTCGTGCATGAGGCCATTGAAATGAACGGGTTAATCTTTTCGCCGCTGTGAGTCACACAATGTCCCTGCATCCTCAGGGAAGTCAAGCTCGAGTGACAGCGGTGAAGAGCTGCAAAGCAACCATCACTCTCTTTTTGCACCGAACAAGAAACCTCATCCCAACGTGAAATCTGTCCGTGGCCCTGGCACCCCCCTCCCGCGCCGCACCGACCCTCTCCACGCCACCCCGACTGGAGACCCTCTCCCCTTCCTCGGGTTTGGTAAAACACCCCAAAACCCTATCTGACAAGGAAACTGCCGCACAGTGTCGTCCCGCCCCCGCCCCGGGGTGTCTTTTTGGCGCGGGTGGGACCTGCCTGCGCCCCGGGGCGCGCTCTGCCCGCGCTGCTGCGCGCTGTCCCCGCGCTGCCCGTTCGCGCATCTCCCGCCAGGTGGAGCAAGAAACAAAGAATAGCGCTTGTGCGAGTGCCTCTGCCTTTTTTTTGGTGGTTGGCTTTTTTTTTTTTTTTTTTTATTTTTTTTTCCCATCTGCGTGCGTAGTCAGGCCTTAATTTTGCCTTTCCTCAACCCGAAGTTTTAACACAATAATGAGGCAAATCGGGAGGATGATATTTCCTTCTCATTTAGATTACTGCGAGAGAGGGTAATGTTTTCTGCAGTTTGCAGTCTATCACGGATAAAGGTTTGCAGGGAGGGGGGAGAAGGTAGGGAAAGGAATGAGCTGCATAAATTCTCCTTCTGCGTGCATACCAATTGTAGCAAGAAAATAAAATTTAAAAATTTAAAAAGGCAGATCACTCTTTTTTTGCATTAGTGGGGAAGAAAAGTTTGGAAAATCTATTCATATACACAGCAGCATAAAATTCACATTAACATCTCATTAAGGCTAAATGCACTTAGGGACTGATCCAAAGGCCATCAAACTCAATGGGAGACTTTCCATTGCCTTCAAATGGGATTTGGATCATGCTGTTAGTGATTGGCAAAAGCTCATATTAACAAAACAAAAAAAATCCTGACATTACCTAAAAGGCTATAAAAGCATTTCCATTCCTTGTTCTGGGAAATCCCTTTTATGGCTGATCAAATGTAATCACAGCAGCCACCTCTGTGGTGAAAGCTTCCTGTTAGGCTAACAACGAGGTAACTGAGGTACGAATGCAAACACCACCGGTATTTTACAAAAATTGGAAAGGAAACTTCATTTTTTATCATTGTGAATTATCCAGAATAGCAGAGGTAAACCTAAAGTGATCAGAAGTTAATTTAAATGCTGTATAAATACTATTTTAAAAGGAAGAGAGAGAAAAGCAGCTGAAATCTAGCTCAGGAAAAGCATATGCCAGCTATGGTACTATTTTACACAAGTTTGGTGTCCTAACATGAACTAAAACAACTACAATGAACTAAATTAACTAAAGCAGACTTTCTGTGGTCAAAAGCAAACCAGTTTGCTGTGCACAGTACCCTTTAGAGATCTCGGTACATGCTATCTTCACTAATGGCTCTGTTTCCATGTGTGGAGATGAAAAGTAGCACATTTTAAAAAAAAAATAACTGCCTTTGGCAGCTTCAAATTCCTTGATCTTCATTTACTGTTTTAAAATGCTGCTTCTAGCAGAGGCTCCAGCTCTGAGTAGGTTTCTTATTCAGCTGGCCTTAGCTAGGACTGTGTTATTTGGCTGGTGGCAGGGACGGGCCTAGAGTTTCCTGTGTGTGTTTAAAAGACAAATGAGGTGAAATGACAAGCCCCTTGGGTTTTGTCCCAAATATTTAAATTTGAAACAGATATGTAAAGTTGGATGGGTAGAATGCTGCTGAGGATTTGAAAGACTTTCCTTGTTTTCCTTCTGCTGTGAGGTTTTAAATCTCCTTTTTCTCTCTGTTATCTCCAATATTCTCTTTGCTCGTTTCACTGTGTTCAATGTCTCCTTCCTGGTGCTCAGCCCAAATAGCGTGGTGAGACACTTCATCTTCAGGTATCTCCATGTCTCTAGCAAACTGCCTTCTTTTTCCTCATGTCTGTTAGGAGCTGAACTAAAAAATTCAATTTGAACTGTCTCCTAATTTTTGAGTGCTAGAAAACCGTGGATCTATGATGGGGCAGTGACATTCTTGTAGGAGTTTCAACTCTTAAAATATTGCCAACAATGAAATTTCACCAAAGGAGGAAGGAAAGTGTAGATATTGCCCAAAATTTCAAAAATGCATCTAATTACTACATGCAACAATCATGGCAGATCCTGACTTTAACGTAATATTAAAGTTAACTGGGTAGTGAGAAAGGAATTCCCATAGCGAGTGATGTAGCTGATTCTCTTCCTGGCAGCACCGATTTCATTTTTACTTTGATTCTTCTGTAGCCCTCTAATCTCCATTTCCCTTTTCTTCTTTTTGGTCTTCGAGTTGTATTTGGTGTTGCTGCCTTGTCCCTCTCCATCTTTGGTGGCTTACCTTCATAAAGAATGAAAGGGTCTTGTAAGAAGAAACAATATACATTGAAACACAAAATAAAATATCATTAAATGCATATTAAAATACTGTTCACTGATTTGCAGCATCATTTTATCCCAACAGAGGTCAGAAATTTGGTCCTTGGTAAGTGCTTTGAAGAAATTGCCAGGAACTGCTAATCTTATACAATGTCCCTACACATTCAAGTAGAAAAGTGATGCAGGAGAAAAAAATCAAACTGGCATTTGGGGTTGGGATCGTATTTTCACCTGTCTTTCTGTTTCTGATTACACATCACCTCAGCTTTCTTACAGTTAATCTCGTCCCACTCCTTCTTGAGTCAAAGAGAGCGTGCCATCGATTACAGCAACAGGACAGTGTTTTGCAAATGTTTCCTCCTGCTTCCTTCCCTCCCTCCTCCCCTCCTAATAGCTGTTAAATGCAATGAAGAAACTATCAGAAACACTATTTTGTTGTTTAAGAATAAACCACCAATTTTGGTATTATAGCCATGGTCACCGCCTGGGTCCCAGCCCTGCCAGGTGTTTGCGGGAAGGAAGCAGAGCCGGGGTGCTGCCTCCACAGAGGACAAGCAGAGATGATGCTGCTTTTATTCGTCATCAACCAAGGAGGCCCAAAGTTTAAGTGGGGTTTTTTTTGTGGAGCACACTTGTGGATTTAGGTGCTGAGTGGTCATGTGGAAACTGAAGTCCTTTTGTGGATCAGGGTACTTGTTAGACACCAGCTAAACTTTATATTGTATTTTGAAAAGAGTTATTGCATGGCTTTATTTTCCATTAACCTGTGAGAAGCTTACCTTTACTTTTAAAACTGCAGGATGAATTAGTTAGTCAAATCAGGCTTTTGCCTAGATTTTTAGTTCCCTGACAGACCACTGCATTAAAAAGAAAAAAAAAAAAATAATGAAAATGCAATAGCATCTAAATTCATCCTGTTTACAGATTAGAATGATTGTGTTGTTGGTTAGATAAATCAGAAAACAGGTCATTTCACTGCACCACTAGTCTTTTAAACATCAAATTGAGTGAATTGCAACATAAAAATAAACATTGAAAATGCTGCTATCGCTCTCTGCTATGGCCATCCAAGCACATGCTGGGCATTCACAACAATAGTAATATTAAATGAGAAACTAATTGCTTAACCAGGATGACAATTACATCCTCTCAGGTTGTGGCCATTTTCTCTCAGAGCACAAGGAGCATGGAAATGCAGCACTGATAATACTTGCTGTTGTCTTTATTTAACGTGCAGCAGTGTCAGCTAGTAACCCAAGCCTCTTGTAATTTTTGTTCAGTTTCTGGTTGTGCTGGCAAACATATGGGATATTCACATAACATATAGTGTCTAAATTTCACCCCTTGAGAAGTTAATCTATGCTTTCCATAGTTAAGTAGTAAGTATTGCTTACTTATATCGATGTTTTACGCCTCTATAGAGCCTTTGAATGTCAGATTATTGATACTTAAGAAGATTCTCAAATACTTCTCAGGGAGAGATAAATACCATTATTATCCACAGGAGCGCAGAAAGGAGAGGTGATCTTTCTAAGTCTATTCATTGAGACAATTTAGCTTGAGAGGCCTGATAACACAGTTATAAACACCCAAAAGCAGCCTGGCCAATCTCCAGTGTTTTCTTTTTCAAAAAAAGAGCAATTTCAAAAAATGCTGACAATGACTTAACAATAATTTTTTTTTTTCACTTGGCTCATAGTTTCTGAGCATGGGGAATATTTGTGCTTATTTGAGCTGAAGAGCTAGAAATTTCCTCTGTTTTAAATTTCAGTTGATAATCTAGCAGTTTGACAAACTGAACCTAAGATTTGTAGAGACATCAGGAAGTATTGTAAAACATCGGAGTTAGCCATCAGGCTTGTAGAGGCTTTGAGCCATTTTTCCCATAACAGAAACAGTTAGCGAATGAAATTATGTAGTGATCAATGAATTAAATCTAATCAGCGACCCTCAGATTTAATGCATGAGAAATTTTTAGTCTCAGATGGAGAAGATAGAGGGAAGTAGGGTGAGTGGGTGAAGAGTGCAGTGGGCTGTCAGTAAGAAATCCTTAGTGCCTTGCTAAAAATCCCATTGCTTTGGCAGTGGGGCCAATAACTGAATCACATATGATTCAACGGCACTTAAACCCACTCAAATCATAATGAATAGCTTTGTTCAGTCTTGATTAAAATATATTAATATAATTTCCTGTATTAACATTTAATATTAATTTATAATTAGACATATGAAACATGAAATCCTATGAGCTAATCAATATATATTTTATTAATTAGAAAAAGAATACAAATTACTTATAGGAGCTTACATGCAGGCCCAAATGCTGCTCTCATCAGTCAGGCTGGGTATCTATGGATATAGTTGTTTGGAGATAGTTTACCGGGGAAATCCTTTTTGTACGTTTTCAAGTGTGCCTGTGAGTGCGAATGAATGTGTTGGACACATGACTTTATTCTGTGGTTTTTGTAGAGGAAGACTTAAATCCCCTGCCATTTCTTTTTCTTGGCAAACTTTAATGTTTTTTTGAAAATATGACATATTTTCAAACACAGAGACTAAAAGGAAGGCATGGAGGAATCTTTAATGTTTCAAATTAGTTTGTTATATGGTGAGATTATTCATTTTGACTTGGGTGAGGACCAGTAGCATTTAATTCCATGACCATTCTTCAAGCAGTGTGGAGCTGCTCTAGCCACAGGCAAAGTATCTTGGGCAGCAAAGTGATTAATGACCCTTCCCTGCACTGTGCTTGCAAGAGAGTCCGGAGAGGCACACTGCACTGCTCTCAGTGCCACACAGAAAGGCACCACGGTGCCAAGCAGCCGGTCTCACTGGGAGGACGGGTAGATGGAGATGGATTCCCCAAAATCAGTGGTTGCATCCCTCATGCCTCCCACTGTTAATCAGAGGAACGAGCATCACCTTTCATCTGTTTTTCTTCCCTTTTTCTGGAACGGGACCAGGAGCCTTTGCTCCTACCCTCGTACGTGCCATAGCAAAACTGAATGCAGCGCAAGTCTGGTCTGATGTCCTCAGCGCACACACCACTCCGCGTGCTGTGGCGAAGTGAAGGTATAGCTTCTCTCACTTCCTTCTGAGGTGAAACGCTGGCCATTCTCCAACAGCCTCTGTCAACAATTAAGTGAGACATCCTTATGGAGAGGATATGTAATTTTAAAAAGTTGGCTAGTTGTGCGGTCTTTCTGTGTTCATGTCTAGGAACGTGTTAAATGAGCTGGCTGGAAGTATGACGGCCAAAAGCAGGTTGGGACAAGTGGGAAAAGGGCTTACTGTATCTTTATGGTTTCTTCATCTGGAAATTAAATTGGATAAATTTGATATTTCTAATAGGAAAAAATGGTGATCCGTTTATTAAACAGATCTAGGATATTACCAAGGAAATACCCTAGTACAAATGTAGCTGGGCAGTTAATTGCCAGCATAAGTATGTCTATATGTACTTCTACGTTCTACCCTTCTCTGTGCCAAAGCATGTCCTTGCTCTGACACAGAACTGATTTCATTTAAATGCAATTATTCCAATTAGCGTTAATTGCCAGTGTTGCCATGCTGCCACCATTTGGTCCCATTGTGGGAGGAGAGCGTGTTAGTCACAGTTGTTCTGTGAACAGGAAATCTGAAGCCCAGGACAAGTTGTTAACAGAAAAAGAGCTACATCTACTTTTTCTATTGATTTCCTTGGGATTTTTCTTGGTTTATTGTTTGGTTTTGCAGTATGGTAGAGGAGAAAGGCAGCCAACATTGCTGTTAAGAATAAATTATCTTCATTATTTATTTAAGTATCCTAGAAGATAAGTTCATTTAATATGTGGACATATGAGAGGCTCAGTGAGCACCATTTTCTTTAGAAAGAAATTGATGCTATTTATGGCAAGTTCCTGAACAAAACTATTCTGCAGTCTGGAATGCTTTCTTAATCCACATCTTTAATGGGGGCATGAGCTGGGTGGTTCTGCCCTAAGAAAGTGATTAAGATGTTAATATGCCTGGGCTAGAATATTAAGGAATATTAATCCATGAATTTATGGTCTTAATTGGATTGAGCGCTTGCAAATAGATGAGTAAAGCAACAGAACACACCAAAACTCAAAATCCCTAAGAAATGCCATAAAATAATGTAAAATGAGTTTCTATGAAATTTATGCCTTCTTCTGCTGATAACAAGATTTCATATCCTTTGTAGTTTCCTTTTCTGCTTCATCAGTCTGAAAGAATCTCAACTTTGAAGCTCTTACAGCAGAGAACATAACCAGTTCTGGCTAATCTTTGTTGCAATATTCTCAAGAAGCATCACTCATCGTTAACAGAAACTAAGCGATGTGCAATGATGTCAATACTGCAAATTAAAGTGCACTTTGTGTATTCTAGATTTTATGAATTTGTCTTTAATATCTGATTCTGGTCTTAGTAAATTAACAGTAGGAAAAATTATGCAAAAATAATTCTATGAAAGTTAATCAAGGTTGTAAAGAGGATGTTAATATTTTCCTAACTGAGAACATAGCACAGTACACAACACACACTTGCAAAATTGTTGTTCTCCTTGAAGGAAATCAATTATCTAGCACTGTGTTTACTGCAATGATTTTGAAAATATTTCAAGACTTCAGCTTGGGGGGGGGGGTGGGGTGGAGACTTAGAGTATGAATTCACATGTGCATGATAATGGTACTTGAAGAAAATTGTTAAAAGGGAACAAAGTTAGGAGTAAATCTGCTAGTGATGATTGTCGCTTTCCCCTAAGGACATAAATGTCACGCATAGCTCTCCCTAACCTGAAAGGAAAGGCTGCTTGTACATGGAGTTAACAATTTGGTCAAAATCAGCCTGACATAATTGGGTTCAGTTCCATTAGCTTCTGAAGAGTTGCATTCACTCTGCCAGACTTGGATTTGGATTTGAAGTTTTGACAGTCACCAAGAAATTATTAAAACTGCTCTTTCATCATTTCCTGTGATCACGCTTGCATAAATGAAAACACTGACAATGTGTGAATAGGTCCTCAAAGTTGAATATCATTAGCAAGACATTTCTGTGATTGGTTACAAGCTTATTCATCTTTATAATCACTTATTAATGTGGAAATTAATTTTCAAGACTGAAAGATTCTAGATTTGAGATCTATATAAATTGCAGAAAATATGAATTTTTAAATGCACTTTCTCTAACATGTTACATGATCTTTTGAGTTGACATCACACTGACTAACTTGAATTTCTTCACAGAAGTATTGGAAGTTGTAAACCAACATGATGGCTTTGAAAGCATTGATCTGATTTTTTTCCACTGTATCTGGTGTTCAAGGTGTTGTTCCATTCATTTTGTGGATGTATTTTGTTTTCCCCACTGAAGTGAACAAAGGAAAAGTCTTATTTTCTTTTTTTTTATAAGGCATGATTCTAATGATATGATGTGAATCTAATGACAGATTTTCCCTTTGTAAGTATAGAAAACTTCACATATTCACCTGAAGAACATGAAAGAGAGATTGGTTCAAAAGTGAAAGCCTTTTTTTTTTTAAGAATTTGGAAGCTCATCTTTAATAAAAAACAAATCTCTATGAAAATGAGTGGTAGGTGCAAGAAGAGTAAAAATCATTTCCAGATTGCAATTACTTCTCTTTCAAGACTTTTCTCTTAGTAATGTTGGTAGCCACTATTCAAAAAAGTAGACATTTGAATTTTCCCTTACATATAAGTAATAGTAATAATAGTAATAACCATTATTAATAATAATGATTTATGATTTCAGTAGTTGTAAAAGGACACCAGTGGTCTAGTGGTTCTAATAAACTATCTTGGGAACACAGAAACTATGAAAAAACCCACATGAAATGAGGGCTCCATTTAGGGTTGAAGGCAAATGCTCAGGTAAGATAAAGCACACTACTATTTGCCCAGAAACACATCATGAAAGAAAGTGGAAATCTCGCTTTTCATTACAATTTAGTTAGCTACTCAGCAAGCTATATTAATGATAAAAATGTGACAGGCAAGAAAAAAGAAATTAAGTATCTTACACAAGCATCTTTCTCTCATTGCACCAAAAAAGTCACATTAAAAATATGTTTTGCAAAATATGCCATACTTATAATGTAAGTGAGCTCTATATGCTCATTTTCCCCCCTTTTGTGCATTTCAAAGATAGAACTTTAAGTGTAGCATTAAGAAAGGAGGGGAAAAAATCTACATTTTCTTATACACAGTCAAAGGGACCATAAACTAATTAACTTTAATTGCATTAGGTTTTGAGTTGCCTACACAGCCTTTGAAGCTCATGTCTCGTTGAGATGTACAGTGTAGGAAGTTCACCCCCTTTCCATTGCTGTTTTTGGCAGCCTTCAGCTAAACTGGGCTAAACACGGGAACATCACATCGTTTTAATATTAATCAGAGCTCTATTTAAAAATATGAAAAATTCTTAAGACTGACACTTATCTTCATATTTCTGTATCTTAATAAATAGCCTGGTCTTAATCTTTTCAGCTTTCACAGGGGACAGGAGAAGCTCAACACAACTAAGAATCCATTAGCTTAATTACAGACTTTAATATGATGCTAAATACCTATCATCAGCATCTCAAACTTGAAAATGTTGCCTTTTTTTCTCGATCCAGACTGTCCATTTGTGGGAAAAGAAAGAACCATCTGGAAAGATGCTACATGAACACAGTTGTCAAATCTTTGTTTCAAATTCAAATCAAATGCAGAGTGGTTGGGAATTTTTTTGTAATTCATACAAGAAATATTTTCTCAGGAGTAGGAGGATAGTTTGTGATTATATTTACACCCAGGATTTGCATCCTGTGCATCTGGTTCATAAAGAGTAACACTGAACAGGTCACCTAACTTTACAGGGCAAGATCAAGATACGATAACGTCTGCAGTAGTGACTTAAAAGAGGGGACACAGTGCACCCTCAGAAAGTTTGCAGGTGATATAAAACTGGTAGAAGTGGTCAATGCACCACAAAGGTCTGCTGTCTTTCAGAGATACCTTGGCAGGCTGGAGAAATGGGTCAACAGGATTCTCATGAAGACCAACAAAGAGAAGTGCCAAGTCCTGCACCTGGGAAGGAACAACCCCATGCACCAGTACAGGTGGCGGGCTGGCTAGCTGGGAAGCAACTCTGCAGAAAAGGCCCTGACAATCCTGGTGGACACCTAGTTGGACGTAAGCCAACAACGTGACCTTGCAGCAAAGAAGGCCCACCGCACCCTGGGCTGCATTAGGCAGAGCAGCACCAGCAGCTCAAGAGGTAGGATCTTTCCTCTCTACTCAACCATGTTGGGACATATCTGAGGTGCCAGGTGTCCAGTACTGGGCTCCCCAGTACAAGAGAGTCATGGGCATTCTGGAGCAAGTCCAGCAAAGTGCCACAAAGATTATTAAAGGACTGGAGCACCTCTGGTATGAGAAGAGGCTGAGAGAGCTGGGACTGCTCAGCATGGAGAAGAGAAGGCTTGGGGGATCTTATTCATGTGTAGATTGATGAGGGGAGNCCAGAGCTGGATGCACTGCTCCAGGTGGGGTCTCACAAGAGCGGAGTAGAGGGGCAAAATCACTTCCCTCAACCTGCTGGCCACGCTGTTTTTGATGCAGCCCAGGACACAGTTGGCTTTGTGGGCTGCAAGTACACACTGCTGGCTCATGTTGAGCTTTCCATCAATCAATCAATCAATCAATACCCCCAAGCCCTTCACCTCAGGACTGCTTTCAATCCATTCTCTGCCCAGTCTACAGTTGTGGGAAATATGACAGTCAGACTCTTCTCAGTGACAGCATGAGGACCAATAAGTACAAACTGAAATACAGGAAATTCTGAGTGAACATAAGAAGAAAGCTTTTTCCTATGAGGATGGCCTAAAAGAATGAACGATGCAGGGGTGGACCACAGACATTTTTAAAGGAAACCAAATATATTCAGATAGGTATAAGCAAATTTAGACAGATGAAGGGGATCAATGGTGCAATTATTGATAGCTATGTATGAGCACAAATCAGCAGGAGAAACTTTAATCTCCCTTTACAGCTTTGGATTATGAGAAATACTGGGTGAGAAGGCAATTTACTCCTGAAGGAAAAGTATAGAAATAGAAGTTCCTTTGAGGATCTCTTTCACAAGATTAACATTTAGATACATATCCAACAAACACATAATTTTTGAGCTTTGCAAAGTGATTTCAAAAGTCAAACACAAAAGAATCATGCTTTGCCCATAATAGCAAAAATTGCCTTGTCCAAACTCTTTTCATCAGTAGGATTCTTTCAAATAGCTGTAACTTTTATCAATATTAGTCCAAGGAAAATTAGGTTTTGTTCTTCACATGTGGGATATGGTGTCTGTGCTGGGAGGCTGTATAAATTCTTTCAAAAGCCATATTCTTTGGGATTCTCATGAGGAATCTTATGAAAGGCTGATGTGTATTGTCTTTATCACAGCGTGCTTTGACAATAAAATGACTGTCTGTCTCAGTTCATTTGCTGTCTCCAAAGGAAACTGATTTACAGATCTTCCTGCTAGTTCATCTCTTATTTAATCTACCTGCTTATAATTATTCTTATAATTAACTTATAAATTATTATTAGTAGTTTATTCATATTTAGAGATGGGCATTCTGACAGTTGCTCTAATGACATCTGGCGTATTCTCTGTCCTGGTGTGATCTGTTTGCTCAGTTTTACCATAGCTTTGCACTCCGGACTTACTGGTTTCTGCAGCTGAATATCCCACTATGATATTTTGGGAACCTTATTGCTATTGGATGCTATGAAATGTGGCTGTTCTACTTCTGAATGTTACCATTTCTCTAATTCACCCAGTCCAAGGTCATGCACCCGCTCTGTTCATCCCCTGGGAGCACTGGCAATCAGAGACAGTCAAATAACCGCACAAACACCTGCAGTAAGGGAAATATCTCAGAAATTGAGAGTAGGACCAGCCAATATGGTTTCTTTGCAGCTGACTTCAAAAGTGCCTTTTCCTAACCCATTTTTGTTGTTTCAAAATGTGAAGCAGATGTGGGGAATTTCTTCCTTTTCAGTAGCTGTATCACCTTAGGAAATATTCAAATAGGGAATCCCTTTTTTTATTTCTTTGCATGTCAGAAAATACTGACAGGCAATGAGGTATTGCTTGGGTCAAGGATCAGTATTGCAGCTTTTTACATACACCACAGAAGATTTCCAGCTGGTAGTGTGCCTAAAAACTGAATAGGAGCAGATGAAGTCACAAGATTTCAGGCATATGCTATAGGAAGGGGGGTGACATACAGATCCTGTAAGAGGTCATGAGACTATTTCATGTAATATGCAAAGGTGACCCTGGAGGGAAGTTCCAGCCCAAAGTCTTTTATACCACTATGGGCAGCAAGAGGCAAAGGAAGAACAAGCGCACAGATCTCATGCTGTAGTTGCACAGTCAAAGACAATCAGTGATATACTTGAGGTTTCCCAGCCGTTTATTCCAACGTCAAAATGGCAGCTGCATAGTTCCTGCAGATGAACACAAAGTACTAAGTGAAGTTGCTGCCTTTGTCTCCTGTTTTTCTTAACTGGCATAAAAGACTGTGGTCTGGAACACCTCTCCTGAATTACTGGGTCTGACTACCTCTTCTCACATGAAAAGAGAGTGTTGAGAATTCAATGGAAATTAAACCAGAATATATTATATTCTTGATATATTCCCACACATGTATATTTATAATTATAATTCATCAAATAATTTATAAAAAATTATAATAATTGCTTCTCTAACACTATGTTAGTGATCTAAAATAGTTCTTTTTAATTGTTCTTGTTAACTTACCAGAAAATAATATAGCAAAAACTAGGATGAAGGGCAAATAATTGCAGAGGTGATTGAACTTTCACTGGGAGGGAGACTGAAGAGATTTAAAGCATGTAGTTTATGGAAGAGATGAATGAGAAGCATGAGAGATATCTTTAAATGAGTGATATAAAAAAGAAAGCAAAATAACTCCCTGCTTGCTTCCTCCCATTGTCTTTCTTTCCCTTTTACTGAGCAATAGGCACATGTCTTGCCTAGGATGTGGGCACTGCTAACTTTGAGCAATCAATCATACTGTCCCCTTTTTCCTCCCACTCTGATCTTTGAGGCTTTTGCTCAGTTTAAACCTTAAGC
Organism: Aramus guarauna; assembly: GCA_013400195.1. Lineage (NCBI taxonomy): Eukaryota > Metazoa > Chordata > Aves > Gruiformes > Aramidae > Aramus > Aramus guarauna. Next base: position 896,577 of record VXBL01009092.1, on the reverse strand, counting down.
AGTTTTGGATGGACATTCCTTTGGAAAGTGCCTAGACTGCATAAGAGCACAAGAAATAAATTGTTCCAATAATGTATGTAGTTTGAAAGTGTAAAGAAGCATCTATATCTTCTTAAACAGTCTAGGCTCTTTAGTTTGGGTAGTTTCAGACAGACAGCAGAAGCCAAACAGATATTCTTGTCATCACCAAGACTTATGAACATAGATTGCTACAGAAGGACTGCTGGAACTAAATCTGTGTGTAGCATTTCATTATCATGCGAATAAGTCAAGTTTTCATACTAGCATTTCCTATCTCCATGGTATCTCTAGTGCTTTAATATAACTTGCTAATGATGAAAACTAAAACCTCAAAATATAATTTTGGAAAAACTCATTTATCAAAAATCACATTAAACCCAAGAACAGAAAGTAAATGCTAACTATAAAAAAGTGAGAATGTATTAAGTTTCACACTATTTAAGAGTCTTCCCAAGTGCATTAATCTTACTTCTCAACCTTTTGGTAAAGATACCAACAATCTTCATGACATTGTAAATACCATTGGAGCTGCAAGAAAATAAAAGGTTATGGTCTCCCATTGGTAAAAACAGTTTTCTCCAATATCTATTAGATACCAATGAACCATTTGTTAGTGCGTATTTGTAGGGTGATCCGCAAAGCCACTAAGGAAATCTTTTTTAAGACAATTTTTTCCTACTAGTCTTCCTTAAAAAAAAACCACAATTCAAATACTTCAGATAGCTTATGGTAAGTTATTTTGCATCTACAGTGTTTTCTTACACATTTGTATGACACAAAAGTATAATGTAAGTTGTACAGTCATTTCCTAGTGATTTTCAGTGGGACTGTATGGACTAACAAATGTAATTGAACATGATTTTGGATTGGAGAATTGAGTCTACATGCAGATTAGGTTTCATGTTGGATTGTAATTGCCTTAAACCAATTGTACAGGGAGTAATAGCTCTACATATTTACATAACCTTCATGAAAAAAAAAAAAAAATAATAAATCTTTATCTTTCCTAGGGATTCCCTGGTAAGATTTGCTTGATTTGTTCTTCTCTCAGGTTTTTGCCTGCCAGTCTCTCATTGAGAACTGTGTACCTTGTTCAGTCAGCACCTGAATGGTGAGCATGTCATTACTCTGTAACACGAAGGTGTACGTTAACACCAAATGGGTTTGATCTTTCATGAGTGAAAGTGTTCCTTGTCTCTGCCGTAAGATGAGATCAGTTTACAGGTTCTGTTTTCAGCTGTGAAGTCATTTCAGTGATCAGTTTTTAGTCATGATGATTCCTGTTAGTCATATTAGAGGTAGGTGCTTCTTTAATCCTCTTTCACAGTGAATTCTTCATATTCCTGAGCAGATGAGTGTTCCTTGGGTATGGAAGGTGTCTGCTGACTGAGAGCAGCTTTTGATCAATTCCTTTATCAAAAAAGCAGTGCTTGGTTGGGAAGGACGTGTGGTTGCACTCTAGGGGCCATGGGCTGAGGGGACTTAGAGACCAAGGTGTGAAAATGGGGGGAGTGGGAGCAGACATGAGGTTTGCTTGGATGCTTACACCATTTGTAAAGGAACCCATTCTAGCCACAGTGGGAAAAAAAAAGGTGGAAAATACATCTGTATCTCTCCGGTTTATATTCTGAAGAAAACAATACAAGATCTGACCTAGGAAGAAATGCTCAGGTGAACAATTTTTCTCTCTCTTGCTTTTCCTGTATGAGTGAGAATTTCTCTCTGAAGAAGAATGAGACAAATAGGTAATTTAACAAAAGATGAACTAGAAAAGATTGATAAGCTCCCAGAATGTTTTTGCTGAGAGACCCAGTACATTATACTTTGTATAGAATATATCTATACAATTTCTTTCAAATTTCTATTCACTTCACTGGAATTTTTAGTGCATATGATATGCATCTATTTATTTTTTTTTATCAATGCCTGAGCTGCATTTATACACAACACCTTCAAATCAAAAAGATTTACGTTGTCATCTTATGCTTCTTTTTTCTAGGATATGTCTGACACTTGCATGACAATGTTAACTTTTTTATCCTGCCTAGCTTAAATGCCCCCGAAGTTATCAGGCTTCTTACTCATCCACAGTGGGTCCATTTCCTGCAAATTTGTATTCTGTAGTATAGCTTGTTATTAATTTTAGTCTTGCTTTTTTTCTCTGTATTTTAGCTTGTTATAAGTGGGGTTTTTTTGTTTGGTTGGTTGGTTTGGTTTGGTTTTTTTTCCCAAAAAAAGCTGAAGATGACTATATGTTAAAAATTAAACTGCTTTCCTAGCATTTTCCCTTATCATATTTCCCATTGGTTTGAGGCTTTTTTCCTTCCTGAGTGATAGTGAGTATAGTTTAGTTACACAACTATCTATAATAACCTGTTCTGAACAACACCACAGCAAAGAGAACGATGTTCTCTTTGGGAATTAACATCTGCAGGCAATAATTCTATTTCATAAAATCATAAGAAAGAATATGTGACTTGAATTATAATGTTGAGTTTAGGAGTTAAAAATATCCATTCTTATTCATAGGGGTCCAATGCACCAGAAGACATGCAATGTAAACTCTGAGATACATGTCTGTAATATCAGTCATTTGAACTAATGAAAACCAAAATGTTAAGGGTTATACAGATTAGGATACCCTCATTCTATTTCTTTAACTTAGTCCAAGCTCTGCTTCAATTATGTCACAGAACTACTCATGGAGTTAGATGCCAGTAGAGATATTGGTACAGCAATTATCCCTATTTAGATCGTTTATCTTTCAGTGAGAGAAATGCATCCAACTCAACAATAAGAAAAGCCAAAGAGAACAGGACTAATTTCTTTCGTACTGCACCTAGACTGTGCGGACTGACCCTTCTGGGGCAGATCACTTGCAACTTGTTTTGCTGCCCTTGGAGAACCCGGCACCATGGAATCTGATACAAAGCGTCTGTCGCTCTCCCTCATTTCGTTTGCCATCTCAGGCCGGTTGCAACACAAAAATGTGTTCTGATATTTGCAACTTCACATCAAAAGTAAACCTTGACATTAAAGTTTAGTAATTGATGAAACAAACTGGTTGTACAGGCAAAGAATTACCCCAAGTGAAGCAGTCACTCTGTTGAAGCTTTTAAAAGGATTAGTATTCATTGGAGATGGCACAGATGGAGATTTATGAGACATATTCTTTCCCTCTCCTTTGTAGACCAATCTTAAATTATCATGGCATCCCCACTGAAGCCAGTGCAACACCCAGTTATGAGTTTTGCAAATCTCAGTAAATGCCAATCTATAATTTTGCAAAAGCAATCCTCTGGTTCTCTAGTAAAAGTGTACAAAGACCTCATTAGATAAACGTTTCTGCCAACCAGTATTCTGTGAAGCAGATTCCTGACCTGAAATGCTGTGCCAAGCAATTTGCGAAAAAATCCTACTTTTTGTTTAAAGGACATTGTCCACTTAAAATCTGACAATAAAGAAAAAAATCCCTAAGTGCTTAGAGATATTATCTCTTACCTCAATCTTCTTTTGACATTTCAAAAATCATATTCCATCACCATGTTCCCTCCCCTCTTTTTTTTTCTATCATCTGTTCTTTGCCTCTGCTATTTCTCAAAAGCACATTGATGTCAGAAAACAGTAGGTTACTTATTTTCCTTCTGCATCATCTTAATATGGTTCCCAGATACCCCATTTTGTGCCACAGTTATACCACTCATTCCAGAAGGTCCTGAGGAATATAAGTATTATGTGTTGTAAACTATGTAGAGATAACTACTCACTCTGCCTAGAAAAAATGTTAAGTTTTATTTATATTTAGAAGTTTTTTGTGACAACTGCTAAGATTATTCCTCATTGCACCAACACTCAAAACTTTTGTGTGCTTTAACATATGTCCAGTGGTAAAGAAGTAAAGAAGTGGCTGCACGTAATCACTGAATGCTACGTTTTGTACAGCAGCAAAAGTTGTGCAGAAAACGTGTTATGCACAGGATGTGATAGTGAATTTTTAAAGTTCATTGGTCAGACCACCAGGAATATGCAGAGGTCAGCTTGGAGAACTGAGTAGGAATGTAAGCCCTGGACAGTGCAAAGTAGCCTGGATCTTTAATAAATACAAATTGTCAAAGTGTCAGGTGTATATTCAGTTTGAATGATGGCTTCATTGTGGAACAGAGCCCTCAATGCCATCTTGGGGCATTGCTGATTTGAAATGAGGAGCATGGCTTCTAAATCATTGAATGCTCATTTTCTCAAATTCTGATCCGTGCTGACTCTTCTTAGTTTATGAGATCACAACCCGGTGTGACCTGGCTGCAGGCCAGGGAGCAGAATAGAGTTCCAGGTCTTTCTGACCGCAAATTGAATTACTCCTCTTGACATTAAAGTCAAACCAATGTCTCATCAGGACAGCACTGCCAAAACAGTCTTAGTATGATGTGTTGACATATGCCTGACATTTGTGTTTCAAAAATTAATTATTTTTGCTCTTCCTATGCAAATCCAGTACATTAATGTGAACAAACAATTATGAATGCATGCAGTATCAGAAGCGTCTTGGGATTAGGGACTTCTAAATTCCAGCTCTTTTATTAACTTTTATCTTCTTGAAAGTGTGTCCTTGTCAATTTTCAGGGTCCTTTTGAGACCTCTGAATACTAATTACAAGATACTTAGAAGTGTATGTGCTGCACAGGCTGTCCATCCCCTTCAGTAGCACACTGGTCCGTCTATTAATATTCACTATCCAGTGTCCAACTGCAGCTTGTATAGAAATCTTCCACCTTTCTGCCTATAGACTTTATCTAATTATTTATTACTTATATTGTGCCTTAGTTCTCGATCCCTACTAAGGAATCAACTCTTTTCCTTTTCCTTTTCCTTTTCCTTTTCCTTTTCCTTTTCCTTTTCCTTTTCCTTTTCCTTTTCCTTTTCCTTTTCCTTTTCCTTTTCCTTTTCCTTTTTCTTTTTCTTTTCCTTTTCCTTTTTCTTTTTCTTTTTCCCTCTCCTTCTCCTTCTCTTTATTTTTATTACTAATATTGATCTTTGTTTTGAAGATATAAGACACTAAACTAATTTGAAATGAAACAATTAAACCAAGTCTATTATAGTTTGGAAGGCAGGCCTCCAAATCTAGTCTGTCATTTTCATGGTTGCCTAGCAAATAGCATACCGTGTGGAGTTTCTGGAAGGCATGTTGTTAGTGACTCTGGAATATGTACTTGCAGCCTGGGGATAAAGACGACAGTCAAAACTGAACCCAAGAGTAACAACAAGGCCACCTGTATCAGGCATTATAAATGTAATCTTCTAATGAGCCAATTGCTCTTCACTTCATTGCTGGTCGCACTAGAACATCAACTATAACAAGGACAAAATATAAAATATGTGAGACACAAGCAGCCTGAGAATCTGGGAGTAAATGTCTCTGTGCAGCTATTTTAGCTATTTTCTCTTGCTGAATATTCAAAGTATATTTTTAATTTTGAGGGTGAGAAGACTACATGGAGGCTTTGTCATACTTTTAGTTCCTTCTATAATAGAAAAAAAAAAATAGCTGTAGTATTGTAGGAAGATTGTGTCAGAAGCTGTTGCCGCAGCACAGAGAACAATGTTTCTCAAATGCAGTGCTAATAGAAAGAAGAAATACTTCATTCAAGTATTTTTTTCAAAGCTCTCAGGTAATGTTTCCCATTGCCATGTGCCTTGGTTTTATTAGATTATACTCTGAAATAGGATTTTGGTCTTCAGGGCTTTACATAAATCCTACATATAATCTTTAGCAGATACTGACTCCACCCAATTTTAGCTTCAGGCAGTCAATATATTTACCATGCTGGGGTATTTACCTTCACATAACAGTTTCTTTTATCACTAAAGGCAGTAGGTTTAGACTTAATTCCATCTAGCCTTCTGGGAAACAAGAATTTACAAATGCTCACTCCCCGGGTGAAAGCTTTGCTGATGGCGAGGAACCCTTTTCTGCACTTCAGGGAACTGTCACTCTCTCTCTCTCTCTCCCTCCTCTTTACTTCATGGCATCATACAGCAAATTCTCTTTCTAAACAAGCTTGGGAAGAACAGAAACACTACAAAAAGATACTGGCTCAAGAAGTGAGCTGGACATGAACAAGCAACAGCACTTCAGTAAGTCAAAACCCTGGAAACTGGAATTGCACGGCTGTCCTGCAGCACTGACACATCTGTTGGGCTCTACCCTGGCTGCTGACTACAGCACCTGGCTACTGAAACTTACCCAGCACCAGGCTCTGAGGTGTGCCAGATTTTTTTACCAAACTGTAAAGTGTCCACATTCACACTGCACAGGCTGCAGGGCTGCACATCTGCCTCTGGAGCATCGCTCACATCACATGAGCAGCTGGTCCAAGGACCTTCTGCCTCCCACCACAGAGCCAGTAACCCCTAGGGCAGCAACCATCAGGCGCAAGTGGAAGAGACAGCTGGGCAATATAAAACCAAAGCTATGGATTTAGGTGCTGGGGACAACGGCTGCTGATTGCTGTCTCCATAGGACTCCAGTACTTCAGATCTGTTTACTGAAAGAGCCGTCTCTTGAGAGCTAGAAGTCTGTCTGAAAACAGCAAATAACCATGAGGCTAAGAAGAATGGGGCAAAAAGTTACAGAAATACTACACTGAGGGCTAGTCACACTAGCTATGCATGAAAGTCACCCTAGTGAAAGCAAGGCAAAAAAACCAACCCCAAACCCACTTTATCTTTCATGTTCAAGTCTACGTTGCCTACTCTGATACTGCCATTCTATGGAGAAAATTATATTTGTCAGCTTTCTTTTGAACGTTGATGGTATTACAGGATTGAATGATTCCTGTGAGGATTTAGCAGCTTCATTTGGCAGCACTCAAGCAGTTAACAAAGCATTGTAAAATTAAGTAAAACAAATCCTCATATTCATTCCTCTGTGAAGATAGTCTAGTTTTCAGAATTCAGGCATGACATAACTGAGATACATATGGTAACATAAATACTCATATAAATCTGGTTTAAAAACTCACAAGGAGCCTTAAAAAAAAGATAAACATTAGCATTTTTATATGGCTACAAGAAATGAAGTAGATAATTAAGTTAAAGAGAGTAAATTAAATTACAGTGGTTTCTGTTGTGTGGGGGTTTTATGTGGTATATACCAGGAACTATAGATTTAATTGCACAAATCAGTCTTTCAGTAATGAAATCCTTACTCTTGTCCTACAGTTGTAAAAGGCAAGCTTTAATAATTTTAGTATTTAATGTTTTTCTTTCAAAATATATTTTCAAATATATTTTCATTTAATTCTTTTAATTTTTCACACAAAGCTTGATTTTTTTACAACTTTGCTTACACAAATCAGCAGAAGAGAATCTTAGAACAGGGTAAAGAGTTGAGGGTGATGATTGAAACTTTGAAAGCAAAGGGTTTGTGATTATGTGCAGTTTTCAGAGTTCAGACTGATAGGCTGCAGAACCGAAAAAGAAAATCATCTCTATTTAGCGACTTTCCAAAAGAATTTAAGGTTATTACTTGTCCATGGAAAGAAGCCTAAGAAGATGTAAATCTGCACCAAGTTGAACACTAACTGTTCTGGAAAAAAACCTGGGCCAAACTCAAAGGAAAGAGAGAGGAAGAAAATGTGAATAAGACTGTATCTCTGGGGTCTGTCTGACGCAGGCTGCAGAGGAATGATGGAAGCTGAAAAGCAGACTGTGTGGGAGATATGCGAGCTCTGTTGTGACCCCAAAGGTCAGCCGAGTCTGTGTTTCATGTGAAGATTGAGCCTGTAATGAGAAATCTTTCTAACAAAACTTAGGCAGGGAAGCCATAAGCAGAGCGCGAAGATGGCAACATCCAGACAAAGGTCTTCACTTGTTTAGTACTTCTGGTACTCCTCTAAACCCTTCTGGGAAATTCAGTGGCTTTGAGCCGGATTTGTAACATGCAAAAGATACTTTTAAACAATTCTGCTAGACTTTTCAGGTTGTGTTGTGCCCTACAGCACAAGGATCTGAATGCCATTCTACCTGGACAAGCTGAAATAATGTCTTTTGATGTGTTTTGAACAGTTCTTCAGATTTTCATTTCAAAGTATAAAACCCACCTCTCTTCCCGCCCCCAAAAAGANAGTTTAAAACCCCCCCCCCTCCCCGCCCCAAAAAAAAAAAAAAAAAAAAAAAAAAAAAAAGAGTCAATTAAGCAAAACTTTCTATCCATTTCAAAAGATCTTTCTTCATTTTGCAGTTGAAACAGAACCCATTATTTGCACTGCTCTATCTTTAGTGATGTGTGTCACTTAAAACTCAGAGTAACCTTAGTTAGAAAGAAAATAGTGACTGACAACCAAGCTTTTAATTAAATGAGATGATTCTATTGTACAAAATGGTATCTCCAAACTCATCTATTTTACACTTTTCTAATTTGAGCTTCCTTCCAGGATCCATGAATGAAGAACTAATTTCTATTTCAAAGTACCAATTATTCCTTTTGGTACAGAAGCATGCTAAAAGGCAGATAGCTATTTTCTCTTAAATTCAAGCAGTATGTCTAGCCAGTGGTATTTATTGATAGCAAATCTGCAACAAGACAAAACATATCTTCCAGTTCTATTCCAGGCCTCATATAACTTAAATTTGCCTTCCAGTGCAGTTAGGCTAATGAAAAGTCAAATATCAAGCTGGAAATAAATGTCTGATCTTATTTACTTCTGTGTCCATTGTAACTTCTGCCAGGCACTGGTACGGTTAACACATGTATGGAAACAGCACTAGTCCTCTCATGGAAAGGCATGCTTAGAGGATCTTCCTGGAGGAGCAAAACCTTGAGGATATTCTTTTGCCACTAGGCAGAACAATTTGTCCTTCTTTACAGAGAATCATAGAATGGTTTGGGTTGGCAAGGACCCCAAAGACCATCTAGTTCCAACCCTCCTGCCATGGGCAGGGACACCCTCCACTAGACCAGCTTGCCCAAAGCCCCATCCAACCTGGCCTTGAACACTTCCAGGGATGGAGCATCCACAGCTTCTCTGGGCAATCTGTTCCAGTGCCTCACCACTCTCATGGTGAAGAATTTCTTCCTTATATCTAATCTAAATCTACCCTATTTTAGTTTAAAACCATTATCCCCTGTCCTATCACTACACTCCCTGTAAACAGTTCCTCACCATCTTTCCTGTAGGCCCCCTTTAGGTACTGGAAGGCTGCTCTAAGGTCTCCCCGGAGCCTTCTCTTCTCGAGGCTGAACAACCCCAACTCTCTCAGCCTGTCCTCATAGAAGAGGTGTTCCAGCCCTCTGATCATCTTCAGATGATCTCGGTCCAGCAGATGCACATCTTTCTTGTACTGGGGACCCCAGAGCTGGATGCAGTACTCCGGGGGGGGGTCTTACCAGAGCAGTGTAGAGGGGTAGAATCAGTTCCCTCAACCTGCTAGTCATGCTGGTTTTGATGCAGTCCAGGACACAACTGGCTTTGTGGGCTGCAAGCACACACTGCCAGCTCGTGTTGAGCTTTTCATCTATCAGCACTCCCAAGTCCTTCTCCTCAGGGCTACTCTGAATCCATTCTCCATCCAGCCTGTAGTTGTGCTTGGGACTGCACCAAGGCAGTAGTGTATTTAACCCCCAGACTCTGTTTATATCTCTGAAGACAGAGCATCTGCCACCATAATAAAAACAAACACCTTGTCTTCCCTCCTACCAGTGAAGCTCTGTGAGCTCCGCTCTAAGAAGCACTCATCCCATCCCTAACCATCTCATGGAAGTTCCTCAGAGTGAGAAGCACAAAATGCAGGATCAAATACACAGAGAATAGTAGCAAAATTTGTTCTTGTTGTTTGGGAACTCATCCTCTGGAAGTAACAAAGGAAAGGCTTACACTGAACTACGAAATCACAGGATGGATACAAATATTTACTATGCAATGAAAATGACAAGTGCAACTAAAGGGGGAATGTTTTTGTTATAGGTAGGGAAGCGGAGGGAAGCATGGTCTAGAGTCTTCTGAAAATTGTGGTTGCTTTTATTTAATCGTGATATAAATCTCAGCAGCAATAGGTTCAGAGAAAGGCTACAACTATTACCACAATAACTGAATTCCCATCTCATAGGATAAGACCAAAATGATTTGACTTCATTTTATAAGGCAGAACAATTCAAAGAGGGGTCTTGAGAATCACCAGAAGTACAAAGACATAGTTAAGCTGAAAGGCAATGCTGCACAAAGAGCAATAGGCCCATAAACTGTCAACAAACTCAGACTGGAAATAGGTATGTATCCTGTCATCAGAGGGTAAAGAACCTTTTACTTTCTCTATACTAATAGCAAATAAACTAATTTTAGAATGAGTCAGACTTCTTTTATAAAAGCAATTACATAATGTGATTGTCTGCAGTGGAAAAGGAGATAGGAAGTTATAAAGCAGGAGCTTCTATTTAGTCTTAAATTCCTTTACTGCTTAATGACTTCTCTACATTATTTTTTCTCCAAAGTTAATGAAACTATCTCAACTACTAGACTGGCCTGTTGCAGATACAGATATAGCAGGCTATGTACATTTCCCCTGCTTGGTTCTTTTGTCCTTTCTTCAGCAGTGGACCCTAACTTTACACAGAATGCCACATCAAGTCTGACTCCAGTTTCAAGAACACATGTTTTTTTTATGAAGGGAAAGGACAGGTGAATGCTACTGTGTTCTCTAAGAAACATCTCTTTTCTGCATGAGAGCCAGCGAGCAAAGGTTTACAGAGTTGTCTGCTCACGTGTGCAGCCGGTAGCTTGTAGGGAAATCCTCTCTGCTCCTCTGGGAGATGAACACCACCATGTTCTTCTGCAGAGACAAACATCCTGCTGGTTTGAAACAAACCCACACAAGAAAAGGAAGCCCTGAGAGACCCAAGACCTTCTAGACCAGGAGGAGTTTTCTTTGTAATTCTTCAGTTCTAGGCATTTAGATTTGTTAAATGTGGTGCCAAGGGAAAAAACCAAACCAAACCAGACCAAACCAAAACAAAAAACCTGAATAGCTTGCTGATTATTAGAAACTACAATAGGTAGTGTGAAAACCATGTGGAGTGAGTTAGAAAAAACTAATCATATAAGCATACATAGTGGCTGCTCCTTCTTTCTATATGTCAGTCTCTGAGAATGGTGTATCTCCACCTCTCATTGCAGACAGTATTTGAGCTGTCACCATACTGAATAGAAATTCTGAGGAAGGTGTCAAAGCACAGTATTGAAAAAACTATTTTGAAACTGAGAAGAATAAATGATTTCTGTAGATGTAGAATAAGCAATTACTCTTCAGTCAATTCACACACAGCCTAGATTCTGAAACAGTCAGTTTATAGTGAAAGGTATGTATTGTTACAGTTAAAGGAATCGCTGTTCTCTACCAAAACTTTCCTTGGTTGAGTATTAATTGAAATAAGTATGTATACATGTGGTTGTACACATGCACACACACCTAAAATAAGCATTATAGTATCTTAGAACAGAGGTCATCTGCTGACTCGACTAAACTACCTGAGCCACTTGGGCAAATTTGGTTACATTCCATAGAAAATACTGTGAACAAATGCAGGATATGTCTCTACAAAAAATACATTTCTTCACCAGGAAAAAAATATATCACACTGCTGAAAAAGCTCTGTGACTTACAGTATACATAGAAAGATGCTAAAAGTCTTGTCCTGATCGGTTCGCTGTGTGGAGCCTAGCTAGAAGGTGATTGCCCAGGTAGAACAGAAAGATCAAGCCCATAGCGTAGCATATGACAGCTTTCTCCCTCTCCCGAGCCAGACAGAAAGATCAAAACCTCTTCATTTCCAAGAAATGAGGTTCAACACAAACTGCGCCTGCTCTCTTTGTGCTTAGATTTCTCTGCTTCAGTCACCACCCAGAGTGTGGCAGGACTGAACACCTGAAAGAAAGGGATTTTTCAAGTGGTAAGAAAGACCATGTTGCTTTTACTCCCAACAGTCTTTAATGTCATACATCTCTGGCTTGGCTGGTCAGGACTGTTTTATATCCCAGTAATTTTCAGGAAATACCAGGTCCGGCCTTACCGCAGCCCCCACTGACAAACTCCTCACAGGACATAACCTCAGCTCTGTTACAAGTAAAATAAACTACATCTGGACCAAGGTAGTAGGCATGCTGTCAGTTTATTTAAAACTAACCTTTTAGCCCTTGGCAGGAGTTTGTCCAGGAATGGACATCTATAAAGCAAAAGGGAAAGCAATTTAGAAATATGGCAGTGTCACGATGCTGGCCAGGTCCCGAAGACACAACTGCGGTTGGGATAGTGTGCCCTGAATTAACAAACTAACTGGCAGTTGGGCTATTCAATGTGATTAACAGCTGTTTTATGGGTTGTCTGCCTCATTCGGTGCATATGTGTACTGAGGGGCTGCTGTAGTGATGCAGGAGAATAAATAAAGGCTCTGGGACTGTGGAGAAAAACATCCTCTGTTGTTTTTTAAGGCAAGCTGAAATACACCTAATGTTTTGATCGTTTAATTTAAACCCAGTTCAAAAGAATTAAAATGTCCACCCTTTAAAATGGTCTTTAGCATGATAAATACGACGACATGGCAATAAAACAGGAAATTGTGACTTTGTTGTTCTGCTGTTTTATAGTTTGGCAGAGAAAGTGCTGATGAGCACATGAATGCATAAAAGAGACGGGAGAATCTTGGCCGAGTCTCTGTTAATAAGGCTTTATTGAAATACAAATATGCCGCAAAAATACAAAGCCAGCTAAAATATCTCACAGCTAAATCAGGTCGACTAAGACAAAGCCATCCCACTGGATGTTATCAACGTTGGTAACTCACATTACCAAAGAATTAGAGTTTCAGTCTGCTTGCACAGACAGTTGCTCTCCTCTCTTAGTAGGGGTCTGTCAGCCATACAATTGAAATTAATTGAACTCACAGGATGCCTAAAGACAGCCTCTGTTCTAACATAAACTTACTCTTCAACATAAGTAAGGCAGATGGGGGCAGGGGGCATGTAGGGGCATGCGGGAAGGTGGTGGCTAGGTGGTTTTTATTCAAGAATTTATTTTTTAAAAAGCAGGTTTCTATATTTTTCCCAGTTTCTTTTCTTTGAATATGAGATGCCTACATCTGTTACTTCTGTCTTACACTTTGGGAAAAAAAAAAAAAAAAGCTATTACTTTGTAAAGAGTTTTCATTTCCTGTAATTGGCACTTAAGCATTCAGCTTCCTCTAAAAGACTGCATTTTATTCTCATGAAGCTGAAATGATTCCTTTTTTCTTGGAAGTACAGACAGAATAAAAACTAAAAGTTTATTAAGGAAAACCTATTCTCTTTCTTCTTTTGTCCAGTTTAATGCTGTGGGTCAGAACTGTTGTAAATTGTATTTTCTCTTTGAAATTTTTTTAGCATTTCTAAATGTAAAAATATGTGCACATATCTGCAGTCCTCTAGAGAAATATAATTACTGCAAATTCCATTATCTGTCCTATTTTGTTCATAAATCTAGTCCAAAAAGCCTCAACTCGTTTATCATTTCCATTATACATGGAATAAACTTCTGCAGTTTCCACATTCTCTTAAGGAGAAGTCCCTTGCTAACATATTTATTTATTTATTTATTTTGTTGTAATTTTGTTTCAGTAGAATGAAAAACCACTAACATAAAGGACTGAAATAATATCTCTTATAAAGCTTCCTTCTGTGGGAAACAGTTTCTTGCAAGAGACAGTGGCTGTTCTGTGTCGAGGCGTAACTGGAGTTCAGTGACAGCATAAAGTGAATTTCTGTTTGACACTGAGGGTTTTCTGAACATCACATGGGGCAGTACACAAACCAAACTGCAAAGACAATCTGCGTGGAAGAACATAGTAGTGGGAAGCCTCATAAGGGCTGATATTGTCCCTGGGAACTAGGAAGCAGCAGGAGATGAGTGTGTTTCACTCTATAGATATGTCTATATGACAAAGTACCTGCGTTTCATTTAGCTCAGCCTGGGAGCTTGTGACCTTCCCTTTTCCCAACTGTATGTTTGCTCATGTGTTTGTTTTATGACAATATTTGGGTAATTCCTCTTCTCTGTTGTTCTGCACCGTGCTTGCTGGACCCCCTGTGAGATAACGCGGTGTGCTGAAAACACACTGGGATTTCCTTCTGCTGAGGGAAACCGCCGTCCTGGGAGCTGGCCTGGGGTGCGTTACAGGAGAGCTTGCCTTCCTTTCGCAGCCTAGGAAGCAGACCGTTGCGTAAGACTCTGGGGATGGAAATTGTTGCAGTTAGCCATCATGCGTAGGTTTATTGACCCCGTACGATGTACGATTAAATGCGTTTATGATAGTACGTCAGAGTTGTAGACCCACTGGACGAGCTCTTCTCACGGCAATGAAAGGGTAGCAGGAGAGCCTGTGGCTCACCCCAGGAGCTTAGGGGCATGTAGAGAGTTGGAGTACAGTTTCACAAAAGCAACTCAAGCAAATGTTCACAGCGTTAGTGACGAGATCTTTCCTGCTCCCTCTAATGCTGTTTTCTGCATTCAAACTGTGCAGCACATCGTCCTGGCTGACTTCAGGACTTGGCAACGCCTGCTGAGGTTGTTAACGTCTAGTTTATTTTATGTCTGATACATCCAATGGTTTTGTGGGTACAGCTTTGTTAATGATAAGAGTTGTTAAAAAAGGAAATGACTTAACTGGAGAATTATATTGTTGCAGACTGGTCTTGTTAGTTCAGTGAATGTAAATAATATGGCCCATTGCTTGTGACAGTGAAAAATTAGCATGATTCAGACCAAATAGTGCTTCATTCTCATATGTTATGATAATGCTGAAAAAATTTTAGTTTTAGAAACAGACAAGAAAGGGTTGATCCTACAGAGATTCTCTCAGACAATTTGTTCCACTTTTCTGTCACACCACAGTATTTGAAATTCTGATGGATTTTAGAGAACATCTTGATTTTAGTCTTTGCATGTGCATGTACAGGTATATTTACTTACTCTGGGAAATTTCTGGCTGATGTTCAAGAGACTAATTTCTTTCTGTAAGAATAGAAGCATGGTCACACAATTGCTCCAGAAACTTACTAATGGTTTAAGAAATTATAATCTTTATTGTGATAATAACCCAGTAGTTTATGTGAATGTTCCTAACCTGTTTCACTGCAAAAACAGCCAACTAACTCTAAGCATCCTGGTTTCCCAAGAGATCTTGTGACAATAGTCCAAATCACGTGAATTTTTTCTTCTCTTGAGAAAACTCTGTAGAGTTTGGCCATGGCCATAGAAAAGTCCTTAGTTGGTTTCAGAGCTATCTGATAGCTACTGTTAAGGTCCAACTTTGATGTTACATGCACACTCTAATTTTTTAACTCTAATAACTAGGCTTAAGGGGTGTGTGCTGTCCCCCCCCCCCCCCCTCCCCCCCCCCACAAAAAAAAATAAAAAAAATCCCAGGCTGTTATGGCCTTTTTAAAGAATGCAAATTATGTCTACCTTGGTTGATTGCAGTATTTTAATCGAATGAATTTCACGTGATAATATAGCAAAGGCCAGATTGAAAACCGATCAAATTCAGCCAACATCTGTCTCTTTGCCTCTGAGTACTCTGGAGCAAAGCCAGACTGTTTAGACATGTAACAGTTTTCTAAGTTAAGTGGTTGAAAGTAGCCTTCAAACTTCAATAAAATTCCATAAGCTTGTAAGTGATATAAATAATTCAGGTTCAAATGAACTTTCCCAACTGAGCTTCACTCTCTGTATTTCAGTGTTCTTTGTGCTGTTTCCTTCAAAATGAAAGTTAGGTTAAAGGCAAGAGTCCAATCCTCTTTGCAATGAAAATGTTGAATACCTGACTTCAGAATATGTTATGTTTTCTTGTACAGGGGAAAATGGCCCTAACCATGAGGTAGAAGTTTATCTCCTGCCAGGAACATGAAATTTTGCCTCAACTGTTGTTAAATTAATTCCTGCAAAAATTTGGGTAAACCTGTAATTTAGCCTGAAAACCAAAAAAAACCCCACAAACAAGCAAAAAAAAAAGTAGCTCTACAAAGTACTGATATCTCTGAAAGGCACAAGCAAGACTCATGATTGACACTCCTAAAACTTACACTCAGATAGAGGTAAGAGTCTTTGTGGGAATCACCTTTATTAGAGGATTCAGTGTGAATGATTGGGAGCAATGCAAGAAGTAAGGGATGATCCTGGTACTGTTGATCTTCTGCACTGTAAACAAGGACTCAAAAATTGCTTTCCAGTGGTGGTGCAGGCGGTGTGCAGTACTCTAATGTGCTATGAAAAGAAAATCTAGTAGCAAGCGGAGGAAGCTGATATACCAGGATCTAAAGATTTCCCTGACAGGAAAATTTGAGTCAGTGCCTTCTGGAATTGGTGCTATGTTTATTTAATTAACTAAACTTGTCTTACTATCCGCGTTGTAACCATCCTGTTACAAATCCTGTCACGGTGCACCTGTCGGGTTGCAGTTCTGGTGAGCTGGTCTGAGAAGGGCAATCGAGCAATTTGTATTGCTTTGGTGATTGTGGACTTTTGTGTAGCTGTACTAATTTATGCCATTGCCCTTGGAGAAAAGCAGAATAAGGAGAAACAGAAATGGTTTTGTTCCTTTCTCCTTTGGGCTTTCAGAAGCTTAATGCACACCACGTGCAAGAATTATTTCATGATGACAAAGACAAGGAAGGAACTATCTCAAAGGGACTGTGAATAGTTGGGGATATTATAACACAGTGAACTATGTAAATGACATGTTAAGTATTCAGACACAATATATTTACATTTCATTCTTTCAGTTGTTAGAGGGATTTCTAGGGATGAAAGTTATGCAGAACAATTTAGGTGTGCTTTAAAGGCTGATCAGGAATGTCATTTTTAATATGACTTTTTGCCTGTATATGTATGATTTTAACACACTTAAAAGCTGAATTTAGACTTTGTTCATATATAGGTATGAAGCCATCAGAGAGCAAGTTATATAGTACAATGGTGTTGTTCCTGCAGAAAGGAAAAATAATAATATATTCATTGATTGTATTCGGCTCTGGTCAGTTCAGCAAGCAAGTGGAATTGTTTCAGAATGGAGCAACCAAATATTCAAGGCAGGAAAAAAAATTCACATCACAACACTTAAAAGACTAGGATAATCGGGATAATGGAGTGAATAAAAAGGGACCGTAGGAAGGCATATGAATGCTCTGAACAGGTTCCATGTGGATCATGACATGGTTTGGGTTCTTTTGTGGATAGTGTAAACAATTATAACAGTATTTGTAGCACTTTATTTTGAAAGGTATAAAAACAGTTGTATTTTTGGGAATAAACTAGTCTGTATCTGAAAAGAATTAGGGACAAACCTACCTTGGAAACATAATTATCTTCTATCAGGTTCAGCCTCATACTTAAAAAAGTATTTCCAAAATGGGGCAAAAAATATTTTGCTGATTATGTTTATAAGATATTCTTTTTAACTGATGGATGATAGATCAATGCAGAGTTGCTGATTTAGGTACTTAATGACTTCCATTATCACTGAGTGCATTGATATTCTTAATATTTATCCCTATGAGAGGCAAGGAACTACTCTATTGTGCAAATAGGAAACTAAAGTTTTGAATAAATATTTAAGCAACTTATCCAAGGTCATGTAAGGACTCTGGCAGACTGGGGACTCAATGTCAAATTGTTTTAGCTCACCAGTTTGTTTCTTTATCTTTTGGACTACCTGAAGCTGGTATGAGGGAAGTTGTTAGAAACATCCAGTTTTCACTGTCAGAAATTCAGGGGAGGTCACAACACTTAAAACCAGACCTTGTCCTGGACATTTATGAATCTCTAGAAAGCTTTCTTCAGTCTTCCCTGAGGGAACATCAAGGCTCTGCAAGAAGCACATACGCTCAGGTGGTGGAAACATCTCGCACAACTCCCCGAAGAACGCCAACATCTGATGGTCCTCTGCATAGGACCAGTGAGCCTCCCATAGGGAACCACTGTTGGCTATAGTTTTTCTTATAAGCTGTACCTGAAGAGCCAAATACATAAAGATCTTTTTATCCTGCATCTCCCTCTACATATACAGGGATGAGGACAGTGATTTATTTCATGATTAGAGATCACAAATTTTGTGAAAGTACATGGAACACTCTGGAAACACTTGTTATAAAAATAAATAACACTAGTCTTTGATACAAGAAAAACAAAAAGCAAGCAAGCAAACAACTATTATGAGGATACATGCATCTAGAAATTGCGGAATTAGGTTTCAAAATGTAGTCATTAACTGGCCAGACAAACTAATAGAGTGAAGTCAGGTCTTTAAAACAGCCAAACCAAGTTTTGAAGTAGTAAAGGAAGATTGAGAACTCTTTCAAAGAATTGCCTAATGTTAATTGAAGTAGTCTTTCATGAATTACAATGTTTGTCTCTAAAGACAGTTTTGCTCTCTGTATGCCCAGCATGAAGAACTTAGGAATACTTTTATTTTCCTTTGTAATTATTTTAGAGATGTAGGGTGTTCTGTTTTCAATAACTACTGGGAAAATAAGATGAAAGTGACCTTTGCAGAAACAATTTTCTGTAGGCTTTGTGTTGGTCTTCAAAAATATATCTCTTTGGAATAGATATTCAAGGATTCTGGTTTTCAGTTAATTGAATTCAAGATAATATTTTCAAAAGTTCTGTGTTCTGAAATATTTCAGAGTTTTGTCTATTGATTCTAAATGCACATGCAGTGTGCATAAGTGTTGCAGCCAGGTAGATACAAAATAATGTTGAGGGAAGATGAAAATGAAGTAGAGATAAGAAAACTGAACAGGAAAAAAACCCAAAACCTGAGAACAGAGAAGGCAAGTGCAGCTACATTACAGCATAGTTCAGGGAGTGTCCTGTGATCCTTACTGACATGTGTACACCTTGTCTCTGTTGTGGCTCCATTTTGGGATGATTTTGCCATCTCTCTGCATACTTTGCTTTTATTTAAGAAGAAAATAGGGCATGCCAGCAGAGCAGGAGTTTTGGTGCACACTAATAAGTGGTCTCCAACTTAAGGCAATGTATTGCACACTGCAGGGATGCAAAGGACAGGACCTCTTCATGCTCCAGAGTGAATTTAGCTGTAGTGTGTTCTGCAAATCTCGCGTGCCGTTATTCACTAGAGTGGTTGCATACCTGTTAATTGTGGATGAAGTCTTGCACTGATAGAAGAAAGCAGCGAGATGGAGGAAAGTACTTAATCACAAGCAATGAACGTACCATGAAATCCCACTAAAGGTAAAGGGAATTACATGATTAAGTGCTTTTCTGTTTCAGAGATAAATTTAAGCACATGTTTATGTAGCTCCTAGAATAGTTTCATTAGGCAACTGCTTTCCTTAAAATACAAGGCACACCATCTTTCTGTATTAGAGCAGAGGCAATCTGCTTTATTTTATTTGATTTAGGTGCAGACTTGGGAACTTGGCACATTGTCAATAAAGCCTTTGAGCAAAGTTTAAGAGTCCCTGTATGATAAGAAGTTTGAACAGAGCAAAGAATGAACAGAAAGGAATTTTAGACTTAAATATTTGATGTAGGGAACAAATGGTCAAAAATTTCTCTGTGACAAGTCAGAGCCAAATCGTTTTTTTCTTTAACACCTCTCTTTCCTCTGCTTTTCACAGCTAGAGGCAGAGAAGCATGAAGACTGTGAATTAATATGACTGAGAAAATATTTTAATATATTGAAAGAAAACAAGTCTGCCCCAGTTCCATAATTGCTGCAGTGTAAATTTACTTGATCAGGTAGTATTTGTTTTTTATTGAGAGTCATGTCTATGTATCAAGCTTTTCCAGACTATTCTGTGCTATTCTCTCCATTACTTCCAAATATGTCCAAAAGAGACTTTTGTAATTTGAAACAATAGATTTCTATCTTTTTCTTTTAACTCTTTTTCCTGTAAAATCTCAATAGTTGCTTATGAAAAAAGAGATTTTACAGCCTCTGGAGTGCCAGGCATAGTAAAGAAGGCATCCAAATTACTTTATATAGTAGTGCTTATATTATCTTTTAAAAGGCATGAAAAATGATAATAGTATAAGCCTTGATTCTAATTTTGTTTCCTTAAGCATATTCTCTTGTATTGTGGATACTCCTGATAGGAATTTTGAAGACTCTGGTAATGAGATAGTTTGAGCTCAGTTAGAGATGAACACTGCAGTCGCTGTGCATGGGAACAGCACTGTGGCATAACTCTACCCTCTGCTTTTCACATTCATTAAAAGATGTTTCAAATCAGACACCAGGAATAAGGAATTTGTGTGTCAGAGACTTTAAATCCAAGAAAATATCCTACAGAGCCATTTCTGAAGCAGCCCTGATTTTCAGTGCTCCTGGTAGTGGAGCTTTTGCAGATTTATTGATTCAGTTGCAACACTGAAAAATGGGATATTTGGAATTTTGTTCTTGTTTGCCTTTAAAAAATAAGAAAAAAGAATGCAAGAAGATAGAGAAATTAAAATAAGCTTTTCTTGTTTTGGCAGTAGAGCATACAACCCCCTTGTACTACATGTGTTGCTATGCAGTGCTTCTAAGTGAGTGTATCTTTTAACAGTTCTTTACCATTAGGCCTTTTAGTTCTTGAACCAATCAATATATTCCTGATTAGAAGTGGATGAAAGAGCAGTACATCAGTCTTTAAATTCATGCCTGCAAAAGTGAGAACACTTATTTACCACACACACTCTATGCTGAATGTGAATTGCTTTATCTTCACTTCGGTGCATCCGGGTTGCTATGGGTATTTCCTTTCCTTCCTTCCTTCCTTCATGTGGTGTCTAGCAATGCTAAGGTATGTAGAATTTCATGCGGAGAAAATCTTGAGCTTTTGCACAACTTGTTAATATTTGTCAGCAATGTTCTTTCTCTATTTTTACACTTTTTTTTTTCCTTTTTCCTTAAGCTGCATTTCCTTAAGCTACATTTCCTTAATATCTCCCACTCTTATCTCACAGGAATGCATATTCATACCACAAGCAGACCCAAAATATATCTAGCAATTTGGAAAATATCTGTACAACATACTACAAATTGCAGCACAAAGAGTACAAAATTAAGTAGGTCCCTTTCTTTTTCATTTAGGTGGAGCAAACACTGTAGTGTGGGGTAATTCAGATTTTAAGGCTCACTGTACATTTGAACTAATTTACCTGTGTTCTTTACAGCCTTGTTTCTTAAATATGTAAAACTTCTTTTTGTTAAATTCCTGAATAATTTCTTACAGATCTTACTGAAGCAGGAGGTCTCAAAGGTGTTCAGTTTTGACAAGCTCAATTAAATTGTCGGCCCGAGAGACTGACGAGACCATCTTACGTGCCCTCAGAGAGAGAGAGGCAGAAATGCCAGCGTGTGCGTTACTAGACATCAGTGAGCCGACACTGGAAAGCACCATCATCACACGGATTCGTACAACACCCAGCTCCAGGATCAAAGCCTGGCTTCCTTTCTGTGAAACACTCTGCATGAAAGACAGAAAAGAAAAGCCTAGCTGTACAAAAAGGCTGTAGAGTTGGGGCACAGCATTTTCAACAATCAGTTTTCATAAGCCTGGAAAGGAGCTTGTTTAATCAGGTTACACCTTTTACTTGATGTAACTGTTGTTAAGATTAGAGGCTTCTTTTAAAAAAGCATACAGACACTGAAAAATGCAATTTTACAACTGAAAGAAACATTTCTCTTAAAAATCGGAGTATGCCTTTTATAGGTGCTGCCAATCACATAAAGAAAAAAAAAATAATTTATTTTGTGCCATATCTACATACATTAAAGGAATATGTTTTAAAAGACTTGGCTCATTTTTCACCTACACAGGAGATGAAATTTAAGATGCTAATAGTTTGGGAAATACCGCTTGGAGAACATATGACTTTAATCGCTTCTTGTCTTGGCTTGTGCTTAGGGAATTTTAGCTGAAAAGCTTGCTTGTGTTCCTCTGGAAGATTTTTATGTTCATTTCTGTTTTTTCTGCATCAGTCACATGGCTTTGATTTGCACTTTATACCTTGATTTTCTGATTTATGTGTGCTGGTGTCCAAACAAACATTGTACTTACTTGTCAATGCTATTTATCTTCATCATTCACATTCGCACAAACTGTGTCTTCTGGAAAATGTCGAAAAGCACCCAACTCCTTTTACTTCTCTAATTGCAGTGCATGAGCCATTTGAGAGTATGTCCTCTTTCATGAAATGGTAGTCCCAACACTGAGTCGAAAGGCAACTCAGCTACGAATGACAGCTGTGATATCCTATGTTACGTGCAAGGCAAATGCCTTTAGACTTAGCAGTGCAGTGCTGGAAAGCCGGAGGTCAGGTCAGGGTCGGTAGCAATCTACAGCAGATTTTTTCTTTGAGAGCTGTAAAAGTGTTATGTCATTGCGCTAAGGTACTTAGGACCGTACAGTGCCTCTTAGGTAAGCAAAACTCATTGTCTGCCATCAGAGATACTAAACAATGTAATGACTTTCATAACCTTACAGAAAACAGTAATATAAATAATTAGCGATTTGCTTTGGGTTTTTTTAAGTCCCCAGTGATGGGGACTGGAAAGCTCTTCTACATATCAAATGTTCAAAGCTCTAGGTATTAGAAACCTTATCATTTCTGTGAAATGCACTTATAAGCATTTTATGTCTCTCTTGAATTTGCAAATATTTTCCTTTGTTTTAAATAGCTCTCTGTCTTGTTATTTTTTCTGAGATGCACTTTTACAGAGCTATCATGGCCCACCTTCTCTATTCTTTGGTACACTAAATGAAAAGATATTAAATAAAACTTGAAAACAAATCTATACTAATAGCTGGTCTGATATTTCCCCTGCAGTTGCAGTACAGTTATGTGTTACAGTCCTTTCCTTTAACACTTTCTTTTCTACTTTTTAATTCATCACTTGCATCTTCTTCAATTGGACCAATATTTCACAAATTTTCACTAGATCAAATATGCTGAGAGCCCAGAGATGGAGGAATTGCTACATTGTCTATAAAGCTTATTAAAGTATCAAGTCAGCTAAGCCAATTTCTTTTTGGTAAACTATGTTACATTTTATCCCCATTTCCCCTTTATATCTGAGTTCATATTATTTCCTTCAAAATTTGTTCCAAAAATGTGCATACTGCAGCCATCAGATTGCCAGGTGTGACAATTCCTCAATCACCTTTGTCCTTATTTTTTTCTTGCTTTAAATACCTTGTTCTTTTATGTTCACTAATCCCAGACTTGACAGAATTAGTCAAGATCTTTGTTACCAGACTTGAGATTTGTTTTGCTGTGTCTTTCAGGCTTCTGTCAGGTTCCTTGAGCTTTTCTTTGCTTTCTAGCGTGGTCGTTTCAACACTTCTGTTCTCATTATGTGTCTTGCCTTTATGTTTTCAAAGCATTTGTAACATAAACTGAGAGTATTAATTTGATTTTGGAGACTTGCTTAGATTATCCCTGCTGGTTCTTTGCTTAGGATCCCTACTTTTTATTGTCTATTTTTGTTTCTTTAGCTGTTTCTTTTATTTCTTTGTAAGGTCTCAGCTCTCAGCTTGACTTCTGGCAATTCTTGCTTTAGCCCTACATTTCTTGATAGCTAAGATATAGTTTGCTAATTGGTGCTTTTCCTGTTCATAAACCCGAAGTTTATTCCTGATATTTTTATTGGAGTGATTAGGCCAGGTGTTCTTTCCTCCTCCTCTTCTTTTCTCCTTCCTTGGCATACAGATTCCTGATAGCCTTAGGGCTACAACTCATGGAGATTTCAGGTTTCCATCATTCGAATCTCTGCACTTTTTGGCACAATGCAGTGCATCAATTAATTTTTTTGGTTTACAAAATATTTTTACACTAGAATGCCAAACGTAGTATTGTTTATGTTCTTTTATAACTAAAATTGAGTCAAGTCATAATGACTCTATCAAAGCTTAAAATGTGTTGTGGTTTTTGGAGTATTTATGAATTTAAAATAAAATGATATTTTATTTTTTTTTAGTGCTAATTTAGGGAAAAAACTGACAGCTTTTTATTTCAGCTGATGGCTGATGTTATCTGATATTTAGAGAAAATTCCAACAAGCAGGCTGCAACTTGTTCAAACATCAACCTAACCCAAAGCAGGAGAGCAATAGCAGGGCATACTGCAGCGTTCCTGCTTTTGAGACAATCAGTGACCCACTGATATGGTTCTCCAGTTTCATTACTATTATTCTTCTGAATAAAAGACAGAAGGATGATCAATGACAGCAAGCAAATGTATAATACATATTAATTCAAACTCCTTTCCAGAAGATGTACAAAATGGATTTATGGATGTTAAGGAACAAAGAAAATAGGTTCATCCTCATTAACAACCATCTCTTCTACTATTTAATCTGTCAAATGTGCTGTAATAACACTCTTTTAAACTTGTATTTCCTTATACCTAGTTATCTACTCTCCACTTGTAAAAATTCTTTTGCTCTCTTCATAATTTTATTCATAGGCTTGTTTTCCAGAAAAATGATATGTCCTTTTCTATCTTTGCCCACCTCTTCAGATGCCTTGCAAAGAAAAGATTTTTAAAATAATTATTTCCTCTTTAATTAAAAGTCAACACTTATTGAAGTCAGCTTGTTTTGCAAACTTTCAGTTCTTTCTTATTCTAACAGTGCCTATTGCTTCCCTGTTCTGTTTTGCTTCTTTCAAATCCGGCTAAAATCTTAGTTATACTTCCCTGGCTGGCAGTCCTCCAGAATAATAGTAATGCTCAGAAATTTATTGAATAGCTCTGTCATTCCAGAGAGCAAATTAAATCAGAAATGCACCTTTCTAACTGTTGCTCCCTTAATTTCCTTAATCTGCAACCAGTGCAGAGGAAACAGTTCCCAGTCCAATTATCTGGAACACCAAGATCTTTAAAAAATGCACAAGGAGCTCAAGGGACACGCAACATGTGGCGCTGCAGAGTGGCTCAAGCCAAAACTAACATCCCTGCAAGAAGTTTAATGCATGAAAAAACAAGTAGAATTAAAGTGAAAATTTAACATTCTGTTTTTGTTATTTGCTTAGGAAATTAACAAGTTGTCTAAAAGCATTTTATGGAACGCAATTACATGTATTTAAGAAGAGTTGGAAACATTACATAAACCTCATGACATCGATTACAGGTCAATGGTATCATCAACAATTATTTACTTATTGTAAGCTGCTAATCAGTAGCTCACAACCTAGCAGTTACCCCGCTTTGCCACATTCTGGGTGCTGACGGCTGGACCAGGCCCACCATGTACCGACAGATCCTTCCTACGGGGGACAAGCGTGGGTACACATCTCCGTCCGGATGCTCAGACCGCTGCCCTTTGCAACGCCACCGGAGCCCACAGCGTCCCAGCTGGGTTAACCGCTTTCGGTACCACGCTGTGGTATACGCCTGCCTAGCCTCAGACGTTAGCAAGCAGGTTGCACGTTAGCTTGCTGACAGGTTTTATAAGAAAGACTGAAATAGAGCAATTCTGGCTTGTAAATCTCAGGAGACACTTCTTCTGTATTTAGACAAAGTACTTTTCTCAGCCGTGTCAATGGGACATAAAAGGAGAGATCCCAAACAGTGAGGAAGAGTCTAAGAACCCCATGTGGCGAGTCCTTATCATTGGTGTCTCCGTAGCACTGTTCTACATCTTCCTCCACTTTTAAAATATGCTATTAGAAGAAATGCCCAATATCGCATACTGGTTTAATTTTTTATTTTAAGGATGAATATACACCTATCAGCATATATCAAAGGCTATTTCTGTCTAAAGAACACTGTTCTTCTATTCTGTTGTCTGTTGACTTCTCTTTTTGCCTGTTTGAAGTCTGTGAGTATCTCCGAGACTGTTAAGGTTAGAACTTCTGGAGTGTTTCTTTTTCCTTTTCTTTTTCCTGCTTTTTATATACGGATCTCATTGTCTTCTGATCCGGGAGACTCCAGTGCCATTCTAGCTGGTAAATTAGAGTGGAAGATTTATTTCTGTCATCATCCAAGGAAAGTTTGGTAGCCTTTCCCCCACAGCTTTTGTTTTGAATCATATGAACTATGTGATATAAAAGATATATTGTATTTAAAGTATGTTATTACATGCCTCTAGCTTATTTCAAATGCAGTTTTGCCTTTTTTTTTTGTTTTTTTTCCCTCACGGATGAGAAAATACTTTAAGTGGATATGTTTACAGTACTTCACAATACTGAGGTCAAAAGATGAGCAACTGTGCTCTGCCTTAGGAAAGAAGAAGCAAAAAAAAAAAAAAGAATTTATTCTGGAACAACATTCAATGCTTCAGTTTACCATGTATGTTTTCACAATATTGCTAGAAATTGGTAAATATACTGATGCCTCTGAGTAAAGTTAAGCAAATGGAACCCAAACATCCATGCAATTAACAAGAAGAGTTCCATTGTCTCCCAGGGGATTTAAATTTCATCCGCAGTGAAGAATGCTCTGCTTTTCAGCAGTTTCAGCCAAACAGCCTAGATGGGGGTTGGGCAGGAAATGTAATTTTCTTGAACCAATCTATGAGATAGTCCTTTGGAATGCCACACTTGAAGAAGTGGTAGCTCTTGCTATAATGCAACATGTCTTTGTTCTATACATTTGCCTACTTTTCAATTCATGTCATGATTTACCCATCTCCATGTATTCTTGTTTAGGAATAATTCATAGAGAAAAGGCTGAAATAATTGACCTACAATTCAAGAGAGCAGCTGGGCTATTGGAGTGTTCCCCAGAAAATTTGAGAAAATATAAAAATAGAAATGTGTGTAGTATGAAAAATGTCACACAAAAATAATAATTAAAAAATATTCAACATGTTTTCTATCCTATAAAGTGTAATATTTTCCTTACAAAAGTGTGAGGCAGTTAGCTTACAGCTGTTAGTTGGTCTGTAATCCACTTTTTGGAAACTTTTTTTTTTTTTTTTAATTAGTAAGCCATACTAAAATATTCTGAATTCTGCTGCAGAATTGTAAGCTAGGTCTTCCTGTGTTTTAAGTCACATACAACCATCAGAAATTTTATTCCTTGAGTGAAAAGAGTACTTTTTATTTGTGAGCAAGTATGCACAGCCAACAATTTTACTGCCACATTTCTTGTCTTTCAGATATGGGATTTTCAAAGAAAGTTCAGAAAAAGGCTTTATAGTCATTCCAAGAAAAAGAATGCAGGAACTGTTCCTATTCTTTTCCTGCTCAGTGACAATTTTTTCCATTAACACACAGTTCATACTGAATTTGCTGCAGCTCTTAAGGGAAAAGCTGCATTTTCACCAGTTCAGATGAAATAGTGAAGAGGAAGACGTCTTTCTGGGATTAATTCTCCCCTCCATGTATGAAAAAAACATGTAAAGTCAATATGATAGTAAAGAGCTCCAAAATGAGAAGCCTCTTCCCAATATATCCAGAAATTATCACCTGTTTGTCTTTTAATTTCTCTCCCTCTTAGGCAGGAGCTCAGTAACTGCATAGCAAACTCTGCCTCTGAAGCCTGTCATTGGGCTGCGTGCTCTGCCACATGCAAGGCCATGCAGCGATGTTTTTGACATTTTCTAAGGGGGAAAAAAAAAAAAAGGAAAAGAATTATAGTGGGCAGGGGATATTTTTCTTTTTGTAGTCAAGAACTATACAGTAACCCCACGTTTTTCAATTCTTTTGAGAGCAAGGTGTATTTAGGAACATCCACTGATGCTGATTTGTGTATCAGCTCCCAGTGGCCTTAGTGCAAATTGTACATGTCGATCAGTGACAGCACATCTTTCAGAATTGCCTTTTAGAATTAAAGGGAAACAATTATAAGGAGGTAAAGTGTTTCACCTCAGGTACAGCCCTTCTCACTGCTTCAGAAAATTCAAGCGATTGTGGCAATGTTGGAAACCCAATCTCATTACACTAAAATTCCTCACAGCTTAGGAAATTCCACGTTTCTCCTGTCCTAAACCTGACATTTCATTAAATGAAGACAAACTACATGCACATTAGCAGCTTGTATGTGTATTACTTTACCCGCCCGTTTCAATTAAAATAAAGATTAGACACAAGACATTTCAGAGAATTTTTGTGCAGCATACTATGATTCTCAGATTACGACCAAAAATACTGTACTCGGTGTATTTTTACAGAAAAATAAATGATCATCTGTATGCATGAAGAACAGTGAGAATTTAGTAAAGGGGACATATAGTCTACTGTAATGAATTAGACTTCTAAATTTGTTACGCAGCCTTTCATCATGCATTTTTGCCAATTTTCTTCATCATGTAGAACAAGGAGGTGATTTCACTAGAATCCATTTCTTATTTGTCCTATGACATAGCCACATCCTGGTAGATGCAAAGTTTTGTAGTTTAAAATAATTTATAATTACATTTTTCTGCACATTTAGTTTATGAGTTTCAAGGGGCAATTAAGAGGAAAAAATAATTATTAACTCAGAAAATTGTTTTCTTATTTTTAATTTTGAAAATTGTTAATTTGCCAAATATATTTGTATATAAGTGTGTATATTATTTCCTTCATACATATGCACTGACTGTACCATGTATTTTGAGAGAGAATGTGTATGTGTGCATCTGCAAGTGACGGTGTGCCCATACTGTCCTGGGTTTTGGCCAAGACAGATTTAATTTTCACAGGCAACTGGGAGAGGATACAGACAGGACAGCTGACCTAAACCAGCCAAAGGGGTATTCTATACCATATGATGTCATGCTCAGTATATAAGGGAGAGCTGGCAGGGGAGGAGGGGTTGCTGCTCAGGGACGGGCTGAGCATCAGGCTCCGGGAGGTGAGCAAGTTGCATTGTCTATCACCCGCTTTGCATATTCTAAGTACTGTTGTTGTTATTTTTTTCTCCTGTTGCTCTCCTAGTAAACTATCCTTACCCCAACCCACGAGTTTTACCTTTTTCTTCTGACTCTCCTCCTCATCGCACTGGTGGGGAAGGACTGAGCAAGCAGCCACGTGGTGCTTAGCTGCCAGCTGGAGCTAAACCACAGCACATATATACAAGGACTTACTAAATTTTAACTCCTCTAGTTTGTCTTCAATTTGTCTTTTGAAACAACAACAAAAGATTTTTAATGCTTCTCTTTGCTAAGTGCACAAAACAGTAAGTAAATTTAGGGTTTGGATTTTAATCTAGAAAGTGAAATGGAAATGAAACACGTTGTGGAATACGTCTTTACAACCTGAGGTTTATGTTGCATTACAAGCTTTCCAGTTTAGTTTGATGAGTATTTGTGTAATGAAATTCAATATTCCTTTCCCCAAATAGGGTGTTTTCTCTAGTTGGATAGGTTTAAGACTGTAGTGTCTCTCTTGATTAGAAGTTAACATCTTGTTTGTGAAATGCATCCTTGAACACTGAATTTCTTTGCTCTGTAACTTTTATTTTTAAATCCAGACTTCTTCAGGAGCACTACAGTCTCAGTTGTACTCAGTATACACCTGACCAAGTCTGCAGATAGTATTGATTAGTTTTCTAGTTCATCAGCAGGATGACAGGAAAAATATCTTCAGACTAAACCAGTTTTTCATTGCCTTATTTTGATGATGAAACTTTTAATGTAAAATGAAATATGTCATTTTCAGGCGTGCTTGAAAAGCAGTGGTAGTCAAGGGCTAAATAGTCAGGCACTGCCAGTAGTAGAGGCATATCAGGTTCTCATATCAAGTGGCTCAAGAATGAGGAGACCATGATTATGGCAGCTGCCTTTCCTTCTTCACCTCATGTACGGGCTACTCGCTGTCCCGCACTACTGTCCATCTGCCTGAAGCAGGTGATTGTAGTCATTTGGCAACCTCTTGAAAGGGTTTGAAAGAAGGAGAAACACTTAAGAGGGGAATATATGACCTCAGTCTTCAATATGATTGCTGAGAGCTGGGAACCAAGAGATATTTAGAGCTGAAGCCATCACACTCTGTGGGTGAGGGTGTACTCAAAATCTGCAAGTACTCGATTTAAAGTAAAAACCAGTGTAGACACAACTAAAACAATAGTTTTAGCATATTTATTTACATACATGAAAACAATGCATTATTACACAATTATATAGTGTATATATAATTCATATTCTATAATAATGATAACATGTATTATTGTATGATTATATAATATACTTACATAATATAAATATAATATATAGAATATTGTATGATTTTATAATATAATTATGTATTATTATACATACATGAAGAAAAAACAGAGTGAATATAGTCTTTTTTGTGTGTGTTTGGATTTCCTTGAAACCAGGTGGAGAAGAATTCACCTTTTAGCAATCCCTTCAGACAAAGGAGTATGGAAGCAGTAACAGTGCCAAATCAGTTCTGTTTCTGGGAGTTTTGTCTTGGTCTCCACACATAGACCTGGCACATGTTAGGGAAGTATAATTTCTGTCAGCTTTCCTTAGTCTTCAGAATGAAGATGAAGATTTCCCTTATGTGGATCATAAAATCTTGTAAAAATCCTAATAATTAGGGGACAGAAACTCGCTTCTGAGGAGTCTGTGGCAAAAAAAAAGTCAGTGAACATCCATCTAAGGACTCTGTGTGGAATAAAAGTATCCTCCAAATCTTCCTTGTTATTTTCACCTCCTTCTGCCTGTTGCTGCCTCCCTGCACCTCTCACAGAGCCCCTGGGAATGCAGAGAATGTATTGGACAAAACGTGTTTCAAACCCAGAAGATCAGGTTATACCATTTAGATATGATATACTTATAAAGTACAGCTTTCAAAAATAAGAAAAAAAGCTTTCTCAGTGTCGTGGACTTTCCAAATGCTGATTCTCTTACCAATGCTACTTCACCTTGACAATTTTCTTCAGACTCACAGCAGCTTGTACTGCTTACAGATAACTTCCTACCTGTGAAATCCCTACTAGTTCAGCAACACTTAATAGGTTGCATGGGACATAGCTGAAAGTCAACGTGGAGCTAAACCTTTCCCCTGAGGCAGTTAATCAAAGGAGACCACTGGAGGACCTTCAAGGGAAGCAGATCATGTTTTCCCTCTCTTCTCATCTCTCAGGAGAGTGACTCCTGAAGTGAGGGGCACCGGAGCGCTGTGCAGGTTGCGGTTCCCCAGGGACTACTGGTCCTCCTCACGTCAGTAAGCAGCTTCTCCACTTTTTCTCCCTAACCTGCAGTTCCCTCGCAGTCCCTGCTGTCTTCAGCGGGGTGACTCTGACATCATGTAGTATCTTTTTCTGGAGATGCAAAGAAACCTAGGAGTCAAGTGAATTCTCTTTCAAAAGATATTTGAGAGGGCATAAAGGAGGATAGAGCGCTCTGCACACCACAGAAAGTAATGACTGCTCACTTTATGCAGGTCTCTATTTACCTGCTTACAAGAAGTGGAAGTGAGATAAATTGAGGTAGCTCATAAACTCATTCTGGCCCTAAGTCAACAGGGAAAGGATTGGCCTTTGAATGCCTTGTCTAAACTTCAGTGATTTTTTTCTTTTTTTTTTTTTTTTTTTTTTTTTTAGGTGAATGTAATCTGGTTTTAACGTGCCCTTCTTCATTATACTGCCAGATGGTGCTTAGTCGTAGCAGATGAAGTCAGATTGCCCATGTCACCCTTCCTTTTTAGCCTGGCATGAATATATTGAATACCAGTTCTTGATAACGCTCAGCTGCTGGATTAAAGATGCCTTTGACATTTACTTTCTCTCAGGAGTCTGAAGTCAGCATAATCATGCCAGACAAATAACTCACAGTTATTCACCATATCATCAGCTGAGTCATTTTGTGTCATGACTCCTTCTGACCTCATAAGGTAAGTGAACCTGGTATTTGTATTACTTGAAGAGAAACTTCTAGGGAACACCTTGAACGCTCCTGGAGTGGCACAATTTAGTACGTCACTGTTGTTACCAGCCTGCTCCATAACTGCTTTGGAGATCAATGTTCCTGAGCTACCCAGAAGGTATAAAACCAAGTTTATATGGAGGTAGTATGCAGCTAGCCACAAGTAAGAAATAACATTTTTAGGAGCTGGTTAAATTTTGTAGAGGGTGTAGAAGATTAAACTCAGGCAGGATCCCAAGGGAATGCAAGGATCTATAAAATACCAGATTCTTAAAGGGTCTTATTCACTTCCATCTGCAGCAAAATAAAACATGTGTTCAACTTGCATCACCTTCTTTTCTGTTGAAAGAAGGTCCCTCCCTTCTTGAGGGACCAAGGGTAATCTTGCCCTGGTATTGCCACACTATCTGCATCAGCAAGCTGAGTAACCCAGTAAGAATGGATATATAGAGCCAAACAGTGCTGAGGCACAGTGGGTTTATTTTCAGAGGGAGGAGTTTACTTCAGAGTTGCTCTGGTGTCCTCTCATGGACTGAAACTGTATTATCAGTTGGACCACTGTCGTGGTTCNAGGGAGAGGGAAATAATAACAACAGCACTTAACAAAATACACAAAACTGGTGAAACAATGCCGTGTCTCACCCAACGACCGTGCAGCTCAGACCGCACGCTCAGACCCATCCTGAAGCCAGACTGCCCCCGAACCACACACCCTGGAGCCGCACTGCCCCTCCCCAACTAGCCCCCTTTTATACTGAGCATGGCCTCACATGGTATGGAATAGCCCCTTGGCTAGTTTGGGTCACCTGTCCTGGCTGTGTCCCCTCCCAGCTTCTGGTGAAAATTAGCTCTATGCTAGCCTAACCCAGGATGACCATGTTAGGTACAGCTTGGGGACACATCTGATCTCTCGTCTACTTTGAAAGGATCTCAAGGCACTTAAAAATGAAAGGCTGTAAGTTGCTGATGTTTATCTCCAGCAGAGGTGATGAGTATACTCTGTCCAAATAATTTTGTCCCAAAGTTTTAACTGGAGTACAGTGTTCTTGCCTTCTTGTCTTTTATTGCGGCACAGCACTGCGGTGAAATATAAACACCTGTAAACATTTTTAACCAAGTGCAAACCAAATTTTGTTAATACTGCTTTTATACGTGAAAAATACTTTAGGGGCTTTTGGAGGAAAGGCATTTGGGCCAAGCTGTGATGCCTTAATTGAGCAAAGTACGACGTGACTGATGAATCCAGATCTCTTGTTATGTTTAAGTTTTCTGTGGAGGCTATATTTTGCTACAGATGTGTTCCATGCCATGCTGTTGCATTCTGAAATAATTATTTAGTAGAAAGTTAAAAATATACCTGCAGAGTATAATGATATAGGTGGGGTTAAACACTATAAATCTTTCTGCAGAAGCTTCTGGGGAAACCCAAAGATTACCTTTGAGACCATATTTCCTTCCAGATTGCAAACCTGTCCTAGACCTACCTAGAGAGTAACACTAAAAGCTGCTTCCACTCCCCATCTCCAGATGTACCTGAAGCCGGGGCACAAAGTGAGAGCAATTAAAGCAAATGTTTTCTCTCAAAACATATGCTAGTGCAAGATTACCCAGGAAATTGGATGATCGAGGGCCTCTATATAGTAGTGTTTTGGTCAAAGCAGTGTGAGATGCCTGCGGCTGAGAAAAGCTTGAGAAAACTGGCACGCGGCCCTGAAAGAAGGCTAAAGAAGGGGCTTTGGGGTCACAACATCGACTGAGAGAGCTGGGAGAATCACCTAAACTGCCACAAGATGCTTGGTTTGAAAGGGCCAATCTACTGCCACTATAATGGCAAATTATAACCTGAGTTAATATTACCAGTTATCTGTCAGAATTATAAAATTCTCTAAATAGTCATAGTTTTTTAATCTAAGAGTGATAGTTCTCTCATGATATATTGCACTGCTTCCTACTACAGATAGCAAATAATTTTTGTCAATGGCATGTTGTTAGAAAAACAAACAAACAAACAAATATCTTTCCAATCTTCATTCCCAAATTTTTGTGGGCAAACCTGTAACCCATAGTTTTTGGTATAAAATCCCTATGATTTACACAAGACTCATTTCTTATTTTGACTAAGGCAAAGCTTTTTCATTTGGAACTTTAATCTGACTTTATTTGAACAAAGTTTTAAGGTATCACACTAAAGATTTTAATACAAAATACACCTGCATGTATATCTGCCTATGTACTAGAAGTCAAGTTATGTAATTTGCAATCTATTAAGCAATCCAACGTTATCAATAGGTGCATGTGTATATATGTATATGTACATATACATATATGTGTATATATATGTATATGTATCCACATATACATAGGAGTAATTACTAAAAAAATTTAACATTTTTTTAATATATTATCAGCATAATTTTATGGAAAATAACTTAGATTTACATTGAAGGAATATTTAGTTGTCATCTTTATGGTTGATAACATGATAACATGAAAGGGAACCTAAGACATCTTTCAAAGTAACATTTTTTAGCAATTACACTACATGACAAGTCTGGTTGTATTAGCAATAAATCCATATGAAAAAACTGGTTAGAACTTTTCACCACCCTGTTACAGATACTCTACCTAAGCTCTTCTCCACAATCTGTGATAAGCCAACAAATTATATGACTACTTTATCACATAAATACTTATTCTCTGCTCATCTACACAATATATTATATAGTGCTTGCCAGTAGTGCATTAAGCAATGTGTGTACAAGTTTCCCACACGCTGCTCACATTTCCATCATCCTATTTCTTATGTCCCCTTGGAGTATGCAATGAATGCTTTTTTTGTTAAGTAGGTACTTTTAAGTGTATGCGATGCTCTCTATATATGTTGAACAATATCAGAAATCTTTACTCACTACTTCTTTGATTTTATAGTTCCTGCAGAAATCGGTTTGGCAGTCTCAGACCCTTCTCCCTGCCTTAGGATCAACTTTGGCATATTATTTAAAAATAAAAAGTCCAGCTGTGCCAGTATAAGGTTATTAAAAGGATTATTCAATCTGGACCTTCAGGTGTATCCCAACCCCCTGTATATGTAAAGACTGGCTAATGCTAGTTAATGGGAAGATAATTAGGACGGGTTTTGTATATTCATGTTCATGCCATTTCCTCATGCATTCATGGTTAAGTTTCTCATTGGAAAGTGATAATGAAATGCATGAATAAAGACAGTTATGTTTGTTAGGTGCTTTGCAACCACACTAGCATTTGGTATTAGTGAGAAATCATAGTTTTGCTAACTACAGAAAAAATTGACCAAATGTAGCATACATTTTCAAACAAGAAATACTGAACTGGCTATGACTTCTTTAAAATGTTTTCCTTGAGTTAGCAATCCTTTTCCTTGCATCCAGCCTCAGTAACCTGGTTTTCATTCATGAACTGATTATGTAAAGAAACAGGTCTTCTTGGTAACAGTGGGATGATTTTACATGGCGATGCATTGGCGGAGCTGTATAATATCCAGCAGATGTTTACTTTAATCCTTTTTTTTCTGACTAGCCTCACACGGACATCAGTTCTTCCCCTCTCCAGAGGAACTATTTTTATACTTTTTAGAGTAAGGCTAGTGCTGGAGGTACAGCTGGCTGTGACTGCTTCTTTTGTATGTTCCTGAAAAAGCATTCAGATACATTATACCTGGATTTTTTTTTTTTTTAAATCTATGTTAGATAATGCTGGGTGACACAGAAATAGTGTTTCTAAATGCTACAGAAATGTCCATCAATATAAAAAATATCCGCTGCTATTCATGAATAAGAGGAAATTATCTATATCATTACTTTTACTTTCCAAAGCTAAGACTGAATGCAAATTGTTCTCAATGTAGAAGAACCAGATGAGCTCAGATTTGACCTTGTGAATATGTTCATCAGTACTATTTTACCTACATGTTGTAGCTGGATATTATCGTTGGCTAGAACTGACATAACCCAGGTAAGCTGAACAAGTATTGCTGCAGACACGCAGAACTAGCAGGTGTCACTTTCTCTGTGTGGATCTGCAGTGCTCAAGGGTCTTTTTGCCAATCCAGAGGACTGGGCTGTGTGCTTTAATCTTTTCCTTTTGAAATGGCCAGAAAGTTCTGACACCTGAGCTCCAGGAGGGCAAACGAGCTATTAATGAGTGCCTCTGTGTGAGACTGTACCTACTGTTTGGTGTGGACCATACCATGGGGGTGGGGGAATGTGTTTCACCCGTCTTCTAGCTAGTTTTCACTCTGTACTGTGTTGCTTTCTCTTTATTTTTCCATCTGGTACAGAAAGTCAAGGAGAGTGGGTAATGAGGAGGAAGAAGCTATTGGTAGGATAGTTGGTTGGGCTGTTCAAAGGTGGGTATCAATAATAATGGCTCATTTTAGGAATGCTTAAATAATTTATTTCAGCCTTTTGTAAAAAAAAAAATTACTATTGTTTCTGAAGAACATATTCCATTTAATTTTTAACAGTTAACTTCAAAAGCTTATACAACTGTAAAAAAAAAAAAATCTTTAGTTTCTAGATTATTGATTTTGATGAACAAATATTTTTCTAAGATTTAAAACATTCTTCTTATTTTGGTAAAACAATAATAATAAAGTGTGTTATGACTGATCTTGTATTATCTTTTAAACTATTTACATGGTGGCTTCATTTTCCTATTTGTTTAAATTATTTAAAAAAAAATAAAATTAAATGACTGATTTTTAGTATATATGACTTGAATCTGAAAGTAATCACTTGACCTTCTAAGTGGGAAATATAATTCAATTATTCTTTTATATTTTTAAAATGTATTGTCTGTATTTACACTACAGCTTTTTACAGATTTTATAGCCTTGAGTTAGAATAACTAAAGGTGCCTCTTGTAATCTGCCAGCCCAAGTGAGCGTAAGAATGCACTAGTTTGCTAAATGCATTTTCATCTCACCCATTCATGCATAGTTTAGAATCCATCATAAAGCTCCACTCATTTAAATTCCTTATAATGAAAAAAAAAAAATGTATTTCCTCCTCTATCAGAGTTATGAAGAGAGGTATAATCTATAAATCAACTTTGGGGTTTTTGTTTGTTTGTTTGTTTGTCTGTTTGTTTGTTTTTTATTTGAGGACTTTTTGGTCTCTTCCTGTGAGGATTAAAAATCATGTCTCAAGGCAGGCCATTAAGTTTATCTGTCTGGGAGATTTGTAGGTGCAAGAAAAATGATGGTTAGACTTGATCAAGGAAAGAACTGCAGAAGGAAGAAACTAAAATTCTCTATTAGTTCTGCTCTGCTGGAAGTTATGCACTGCTATAGTTTTCATTTAAACTTAAATACATTGCATTTCACTATATGAATCATAACAACTAGTATATTTTTTATGATAAATTGGGAAGGAGAGAAGAGCATGCTTTCACAACGTGCAAATTCTTTTTTTTTTTTTTTTGAGTGGCTTAAGGTAGAAGATGGGAAGTGCGGCTTCTCTAGTTTATCAGGGTTTTGTTGGCAGGGCAGACCTAATAATAGAATTAAGGTTGTCAAAACTAGCATTTCTAGTTGTCAAGGAGTAGTACTTGATGTGAACACTATTAATGCCTATAAGCAAACACTTTCTAAACTTTAGTAGGAATGATGAGGAAATGATAAATACAGAGGAAGATAACAACAAAGGAAAACAAATTAGGATTTATTTTTTATCAATAAAATCTCAGTGATCTATCAGAATTATTAAATATTTATCTCCACTATTTGTTATATATCTGAGAATAAAAAACAACAATGGGACCTCTGTCTTATACTGCACAATCTTTGGAAGCAGAGATGATGCAAAGCAAAGGACTGGGTCCAGAATCTATGCAGTCAAAGTGACAACTCTGAGTCATAACTGACTCAGAAATGCAAGTAGGTTTTTAGATTTTTTTTTTATTTAACATATTAAAGACAGATGCAGTGCATAAAACAAGTAGTATACATAGTGAATTATTATTTTATAAACTTCTGCTTTATTAAGGTACATGTACAATTACTATTAAGTCTCCGTATTAAAATGAATTCTCACAGCATCGCTGAGTATCAGCAGTACTATCAAGCACCGTGTTTGTGTACCAAGTAGCACTATGAACTCAATATTCATTCCCTTCCTGATACCTAAAAGAGCTGTCAGCTTCTGACATTCTAGCCTCTGCAGAATGATAAATATGAGATTTTCCATATACAGCTTTCTCAGCACGGTCCTAATTGCATTTTAGCCATATCATCATAAAAAGTATGATTTCATCATGAGTTCACTGTGCAGCTTTTTAGAGTCGTGGGGAATGAGCAGAAAAATGACCCTCTGGGCACAAAGTAAGGCTTAGTGGTCTGTTTGACACGAGAATTTGGGGAAGCTGTCAGAGGCAGAGTGCTACTGCTGAGTTATTGGTACTAGCCAGTCCTGCCCTGTGTTTCTTCCAGAGGACAGCAGAATGCAAGTTCAGCAGGATTTGGTGAGAGTAAAGGAGATGTTACGATGCTCTCTGTTTTCTGCTCAACTAGCAGGCATTCAGGATCACAGATTTCTTCCAAGAACAGTACCGACTGCATTGCAGCTGCACCCTGATATCTGCAGAGACAGCCCAAAGATCAGGATGCTGCAGAGGCTATGGCAGTTTGACCTTTGGTCTTATCTCACAAGCCTGTTTCTATTCGGGGCACCTGAGACCTGCAACCCCTCCCCAGGCTTCAGTTGCGTGGGCATCCACAGAACATGGGAGGAAGAGAGAAGCTGGCATGGGGACATCTGGATGCGGGGACCACATATGTCTTAGACATAGGCTGTGTGACTCCTTCCATTCCTACTTTAGCTTTCAGCAGCTCCAAATCTGTGCTGGCCTACAAGCAAGCAGAGTGACAGTGGAGTGTGCTTTGGGCATCAGCATGATACTTTGCCTTTCTTGGAAGGCACTAGATCACCGAGAAGCTTCCAAGGTACATGCAACTGATGAGCTGCCAACTGGCTGGGGACCACTGCTGCAGAAAAGGAAACATTACAAGGAAGTGTGCTTTCGTGCTTTATATTAATTGAAAAATTAAGGGCTAATTTAATTTGAAGGAAACTGTCTCCTTAACAAATGAAATTTGGACTTCCCTTTAGCAGGGAGATGGAAAAAGAATTTGCCTATTGGATACTTACCTCTCAGCCTAGTGCCAGGTTGTCCCTCTTGGCCTCTTTCAGAAACAATAATCAGCAAGATCAGGCTTCAGGTGGAAAAGGCACACAGGTCTGCCCGGAAGGCATAGTAAGAGGTGCTTAAGTAGGCACATGGCATATAGAACTGACTTTTTCTATCTGTCTTTTTATTTCTTTCTTTCACAGATGTACAGCAGAGTACAGAAAGCAAACAAATAATTAAATTGCATTGCTTCTGTGAACTTCTGCCTGTTAGCGTGTCTGTTTGTTGGCTGAGCTCATTAAACCGTAAGCTTAATATCATCTAGATTAGAATCAGAAGTAGACACGACACCTCTTAAAGTTAACAAAAAGTTTCATTTCCGTTCTTGTTATGTGATTCACAATCAGTGGTAGTTATCTACTAACATATACTTTGTCCTGACACATGTCAGCTTGGGTGTTTTTAATTATGTTTATTTTGCTCTGATTATTTTTGGAATAGATTAGGTTGCAGACTTATTACATTGACTAATAACTTCTATGAATATATTCATTTAATACTGCTCCAATTTTGCTTTGCTGATCTTTCTTAATAATAGAGGAAATTCATTATAATGAAGAATTTTAATGTTTATGTCAGTCCCTGATGATCACTGCTGTGTTCAAACTGCTGATAGACCAGCTTGGAGTTTGATGGTTAGGAGGTAGAGGGAGAAGGTGTTTCCAGTCCAGAGTCATGAGAACTACCTAAGATTGCTGAGACCACAGTTTCTTATGTTGTCTAGTATTATCCAACTTGGTTAGCTAGTGGGACTTGTAGACCTGCTCTGCCTTAATGCCTCTGTTGTCTCTTGCAATCTCTTGGGGAGAGAGACTGCCTTTTTGTTCTATGACTGTACAGTGGTTTAGTGCAATGAGGTCCTTGACTATGAAAAGGTCTGCTAGGTACTTAGTAATACAGATGAGTAAAGACACTGCTAGCACCTGCTTATCACTGAATACAGAGAGCACACTTACATCTTGTACATCAAAAAAAGAAAGGGGCTCTGAGTGTGCTGTGTACATAGTACCTGATGTAGCTGGCCACTCTTTCTGCACAAAGCCTCCAGTTTCCCTTTTGTCCTCACACAGAGGAGCAGAAATGGGTAGACATAAGGTTCTTCAGCCTACGAATAGTGTAGGAGAGACAGGGAGAGACCATGTGAGGGACCAACTGTGAAAAGCACTTTGTTCTATAAGGAGTTACTCTAGGAGTATGTAGTCAATTCTTTCTGCTTCCTCCTGCCGATGTACAATCTGCCCTTCCTCCCCTGCTTCTGAACAGCACAGTAGCACAGTTTCCAGTCTCACCTTCAGTCCTGCACTTGTGCTCAGCCCTGATGTCCCTCTGCTGAGATGGATAGAGCATGCAAAGAACCCACTTACACTTGCAGACAGGCCCAGAAGCAGTGCTACCGGTGAGCCACATTTATGAGCCTGTCAGAGTCTCGCTGTTAGAGAAATCCTTTTCTCAGCTTGGCCTCCATTTTATATGAATTTAAATGAAGGCAGAGAAGTTGCTAGGATGCTAACTCTTCTGTTATGTTGTGCAGTAGGAGTATCATGTAATGCAAGGCAATAGTCTGATTTTCCTTTATTAGATGTGACCGACCAGACCCATTAATACTTAATGGGAATCAGAGTGTTGGATAGTCTTATCCAGGATGTGTAATGGTTCTCCAAAGCAATATAAATTGCTTTAAATCCCGGATTCTTCCAAGTTCAGCAGTCTTTCTGTAGGACACCATAATGATTGAAACTGATGGAGGCACTCACCCTAATGGCTTTCCAATCAAATTGGAAAAGACTATTTTTCAAGGATGGAAGATCATCTCTGAAACTTGCTTCCTTCCCTTTGGACTACAACTGTCAAACTGGCCTTCTGATTACTCAGCAAATTTCATTTGTTGTCCCAAACTTCTTTTATGGCAATGCAAGCGGTGAATAGATTGGAGAGAAAATCTTTTGATTAGCATACTAGGAAGACTTAATATCATGTATATATTTATACGTGTGTGTGCACATATATGTATGTGTGTGCACATGTGTGTATTTCATCCTCTGCTTAGTAGGTTTTATGAAAATGGATACCTTGATATTACATCTAACCAAACACTCCTGAGACATATCTTAAACCACAACACTTTCTTAATTCAAAGTGAGTTAAACCCCAGCCAACAACTAAACACCACGCAGCTGCTCGCTCGCTCCCCCCTGGTGGGATGAGGGAGAGAATCGGAAGAGTAAAAGTGAGAAAACCCGTGGGTTGAGACAAAGACGGTTTAATAAGTAAAATAAAAGCCATGTGCACAAGCAAAGCAAACCAAGGAATTCACTCCCCACTTCCCATGGGCAGGCAGGTGTTCAGCCATCCCCAGGAAAGCAGGGCTCCATCACGCCTAACGGGGACTTGGGAAGACAAACGCCATCGCTCCAAATGTGTCCGCCCCCTTCCTTGTTCTTCCCCCAGCTTTACATGCTGAGCATGACATCATATGGTATGGAACATCCCTTTGGTCAGTTGGGGTCAGCTGTCCCAGCTGTGTCCCCTCCCA
Source organism: Aramus guarauna (assembly GCA_013400195.1). Lineage (NCBI taxonomy): Eukaryota > Metazoa > Chordata > Aves > Gruiformes > Aramidae > Aramus > Aramus guarauna. The sequence continues at coordinate 854,965 of VXBL01009092.1, read as the reverse complement.
ACTCCTTGTGCACCCCCAGCCTACTCGCTGGTGGGGTGGAATGAGAGGCAGAAAACCCCTTGGCTCTGTGTAAGCACTGTTCAGGGATAACGAAAACATCCATGTGCTACCAACACTGTTCTTTGCACAAATCCAAAATGTAGCTGCATACTAGCTACTATGAAGAAAATTAACTCTATCCCAGCCAAGATGAGCATAGAAAAATATATCTCTCCTGGATAAACTGTACTTCTCAAGTTGAGATTATATTGCTACTTGAAAAATGGTATTTTTCATAGAAGAAAAACTCGAGAACTTGAAGTCCATTAATAAAAGAGCAAAAATATTTGCCTTCCTGTTTTGATTGCTTTCTTGAGTCAGTGAGTTTGCTGTTCTCAGCATTGGAGTAATGTCCTTCACCTAGTTCCATCACAGTCATTACGTAGTTGACTATCTTGTGCTTCAGTCTCTCTCCTGAACACCAGTGCTGTGGTACCAAAGGAATTGTCACAGGACTAGGGGACAAGATATATAGCACTGCCAGCATGGTAATCTGGACAGTCTTCCTAAGCCCATTGCTGCTTCACAGCAGGAAAGTAGAAGCAAAGTGATGGCATTGAGCCACCGCAGCCAGCATGGCTGAACAGTTACATATGATGCACCCCTGTGGTCCTGACTCACTAGTGAGGATGGATGAAGATCACTAAACAGATTAACCACTGTAGAGTCTGAGGTAGCTGAACCTGGTGGACTGTGAGACCCAGGAGATCCCCCCTTTCCTTCACCTGAGCTGTGGGAGGTTGTTCTTTTCATGCTAGATCCCAGCTTCAACCACTCCTGAGCCTGATCCCCATCCTCAGGGGAAATCACTTTCATAGCTCTTCTTTTCCCTACTTGCCTGCTTCTCTGACTTGAAGTTCGCTAGTTTTTCACACACATGCACCTACTGTGGGTTGTTGGAGCTGCGGGCCCTGGCCTGTGCCCCCACCCCAAGCATGCTCTCCCTGCGGTGGGGGCACCACTGCTTGCGTCCCACCACTGGCCTGCCCCACTTCAAGGTTCCCTGCAGTCTACACCTGCACCGGCTTTAAATGAGGGGGCATGCTTACCCAACACTCAGTTAGAAGTAGGATTTAATAAGGAAGTAGAACAGACCGTAGCCATCGGGCACAGTGCTCTGAAAAATGAACTGATCAGCTGCCTCATTACATGCGACTGGACCCTTTCATCCTCCCTCCTCTTCTTTTTCGTGTGCTCATTTCTCCCTGATCTGCCTTGATCTCTCCCTTTATCATCCTTCCATCTCTCCCCTAAACATCCAATAGATATTGTATGCTCCTAAACATCTCATCTTCTCCATCCTAAAATTTTCTTTGCCCTGTATCCCACCATTGATCCTATATCCCTTTAAAAGGAACCACTTTAGTCTGTCAGGCAGATAGTTTCTTTGGTGGGTTTCACACCAGGGACGATGATCTAATCATTCCTTGCTGTGTGAAAATAGCGTTTTCTGCTCTTCACTGGCCTGATCTCTTGGGTTCCTCCACCTGTCAATGATCCTCTGCCCACTGCTGATTAGTAAGTTGATTGGCCTTTAATCAGATAAACCAACAGAGTTAGTCTCCAGCCATGGAGGATTTTGTCTATCTATAGCTATTCCCTGAAGTAATGTATTCTAGAGGCTAAAAAAACAATGCAATTGAAAGAAAAGGCCCCAGGTGAGACTCAAGGTCTGGACACGCTTAAAGAACTGGGCAAAAAGTATGTTTATGCATAAAGGAACATATGTGGTTGGAGGGGTACCCACTCCAAAGAAAAAACATTCACTTCAGGGAATTAGACATGCAATTTGGGAGGGTCTGTGGCTTGTCCTTATGTAACACTGTGCGATTATCAAATGAAAACATGTTCTCAGACACCCACAAAAGGCTTGATATAGCTGTTCATCATTAACATTGAATCAAGGAAACACAGGCATCTCACTGACCTCAAAAGAGAACAAAACTTCAGTGCTGAGCAAAGTTTACACTTATTGGAGGTAAACTGCCAAAAGACTACAGTCCCAAATGCTGATCTTAAATGAGGAAGGGTCTGCACTGCGGAAAGGTGGCAATGCACCCTGTTGATGTTTGGGAAGAAAAGTATGTAGGTTCCCAAATCATAACCATTTGCAAGATGTTCTATACTCAGCATTATTTATATTACCATTTTCAAACATGATTTTGAGTAGCAAAGGAAAGATGATATGAAAGCTAGATATGAAGCTAGGAAGGCAGTGGCTAGGCAAAAGGGCTGTGCATATGAGAAGCATAGATGTTTTCCAGGCTGTCTGGTTTCTAACAGATTGCTGGTTTGCTCTTGGCTTTTGTTTTTGCTGCACTGTAAATCTGCTAAGCTCTGTGTTGTGGATGTTTAAGCACCTATGAATTTGCACAATTTGGAATAGAATTTGCAGTGCATGGGGGGGTTTGCATATATAAAAGGTAGAAGTTTATTTGTGGAGAACCATAATAATGCACTGTAGGTTACTGAAGTATGTAGGATGAACAACCGTAATAATAATGATATCATAAATTTCTAAATTGCTGTTAGGGAGTAAGGCTTGGGGAGGCTGGTAGCAAAGGTACAAGAATTTTCCTCTAATTGCTCTATAGTCATGTAAGTCAGACTCTTTTTTTTTTTTTTTTTTTTCCCCATCAGTGAGTAATCCCAGTTCATGCAAGCCAGCTCTTCTTGCAGGTAACTTTCCTGTTGTTTGTGCAACAAATTTGAAAAATGGCTTGTGTGTGCATGTGTGTACATGTACATGCACACATATGCATAGTTTTATCTGCTATTATCTGGAAAAGCCTAAAAAGCCTTTTTTTGGTTTGAGAAAATGAAACATGAGACTTGAAATGCATGCGGCTTGTACTGTTGCTACATAGACTTCTCTGTTTATAAAATGGGATTGTCAGAACTCAGGAAAGACTTGTGCTTCTCTTTGATGTTGTGAATCAAGCAAATTAAATCAAGGAAATGCAGGATTTCTTCAAGTGTCTTGTGAATAAGAACTGCTGGCAATAAAAAGCTCAGCATTCTGTAAGCCTCTCACCCATGCACCTACCCTCCCCATGCGCCTTGAACATTCACCTCATGGCTCCTTCGTTTCTCCTTATTTTTCTGCTTTTCCCCCAGATTACTTCCTTTCGTCTCTTTTGTGTACAGTTGGCATTATTCTCTCTTCCGATCTGCGCTCTGTGCCAGCTCTGTCTTCCCAGAAGGAGACATCTCAGAGGGCAACTGCCTGTTCTGCTCAAGATGGCGTTTGTTGAGGTGGATGGACACGTGGATGAGTTGATACTTCCACATCTGGAAAATATATGCAAGCCCACGATCAGTCCACACATCCCTCTCCACGAGTCAGCACCAGAAACGGCTGTATGAATCACATATTACTCAATAGCCTCTTAAGCGTTAAAGAAGGCACAATCTCCTACCAGTTGCCAGGGAACTGTACTGAAGAGCATTTCATTGTACCCTGAAGGGTCAATTGAGAAACAGTTTGTGAAATTATGCAGCATGCCAGGCCTTTAAGCTCTGTGCAGCTGACCTATATATTCGCATACTGGTATTCAATTTATCTTTGTCAATTGCCTGGTGGTAAGACTAATTTCCCAGTTCACCATTTCTTCAAATTTACGTATTTTTTTAAACTAAATATTTTAAATATCCAGAGCTCAGCACAATGCAGACATTTTTCTCTCCATACTCAGTGTGCTTTAAAACATTACCTGACTTCTGAGATATCCAAAACTGATAGAGAATTTAAATGTAAGAAAAACTACTGAAAATAATTTTTATGGGCACATAATTCAGGGAGCTTCTGGCTACTATAATGTCTTTTTTTTCAATCAAAACCACAGGTCTTCTATATGTGATAAACCACCGTATAGTGTGGATAACCTTGACAGAATATTGGACTATTAAAGCAAATTCTGAAGAGTTTGCATTCCTAAATTATTCAGAGACTTAAAAACGAACAGTGAAATATTTTGTGCCTCAGAAAAAATGCCCCAGTACTATCCCTTGCTTTCAGCGGATGCATTTTCTGCTATTGCCATTTCTTGTGCCTCAAAACTGTGTTCTCAGCTGATTCTCTAGTTTTTGCGGAACAAAGGCTTATTCTCTGCACAGTCTCGTAATGACTTTGGAGGTCAGGTTTGGCAGACGTCCCTGGTGTATTGCTGCAGGGAAGCTCCCAGGTCACAGCTGGGCTGCCAGGCTGGCGTGACCGCCAGCACAGCCTGTGCCTTTGGAGTGCTGGGTGCGCAGACAGCATGGGCGCACCTCCTCCAAGCCCTGGGCTCTGCTTCCAGGTAGTCCTGCCAGCCTGTGGGGCCACCCTAGACCATTTCCACCTCTGACACGTCTTGACTGTGGCATATCTCATGTACATTTTTAAAATGTCCACAGCTCCAGCTCCTGCAGGAGCAGGACCAAGAGTCACCCAGCTCTACGCTAGTGGCTGTACAGTCAAGCCGTGGCTCTGTCAGCCCGGCACCAGCGATGCTGAGCAGTTTCACTGCAGGTATGCAGGACGAACAGCTGTAATAGTAACGACATAATACCTTTCTAAATTGCAATTAGGGAGTAAGGCTTGGGGAGGCTGTTAGCAAAGCTGTACATGTATAGCCCCTGAGCAGCACTCCTGTTCTCACTTTCAGCCTTCTACCTCTCAGCTGCTGCAGCTGATCCATGTCCCCAACACAATGAGACCTGTGCAGGTGGACCAGTGGTTCATGTCAGCACCGGTGCTGCTGATGTGGGGAGATCATGCAAACAAGCACCAGTGTTAGACGAAGCTCCAATGGTGCTGCTTGGGCTAATGTCAAACCCCAGCAGACATGTTCGGAAACAGAACAGAGGTCTAGAAACCATTTTCAAAAGTATCTGAAAAGTACCTGTGACTTAGTGATTGCCATGACAAATCAGTGGGGTATGTTGCTGTCTTCATGAGAACTAGAATATGACCCCCAGAAGAGAGAAATTTTTAGAGTACTAAACATTTAGAGGCTTACAAAAACTATAGTAAAACAATGAGAACTGTGAATATCCCCGTACATACCTTGAAGACAGCTTCATTAGCAAGTAGAAGGCCAGCAAGCCAGATGAGTTAAGGTGAATAAAGAAAGAATGTTAATGGAATGGCAAATTGTTTTAAAGCACATAATGATTTCATATGGCAATACACAAGACAAAATATCCCTTCACCATAGATAAATATGCAAGACTTCAATGAAATATGCAATTTATAGTGTCCGTTATTCTTCTTAGTTGTGCATAGGCACAGGTAATATCTAGTTAACTGAATCAGAACTTGTGAAAATTGGGTTTATCTCATTGGCATCAGAAAAGCTGCAGCATATTCTTTTATTACCCTTGATACTGTAAGCCCTGATCACAGACCTGTATATTACCAAGAACTAGAGGAGATAGTTCAAGTTCCCAAAAGCTTATGCTCTAAGAATATTAAGAACTGTAAAATGCATGCAGGGTGTTACTGTGCAACTGCCAGTATGAATTCTGTATTTTTAAATTGTGATGCAAAGAAGGAAAAAACAGTGATATAGCTGTAAAAAAAAAAAAAAAAAAAAAAAAAAGGAAAGAGAGGGATACAGGAGAAAAGAATATAAAGAGATTGATGGAGAAAATGTGTTAGGGTTGACATGAGAAAACAGAAGGAATGGCTGGAGCTAGCAGCTAAGTAGAAAGACAAACAACATTCAGATTAAATACTACAGAAAACAGCTTTGTATCATCATCAGTGTTGAAGGTCAAAGCCTCAAATGTTTCTGCAGCTGTTCTTGCCAATATAAGTCTCTGTCTGCCTCTATTCAAAATAAATCCCAGATACTATTTAAGTGATAGCCGGCATATACATTTCAGAATTTGAGGAATGCTAAACTTTCTTCAGACATCATCTGCCAAAGTGATTTATCATGGAAGTGAGCTTTCAGTGACTCACCTGGTGGAATATAATCTTATTTTTCTGCAGTAGTAATGGCAGAATGATGAAATAACAACTAGCTTAAAGTAATGCTTATGTTTCCTTATTACATTCCCTATGTGTATTTTTTTTTATTATTTCTATTAAGGAATGGTGCTCTCCAAACAGGTAAAATACTTATAAAAACTCCAAAGACTCATTTTTCAAAGGGAGCAGGCAGTAAGGAGCCTCTGTCCAACAAGCCTTCAACTGTGTTCAGACTTTTAAAGTAAATCTAATTTAGCAAATGTCTACACTGCAGTCACTTCTGCTCTGTGCTAGCCTGCGCTAGATGCTTTAAGCAAAATCATATACGCATAAATGAGTTGTCATCCCCCTAACACCTGTAGGACAGACGGTCACTACAGACTGAGACAGTCAAACCAGATGGCTGGAGAATCCCTCGGCTGACAGGCGGGAAGAAGCACTGATCATGGCTTGACATTCAGACAATGTGCCTGGGCCAGCTTCACGGATGCAGTAATTCAGTGTCAAGCCTTGCAATGGAAATGGCACGTCGGAGTCCTTACACAGTGCCACTGGTTTGTTGTGCCATGGCTCTGTGGCCCAGTGATGATCTCCACAACCTTCCTTTCCTCTACCCTACCTATAGAAAAGCTCAGAAATGGGAAAGCAAGAATCTCACCTGCTTTGTATTTTCCTTCCTCATACTGTAGAAATCAGGACTGTCTCTTTTGTTCCTGCTAGACTCTGTGGAAAACCTCCAATAAGGCATCCTTTCCCCACGGCCTCGAGAAAGCCCAGCCGCACAAAAAGCATTATTTTGCCAGCACTTTCAGCATCTCCCTGCAGCTCTTAGATGTCATCAGCAAATCTCAGCTGGGAGCCAGACTGCCCGAAGGCAGCAGGCAGGCCCTGCAGGGCCACCAGGATTGGCAAAACTGCAGCAGGAGTGCCCGCGATTTGGAGATGCAACTCGAGGAAACCTACGGGCATACTTACCGCATGCAGCTGAGAGCATCTCTCAAGTCTCCTGAATGCGAGGGGGAAACTATCTCATGCAGAGACTATTTCAACAAAGCCATTTTTATCATGTCGTCACATTTGCTGTCTCACTGGAATTACAAAATTTTTGCAGTACCAGAAACCTGGGAGCCCTACTGATGGGTTTTTCTTTGCTGATTGATACATAGGAAAAACTTCTTTCATCTGCTTTACTCTGTTGTTCTCACTTGTTTCCAAACAATTGTGAAAACTTTGCAGCTTCCAACCTTTCAGAGGAATTTTTTGTGTATAACTTTTGCTTTATTGATGGGCAGAAGTAAATAGGAAAAAGAAAAGTCTTTCTAACAATCAGAAAGAGCTTTTCTAACAATGTCATTCTCACAAGCATATGAGTTGGCAAGGTCTTATTTTTCTTACCTTGGGACAGGAATGCATGCTGTTCAATTTAAAACAGGAGAAAAGCAATCAGCCACTCCTATAAATTCCTGTAAATAAATAAACAGCTTCCCAAATTTAATCTCAAAAAGTCAAATTCTTATAGCTTCATTCTCCTTCAGTTTTGTTCCATTGCTAACCTGACCATAGCTCATTAGTTTCAAGCAAGGTCTAGTATAGCTGTGATTTATGTTTTGGACCTAGAGGTCATAGCACTTTGTGTTCACCCTCCCATGGATTTATTCTCAGCTGCTGAGGCCATGTCCTAACAACCCCTGCTTTAGAGACACTTTCTCAGTTATCTGTTGTTGGATGGTCTATTTTCTTTTCAATTGATGTGTAGCTTCACTTGGTCTAAAGATAAAAAAACTGTTTGTCACCTCCAATGCCATATTCTCTTTTTTTCACATATAAGAATAAACACAAAATGACTGCCCTAACTGAAAAGTAATATAGAATATCTTAATTACAGTGAGAATTGCTAGAAGATGCAGAAAGATTTTTCATTTTTTGTTTGCTAGTAGATGCAGATCTTGCAAAACCATTCTGCTCCAGCAGGGTGAGACAAACCCTTTTTTTTCCCCTTTCTTTAAAAAAAAAAAATAAAAATATTGAGAGATAAAATATTCTGATCTTTCTTTAAACCATTTGCTTTGACTGTGATTGTCCCTCAAGTGCAGGACTTAGGAAAGCCCTGTGACCTTTTAAAGAGACACTGAGTATCTCTGACTACCAACATTACTCTTTTGCTTCATTGGTCTTTGCCTAAGTGTGTGTATTCATATTCAATTTACAATAGTCACTCTGATACCATAATGGCAGATATGATAGCTGTCAAAAGATAAGGATTTGTAAAGTATAGATTAGAATCAGACACATAACTTTTTGCCTACCTGTTGCAAAAAATTTCTGACCATGTCATTTAAGAGAGGCAGAGGAAATGAGTTTCTTAAAATCCCAAAAAACTCCCCAAACCTAGAAAACCTGAGGCTCTCCTTAAAAGGCTGCTCTACAAAATGAGCTATCAGTTTGCTTGCAGGTGATTCTGACAGCGGATCTAACAATATGTTTGTTTGGCTGCTGTGACATATATTAAGCTTCACTGCATCCCCCTGAAGGTCTAGAACATGGATATAAGTTAGGCTTTGCCTGCTGCTGCCCTGCAGCCTCCATAGCCAGAAGTGCCAGAGAAGGACAGAACTTCGAGACGGAACTATCTGGTTAGAAGGCAGCCTTTAATCTGGAGTGGTTATTATTCAGCTATGGTTTTCTAATCAATAACTGTGGCACTTTTCCTTGCACATAATTATGTGATCAGGTTACTGTCATTTAAAAAAACACGTAAAATCCTCTGTATGTAAAAGGCCATCTAAAAATATACATCTCATACTCTTAAATACTTCTTACACAGTACAGTATACTTTCACAGGATATATTTCATAGGGGTTTGTAAGAATATCTTTCCAGGTCTTTCTTTGAAGTGGAGAGCCTTGAAGCTGAATCAGATTATTTTGCCTCCCTGTACTGAGGAAAGTAAACCATTTTTCCCTCCCATTTTATGAATGTAATTCAGGAATCTTGCTACTGTTTCTGCTTTTTGCTAGTATTAGCTAGCAGTTATGTAGTGCTCAAAACAAAGAGAGACAAAGAAATTATTTTGCCAAAGCTACTGAGGATGATCAGGAGGAGAATTCAGGTTTCCTGATTCACAGTGTCATGCCATTTACGTTAAATCCCACTGCTTCTCAATAGCCTGTCACCTTTGCATTTGTTGTACAAAATGTTGAGAGCTGATAAAATAACTGACTACCATCTCATATTACATTTAGAGAAAACTCATAAACCTTTTCTCTCTTTTCTGAGACAGAAGCCTTGAAAAGAAGCACAGACATTAATCTGACTAACCCAGAACCGATGATGCCCATGGCAAGGAGGTGCCTTTATCTGCCCTTTTTGCAATGCACCTCAATTTGGCTCTAAACACTTCTCAACATACCTGTGCAGTCCTCTCACTCAGGCACCTGGTAGGTTTCAGCAGGTTTTAAGCCATTCCCAAAATTGCTTCCAAATTCTTAAAGCTTGGAGGTATAAAACACCAGCCCCACATTTTGCACTTTGTTTTCAGTACAATAACAAGTGAAACAGTATTTGGTATTTCTGTAATTTCTCTTTGACTTTGGTCCTTAGGATAATTTTTTTTTTTTTTTTTTTTTTTTTTTCAGAAGAAACAAATCCTCTACAAACTATAGTGGGCAGTCAGCCAAAAATAACCATAAATGCTCTCTCAGCAGTGTGAAACGTCTGAAATGAAAGACAGATGTGGTACAGTGCCTGGGAAAGGAAAGGAGTCTTGACATGATGGCTCCTGCAGAAATACAGCAGACTGATATAAATCAGTGGAGTAATGCAATGTGTAGCTATAAAGTTTACAGGAATGCAGATTAAGCCACCAATATATAGGGCTAGCTTAGAAACTTTGATGAAGACGGTTGCCAGAAGCTAAGGTGGACACATCTAAGGTAGAAAGGACTAGGAAGGAAAATCTGTATCAATACAACTCAAGCTGCAAAAGTATTTGTGGTAGTATACGATCTGGAAAAGGGGCTGAGTGCAAAATGTTGATGGAGAGCAGAGGCTACATAAAGGAAAAATACAAGTCATATTTATGCAACCATGGTTTAGAGAATAGTTTAACTGAACATTTAAAGCATCGCTGCTCAATCACTGGTTTCAACGGGATGGCAAAGCTTTTATTTGTTAAAGATTGAAAAATTGTCAACTCTTGCTTTCGGTTACTAGCAAACTCATCAACTAACCAGAGGCGTCATGCTAGATTACAGCCTGTATAAATTATTTGTGAACACAAGCAAGTAATATATGCCTACACCTGAGCTAGTCACTATCAACATCTGCGAAATTTAGTTCCACAGTTCCTATCTTCTCACCAAGTTAAACATGAAGTGAAATCAGAAGTAAAAAGACAGGCTTTTATCATTCAGGCATTTGCCTTTTGAAAACATACACAATAATGCTGTTAATGGGGGTTGCAGTGCTTTAATGTTTAAAAGCTTCAGGTACTGACACTGGAAATGTTCTTTACATAAAAGGAACACCCAGAAAAATCTAATTTACTGCCTCAAGACATCTCCATCTTTCTTTTATTTTGTATTACCGATTGGCTTATGCAGAAAAGGTGCTTGGTTCACTGTTGCATTGATAAGTTTTTGTGCTCAGTTTTGTCATTCTCATTTAAGCTTGCAATATTGGAATAGCAAATTTCATATTAAGACTTTTCTAAAACCATCCTCCCCCCTTTCTTTTGGTAATAAAACACTTCACTGAATGTAAATTTCTGGGTCTGGGTAACCTATGCGTTCTCATCTCAGTAGTTCAGCTTTTCAATGGAAAGGAGAAACAGTACATTTTTTGACATTGACTCTCCATAACTGACAAGAAATGAGTCAAAGAATGGATGAAAACTAATAGGGCTTGTACCTCAGAATAATCCTGGCTGAGAAAAGACTTCTTCGTTAATTATACCTGGTCTTGCTTCCGTGAAGTTTTAATGAAAAGAAAAAGGTGGCTAAAACCATGAAGGCTTTTGTTTAATTCTGAATCTCTACTATTTTCATTTGATTTATGCTTCTGGCCTTAATAGGGAAGCCACTGATGATCTGAAAGCAAATATACAGCTATGCCTACATTAGCAAGCAGGTCTCCTCAGTAGGAGCAGAGGATTAGATCAAAGCAGTTGATGCTGGAGCCCCAATTTGTATACAATTTGCACATTTTACTTTAGGCTACATATAGCCTGGTCTGCAGAATTGTTTGTCCTCACCATGCATGTGGTTTGAAACTGTCCTGAGCCCATATCACTGGCTAAAGCCCATTAGGGTTGGTGCTGCATTAGATCTGCACATGAATCAGGGATTCCTGTTTAATTTAATCTGAAAGAAATCGAGTTCTTATGTGCCAAAATTGCTCTGCAAAAATGATCCAAAATGCTAATGCAGACACAGCCTGTGCCAGCCAACAATATCTATATTTTTTTTCCTATCTTTCAGCAAGTATCATGTGAAGTGGAAAATTTCACAAGCTTCTAGTTTAAATTTACAAAACCAAAGATATTTCAAATTATGTTCTTTTCTGAATACATCTTGAACTAGCAATATTATGCATAGACATTCTATGCATAAATCATAGACCAAAATCATATTGGCTCAATATCATAACTGAAGGGTGGATTCATTTAGTACATAACACCTAGTCAAGGGGTTGGTATTAACAATCAGTGCAATAGCGCTCCAGAAATTCACTTTAAATTCACATAGAGTGAGTTATTTATGGAGTGGCTGAGAGAATTTTGAATGCATTGCGAGACTGCATATTGTCATTTTCTATAGAAGTTATTTGGTTCTTGATGTTATAGTGATCTAAATATTTTCATTATTGTGCTGACTTTTTTTTTTTTTCCAGATAGTAGATTTTCTCTTACATCTCTAAAAAGGTTTAGCAGACTATATTAAGCACTGAGCACTTTTATTTGTATGCCTACATCTATTAATATATTCCGGAATTTAGGAATCATCAGTATCAACCTTTTAAATCTATGTCAAGTATGTTTGTGCCTTTAAACATATCTTCCTTCACTGAAGGCTGAGATATGTATCTTTACAAAAACAGTACAGATATATGCTATGTAACTAAAAAGCCATTTTCTATTTTATGTAAAAAAGACTTAGATACACTGCAAGGTCTTGCGTTGCATCAGTTCTCACTTGAATAAACAGGAATTACAAGCATTCACCACTTCACAGAATCAAGGCAACCCTTTTAGAAAGTGCTTCCCTTGATGGTTTATGTAGTTCCTAGTTTCACACTATAGTGTCTATTTTTTTGGCATATTTAAGCCAAACACATGTAAGTAACTGCAGGTGTTGCCCTATCCCTTATTTTTTAAGTCAAGCTCTTTCTGTACATCCTGAAGGATATTATGGAGCCTGTTGTTTCATATTAGTTTTGCATTTCCAATTTAAGTGCTTATTAAAAAACCAAAAACAAACAAACAAACAAACAAAAAACCACAAAAAAACAAACCCAAAACATCAGCACAAACAAAAAACCCCCCAAAACCCCACGCTAATCTAATGACCAGATAAACAGCCCAGTGATAAGAATTGTTTACTGAATTAAAACAGTTCACATCTGGTAGGACATGCTATACATTCTGGAAAATTTGTGTTCATTTACAAAATACCAGCACAGTTTATGGTATAGGAGACATCTATAAGATGCCTGTAAGACATAGACATTGAATTGGGACACAAAGTGCATGTGCACGGCAAGGGTTATTTTTAATAGCTAAAGTCTGTCTTTTCAAATCAATAGACACTTCTGCAGGCTTTCATTCTAAACTATAGCTTTTTCTAGATGCTGTCAACTGCAGCCAATAAATCTAAACATATGTTTACTCTACATGCTGTACCACAGTGTTTTTAGGAGAACACATGAGTTCTAACAGCTGTATGAGTAGGCAATAAACCAGGACCATTTTGGAAACAAATCATTTTTCCTTTTCTTACAAAATACTACATGCTGCCAAGATAGATGAAGAAATAGGGGATCAATATAAGGTATTAATCTCTTCAGAATTACAATTATACGCAGTCCTTTAAGCACATGTCTAGAGCTAGTGAATTATTGTATTTGAATTCAAACTGCAGATTAAACTTGGAGAATTCAGAGGGAGGCAGCCAGAGAGGGAGAGAAATGAATCTGTATAAGGGGGAGGGGAGTGACATTTTGATTTGACACATTAGCGTCTTTATATTACTGTTCTGCCAGTAAAGAGCCTCTCTGGAGGTGTATGAAAGATTTTGCACTTAAAACTAAACTGGCAAAATAATCTTCTTTGCTGTGTAGATTAATGTTAGGAAATTTTCCTTTGCTTGTCTAGGGCAGTTCTGATTCTTTCTGCATACATTTAAAACATCTTTTTATTTTTCCCGTCTTCCCCAGGTTTGGGCTCCCAAAATGTGCTAGTTACTATGGGAAAGAGACAAACAGTCAGAGCTTTGTACCTCATTTTTTCCCTAATTGAAGTACCTTCCACACTTGTCACAATCTCAGAACAGAAGGCACAGGGAGGTAGAGGAGCCTTCAGGTGGCAAGCAAGAACATGAAAATAAAATAAATCAAGGTTCCAAAGACACAAGTGAGAACGAACTATTATTTAAAAGACTTGTTTTCTCATAGGTGTATTTCTATCGAGCCCCAGACTCACCTTCTCCCAATCTATACATCTACTTATCATTATCTTGGCAAGGTTTTCATTACACATTATGCCTTGTCTTGGGTTCTTCCCTGTCATAATTCACTCTTTTGGTGTCTCTCAAACCCCATGCCTAAACATCCCTGCTTTCACTGGGCACTGGTTCCTGCCTTAGAATATTTTATAATTCTCCATTGAACTCTAGACCCAGAGCCCTTTGGTGATATTCTTATTTCTTCAGAGATCAAATTTAGAATTACTCTTCCTTCCAGTCCCCACTTGCTCAGTTTCCCAGTTGTGGTTGCAGTTGCGATGGCAAGGGTTGGTTGCCCTTCAGACAGTGAAAAAGGCAAAAAAAATTGTCTATCTTAACTCTCTGAGCGCTCTTGACTTTGCCACTGCCTCGTCTATGTTTTGAACATATGAATTTGAGAAGCCAGAAGAGCAGCTGAAAAAAAAGCAAACATTACAGAAAGTATTTTCTGGATCAAGAAACACCAGTCTGTTTGCACAATTCGTTACTGCTGTGAAGGATATAAGACCCAACTACAGGCAGATTTGCTACTTTAAAGACAAGCGCAAGCCAACACAAGGTTAAATCCCTTTCATCTCTTTGCTTCCCTTGTCTTGGAATTAGCCACTATAATTCTGTACAAGGGTTATTTTCTTAATTTGATTTTGTAAAATGCAAGTCAGAGCAGCTTTAATTTTGATAAATTCTCAGCCTTGGTGACTTGCAACAGCACTGAGTTCCATAGTCTCTTGAAAAATACTCTGAGCAGATATTTCCACTCATCAATTTATAATCTACCATCTCTCATTTTCCTTGCATTTGCATCCTTCCTCCCTGAAGCAGGAGGAAAGTTAATTTGAAATTGTTTAAAGTATATGAGGAATCTAAATTTTTTTTCCTTACTGTATATTTTCTGTGCTCCAGCATTATTGAACCTAATGATGACCTCTGTGAGCTCAGTGTCTGGTCTCCCTGAAGTTCCTCACAGTCCTCTCTGCTCTTCTGTAACCTACAGAACTTCTGCAACCTGCTTACTTTGCTGGTCCCCTATTCCAAACCATGACTGTGCCAGAAAACATTGATGTCAGGGTGGGATTTTGAGGCAATCTGTGTTTTCCCACAGCAAAACCTGCCAATTTAATTCTAGACTTTCTCTTCTGTCTCTTAGACAATTTTGATCCCCAGCAATGGTTTAGTTCACAAATATTTACTTTCCTTGCTAATTTCCTGTGCAGGACCTTGTCAAAGGACTGAATAAACTGCCTGCTATCTATTACTTTGGTGACACTCACTGAATTTAACACATCAGTGAGAGTCTTCAGAAAACTCTGCAGGCTAGGCTTTATCACATTCTGGTCTTTCAGGTGTTTATTGTTCTGCTTTCTTGATACAGGTGCAATGTTTATTCATTTATAACTTCTTGGATCACTTCTGAAGCCTTTTTAATTAGAGACATAAAATTCATCACCCTCTAAGTTACTGATATAGTCGTCATTTTTAATTAAAGCCTGTGCACTTTGTTAGCTGCTCTGTCCCCTCAAATTTACGATTCTTCTGAATCCTATGGTGTCTATCATTTAGGCCTGTTGAATTGCAGCTCTTCAATTATCAATTTCTTTCAGCATCTTTTCTTATGAGAACTTAGTCGTTAAGAGTTCCTCATTGTTATTGACAGGCAAAGCAAGCCTGACACAGAAAATGTCCCTCTACAACAGAGACTGATGCAAAGAAACAACTGTTAGAACTATCTACATCTTCTTTAATTGCTCTTTTTATCTCCAAGGGCCTATGCCCAACTGAACCAGCAACTGTGAATTTGCAGTTTCACGCATGTCCACATACTGAAATCAGGCCTATAGTATCTATTCATCTCGGGTCTTTTCTCTAGTTGTGCCCACGCAAAGTATATATTGGTTAGAGAAGTCCCCTCTTAACCTCTTAAGTAAGTTTTTAACCTCAGTACAAGGACTTCTCTCACGATTTTCCTTGTTCCTCCCAGCTGAACTACAAAATTAGCAGTGATGCATGAATTGCCACAATCTTTAATGCATTCTTTGAGAAAAACTATACATATTTAACTAAACCGTCATTGTTCTCATGTTGTATTATAGATATAACAGAACAACATGACATGAATATAAAATTTGGTTTAAACATATTTCAGGGAAAGAGAAAACATATTGGTAATACTATGCATGACAAAAAATGTTAATGTTTATTGATTTAAATTCTACCACCCATAATTTTTTTTTTTTTTTGAGTGAAAGACAGAATTTTCTAGTGCTATTAATGAAACTTAACAGCTGGTCAAAGGGGAACTGAGCTCTTGAAAGTAAAAATAATAATAAAAAAATATCCCACTGCCAGAGTTTGAAATTCCAAACCCTAAATACAGAGTCTGATTTCTAATTTTAAGACCAAGAGCTCCCAATAAACTCTTCCCAGAAGACAAGCAGGATTGGCATACTGTTAATATTTACAGGAAAGGAAAAGGCATATTAGTACATTGTCTAGTAATGTGCAGCAAAAACCCTTCATGGAATATCACCATGTGTCTGTGCCTAAAATGGAGCTTACTTTTGAAGATATGATTTAAATTATTCTTTTACCAATTAAAGTACCAGAGTGCCAAAGTGATGACAAGCTTTTCCCTGTCATCTTCTTAAAATTATGACAGAGTCTTTTTCATTTTTTTTCCCCATCCTCTCTCTAGAAGTTTATAGGAAGTAAATTTTCAAAGTAGTGACATTAATGGGACTCATGCAGTTAAATCCCTGAGCGTCACTGAAAATTTACTTGCTAGTGTACTAATGAAAATTTAGGTCCTTGAATATTTATGATCCTCTATGGGATACCATAAATGTAGCTCTTATTTAAATAAATAGGTGGAAAATCTGCCATATATGCATAGTTTGTTCGTGTTCATGTAATTGCAATCAAACAGTATTGTCCAAGAACATCAGATTAATTTCCATTGTTCCATTCATTTGCTGTTGGACACACCCCCACCCCACCCCCTCCCTCCCTTGATGACTGCAGATTTTCAGCTGGATTTCATTTTCAGGGTTTAATCTCCCACTTAGAGGAACAGTGAGATAAAGACAAAGACCATGGGGAAGGAAAGCATTTTATCTGAAAAACGTGTATTTGAAATGCTGAAAACTGATACTTTTCCTGGGAGCTGCATAGCCACTATCTTCTTCGGTTGGCTTTGAAAGTTTCCTTCAGCTACTTGCTGGCAGGGGACCTCTTGAATGGGTGCTGAGGGTGGGAAAGAAGAGACCGGGACAGGTGATGTGAGACTCTGGGGTGAAAGACTGTTTTAACCCCAGAATACGGCACAGGCAGCTACAAAGCTGTGATTACTTCTGGACCTACCTAGCACTCATAGCTCTAGATAGACCCTAGTAAATACTCAGATTCTTCAGCAAAAGTACTACGGTTTCTTCCTGCTGCTGAGTATTAATCAAACACTATTAGAAAGGAAAATTTGGATTCACTCTGACATGAATTATCTACACTGTCCTCTGCTACTCCTTATATATGTCAAGTCTTTGCAAGCAACCTCAGGCTCTTGCCTTGGGATATTTGACTGCTGGGACAGGGGCCCTGCCCCATCCATGCATGAGAGAGGAAGATGCTCAAAGGGCTGGTTTCTGGGATTATGTCCCCAACACTTCTCAACAGGAGATTGTTAGTCTGCATCTCAGGTACCTGCTCTTTCTTCTGTCCACTTCTCAAAGCACAATGAGAAGTTTCTCTCTTTTTTTTTTGCTAATCCTTCTCCTGCTGCCCTAGAAATCGCAAGTCAGGATATGTCTACATCAATGTCATCTTGTAGGCAGTTAAAAATTGCTGTGTCTTCTTATTGACCTAATTAGTTATTTATTGCTTTTGTGTCTGAGAGACTTTTAGAGCAATCTAGTCCTTGGAGAATGAAATGGGTTTTTTTTTTATAAAATGATACCAGCTGAATAGTGGCACCAAAACAAAGTAATGACAGAGCATTTGTTCATCTGAGGATTCAGTGGAGGAGGGACCACGAGCACAGTGAGATATGACAGCTTGAATTGTGCCAGTAGCAGAGTTTAAGTCTTCATTGTCTTTATCCTTTTGAGAACATAATTAGATCTACCTATTAAAATGATATCTAATAAAATTGAGGTTTTCATGCTAATTATATAAAAGAATGAAGAAATAGCATGTGACTAAGCAACATTGATTTCTGCCTTGTTACAGAATGATTTAGCTCCCTGGAAAATTGTAGTTTTAACAATGCTTAAATTCATTACTACTGATATAGAAAAGACCTGAGAGGGACAAGAGTAAGTTTAAAAAAGGAAGGAGGGGATGAGAGAGAAAGAGAATCTGGGGAGAACAGTTGGTAACTTCTCACCCAAAATATTAAGCTAGGACTGCCTATTTTTTGAATTACCAGAGCACTATTTCCTTTCTAAAAAGAAATCCTAATCAAGACCACAGCCCTCAATCTATTCCATTGATGTTTGTCCCATATGTACAACTCTAGGGTACTGTAGTCCTTATTCTTTTAAAGACTAGATACCTCTTTCTCAAGATATGCATTTTTGTATGTATATTTGATTTTATCCCAAGTTTTTTTTTCTTCTCGTTTCTGTTAAAAAGCAGCATAATCCAGGTATCTTTTATTACCTCAAGATTGTCAAGGAAGTTTGTATTTCAAAAGTATAGTAGTTCTTGTAATCGTTTCCTGTTAGTCTTTAAGGAACCTGAAAACATAGTAATCTGATTTCATGCTTTGCTTTAAAGATTCAACATATATCTATTACGTGTTAGCTAAAAGGGAGCAAATGTTTTGTGTATGTGTGCATGTGAGAAAAAGATAAACAGAAAGAAAAAACTCTAGTATGTGTTGCAGTTCTTTCCTTGCCATGAAAGAAAAATGGCAAAAAAAGGAGCATTGTTGCTATGCATCTCATGGTCCTTGCTCATGTCCCCATGGTAACTAGCAGAAGTCATTCGCATTCTGCAGAAGCGTCAGGGGGATGCATGCGTGCAGCAGTTCAGAGGGCTAGATGATCCAAAGGAGACAGTAAATATGGCCAGTTTTGAAATGACTGTAAAAGGTCACCCTCAGAAAGTTAATAGAAGTCCTATTAATATGTAAACCACACAAAACCAACTTTTTATTTATTTATTTTAAGGATAGTTTGAACCTGCAGTAAGGGGCAAAGCTCTGAAAGTTTGTGGTGGTGTAACATACAGTTCATGACACAGGTCCTCAAATGCTATCAGTAAGTAAAACTCCTCTGAAAGCAGAGATGCTGATTTTTTTCAACTTTGGGTTTGGTCCTCATTTATACTGCACAAAAAAACGCATTAAAAAGTTTAATGTTTTAGTTCACTATTGCATGCCTGTTCTCTTCCTCCCCAAAATCTCCTTCTCTCTGTCTTAAAGATTTACAAGATTTATAAATATATTTATTTATAAAAGGCCTGCTTTCATAGGAAATGAAAACTGGTCACTTTTATCTATATGTGCAATGGCATCACTTAACATCTCTTAACTTAGGAAAAAAATCTGATGAAATGCAAGGAAAATGAAACAAAGCAAATAACAAAAAAGTACTAAAATGAAAATAACAATTCTGTATGTTGAGAAATTCTGACCTACGTTCCATGTGCTTTATATGCAGTACCTTAGATGAGTCCTGAGAAAAAACTGAATGTTTTATATTTTTTTTTTTCCATTCTACTTTCTCTTGACTATTCTCAATGCTGAAATTCCAGTTTCTTTTCTCTTCAAGGTCTTCAGCTTCAACTTCCTATTAGCCTTTAATGATGTTTCTCTCAGAAAATCCCACAGGAGTCTCTATCTCTGCTAGTTTTAAAAGGGTGAAGTTTTGAATCTAGCATGCTCCAGAGTACTTCAGTCAATATTCACTGCTGAGTATCTGTTAGCATTGAATTATTGGTTTTCTTAAGAGTGTGTGTATATGTATCTAAATGTCTGTGTGTAGATATACATGTGTATACATATCACATACTTTCATGCACAGCAGCCCCCAAGGCTGGGGCATACTCTGTTTCTGCCAGTGGTCTGAGACTGTGCGGGTACAAGGTGGTGTGGGGGTTCCTCCAGGGCGGGAACGAGTCCTGTTGCCAGCCTCCACCCCTGCCAGAGCCCGAGGATGACGAAGTGGGAAATGGCCGTCTGATTGTCCACCTGGCCTGGGACTCTGCAGCCCCTTCCAGAGCTGCCAGGTACTGCAGGAGGCTGGAGTGTACTTTGGCCATGCTTAATTCATGGTTGTATATCATACCAGGATACAGGTAAAGATTTGTAAGTCTGCAGATGTGTTTCGAGCTCCAGACAAGCGCTAGGCACACCGTGCTGCACCCATCCGACTGCTGTCGGGAGCTGTGTTCGTGTGCTCATCTGCCTTAACCCTGGCACTTGCAACCTACTCGAGGGGTGCAAGCTGTGGTTTTACTGACACATCAGTTCAGTCCTTGCTCCGTCTCCAGTGAGTGGCAACAAGAGTGGTGACTACCGCTGGTGATTCATCTCAGGTGAGCATGTGAATTATCATTATAAAAAACCACCTCCGTAAATGTAACTCAGATGAGAAAGGGACAAAGCCAATGCTGCAAAGCTTTCATATGAGGAATTAACCTATACTCTCATAGTGAAGAAATAGCTATATATTTGCCTAAGAAAGCCTGAGGCCACATGCACATAACTCAAGATATGACTATACGACAAATACAGCAAACACAGCAGTTCTTTTCCATATAGTAATATTTTATCATCTGAAATATTCATATATTAGGGATTAAGAAAGAGGGAAATAATTTTTGTGGTCTTTCTCAGGATTAACCATGCCTTAGCATACTGAGCTGCCTAAATTCTGCAATGTAAACTTATTATTCAGGCCCACTTCTCTGGCTTTAAGTTTGCTACAAAAACCAAGTTCACTGAACTACACGTAGAAACTTTGCAGAACTGGGCTGTATCCTGAGCTGCTTTCTTGCAGAGTTTGGAACTTCGATTTGAAGCACTGTCAATCCAGTTTCACACCTGCATTCACACTCTATGAGGTCATCTCAACTTAAGCTAATATATTTAGCACCTTACCTGCCTGTAGTTGATTTGCCTATGAACTATCGAGTGAAGCACATTGTTCTATAGAGTCACATGGAATATTTGCACAACCATAACGTTATAGAAACAATGCATTTGATTTATGACCCTACATTTCTGATTTTGCATGTATTAGAGTGAAGAAAGAAAAGAATGCATTTTTAAATGGATCAAACCCTCCTGAATTATGGCAAGTATTGTTCTAAATTTTAAATAACACTTTCAGTAAAAACATTTATTTTTACTACCTATAATTTCTTGACAGTTAAGGCATTCTTAATATGTACTTGACATAGACTAAAACCCACTGTAGGGTAAAGGAAATGACCACAGACTAGAAAGTAAGGGTTCCAGTGCCATACCTCTCTTGCAGTGTGTCCTTGGACAAGAAAATGCATCTCCATTTTCCTATCTGCCGTGTAAGAGAAATAGAGCTTGCCTTGCAGAGATACTATGAGATTTCATTAGCTAATGTTTACACAGTGCTTTGAACTAATGAAGCATTACAGTGCAAAGCATTACTTTCAGCGACGGTACTTCAAGGATGTAGAAAGGATCAAAAATCCTTTTCACTTACACACATTGAAGAGGAGGCCCGATTTTGTTTTGAAGTTCTAACATTCTTTTGGCTTTTTATTTCACTTCAAGGTTGCTTCTTACCTTTTATTGACTACTTACTTTAAATTCCCTTTTCTGTGTCCTCTCCTTTGTTATAAAAATTGATTTGAGGTTTGTGTGCAGCTGCTTAACTGGATGCTTGGAGGAAGAAGTAATGCATCCTAAAAAAGGAAGTTCCCTATTTCAAGAATATTGCATACTGCAAGAATATCCGTGCCCACTGATTAGTTTCTATTCCTAGAGTGGCATATGCTTGGTCAGCATTACCTTACATCTACTATGTCATAGCACAGTAAAATTGAAAAAGTTTTTATCTTAGGTAATGGACAGTGATATGTAGGCAGCTTTATATCATTTACTGCTTGTAATGAGTAAATCAATGTCTGCTTTAAAAAGGAGCCTGCAAATGTAACTCATATGCCATTTGTTTTTAAAGTCTGTATTTTAATAATTTGATATTTTTTTTTCTTTTTAAAAGAAAATAGCAAAATTTATGAGAGGTAGAGGTTTTTTTATTTCCCAATTGGTCCTCCACTGTCATCAAAGATCGCTTTCTAGCAGCAGTAATTTCTGCAAGATGAAAGGATAAAGTTTCACCACATCGTACAGAACACGCATAGTGAATTTTAGTTTCTGCAAGAATAAGATTTTATTTTGTTGGTTTTAATTATTTCTATTTACTCAAAGGGTGCTATTGAAAGGTTAAAATAATTGAAACCATGTGGCACAACTTTGTTTGCTGATGGTCCAGGGATATTTTGCACAGATATTTTATGATGTTTGAATCATGCCTAAAACAATCTTCATGCTAGCATAAAGTCAGGGGGATCACGAGCTTTCTTTCCAAATTGGTCATGAATAATTTGCTACAGCTATGAACAGTTTAAGCAGATTTCCAAACATTCAGCTTAATTAATCATTCCTTCTCAGTCCTAAGACTGAATCCTCCATAATAATTTCTCCATTTTCTGTCTTATTGCACTTCTCTCTTTTGCTCAGCATCTTTCCATGAAGACAAATTACTCGCTACTACTACTATGGTATTAGCATACTGGCACTACTTCAAGAAATGCTGAGGACAGATGACACATGATACATTTCAAATCAGTACATATACCCACTAAAAGGAAAGAGAGAATCCCACGGCTGAAAAGGCAGGGGAATCATGGCATCTCTGGAAGTAATTGCAATGGTCTGGAAAAAAATACAGGGCCAGAAAATGCAAGGACAAGTCTTATGGATGTACAGGATGCTGGAGGGATGAAATGAAGCAACAGCAAAAATAATCAGATCATCAAGACACACAAAACTAGCAAAAGTACAGGTTTTCTTTTATCTCTTTCTAAGTAAGGAGCTGTGAGTGCAAAGTGCCATTGAATACTTCTTGGACAGGGGCAGAGTTGCTCGGAGCAATAAGAGCAAGACAGCTGATGTGTAGCCCAGTGACTGTCTTTTTCCTGGAGTGCTGCCAGCAGCCACGTTTTTAACCACACCAAGTTCAGTTATACAGAACTTCCTTTAGGGAAAATGCTGCTGTAAGAAGTTCAGCTTGGGATTAAAGAAGTTTCTTCTCTTACAAGGAGAACCTATCGGTATTACTTCAGAGAAAGTTTGGACCATTATGTAGACCCAACTGTACCTGTATTTCTCCTGCCCCAGTGATATATTTGATAACAGTGTTTGACGATGAAATCTTTGTCACTTCTTGCAAAATACCCACTTTTACCTTATAAGAAACATTTCTTACCTTTGCTGTGGCACATTAATAATTTAAGTAGAAAGCAGTGCCATGACTTTGGGAGTTCTTCAGCAGAACAACTATGCCTACTGAGGAGAGGAATAAGTGCCAAAGACACATTTTCCAAGTATCTTCTAAGATTAGAGTTGGACATTAATAGACTGGTTTCCTCTACTGTCTGCATTGTTTTGATAGTTCCTAAAACAACAGCTGGTTCTATATGCTTGCATGTTATTTTTATGTTGGTAAGCTTGTTTTGCTACATTACTTGTTATTGTACACTAAGTACATGGAGTTCACACTTGCTCCTTCTGCTGTGTGTAGCAGAACTGCTTTGGCAGTGAAGTAACTAAAGACCATATTTATTCTCATTTCATATGAGGTGTGACTACAAAATTACATCCACTTAAACATTCACAATAACCTTATGGAAGATCTGCTTTGAAAACATAATAGGTAGAAGGAGAAAAAAAAAAGAACTTTCTCATACATCTCACTAAGTTTGTGTGGTATGCTCAGAAATATCACTGAGCTTTACAATTGTTTCAAAAATATTACTGTATTCAGGTGTCTAATGCTCTTGAAAATCTATTTCAGAAAATAAAAATGTGAGACATGGCAGTCTCGGACTTCTTGAAAAGATGGTAAATGTGACCTTTGGAATTTTTTTCTTTGTCATGTTTGACTGGGCCTTTGACTTGCCTGGATGTGAAGACAATGAAGTCCTTTCCCAAAGATAACAGCATGAAGTAATCTTTAGTCTACCCAGAGAAGTAAGTCTTCACAACCAGCAGGTAAGTCTTTTGACTTAAATGATCTGAAGGTTGAAAAAAAGCACAGAACCCCACGTTTGAAACCTGAGGTTTCATGGCTTTTAAAGCCATGTAAAGGAGATTAAGCCATGTACAAGAGTATAGGAGATTTCTCGTTCATAATCAGAGGCTTCTAGTTTCAGCTGCAGAACTGTCTTATCAGGACTATGTATTCAAAACTTTCTTTCCATGCCTAAAATATTAATTGCAAATATTAGTCCCGTGCAGTTTGATTATCAAAGCCAGTAAGAGATATCTTGAAGGCCCTATTTAATTGAATTCTGCCTTTAAGTGATGTCTTACAGGGCCAGGATGTATTCCTGCAGTGCCACACACCTTCTCTTCATCTTGTCTTTTTCTTTCTCTCCTTGGTTAGGGCACTACATTGTCTGTGAATTTTGGGACAGGAAACCATGCTGACCAGTGGTTTACATCTATACAGTTGCCTGCTTTCATTGACTGTACAAAATAATATTCTTATAACTGTGACTTATTGGGTATTTCAAATTAAGTGATATTTTTTTCTTTTACAGAAAAATGTTACTAAATCAATACTTGGCTAAGTCAGCTTCCCATCATCATATCAATAATACAAATGCATTATTTGTGTGCATTGGATGTAGAAACCCAATGACTGATAATCTGTAAAATATTAATCCATTCTTACCAATGTTAAAGTTATTATCTTTAGGTATGTTTGATTAAATTTATTATTGCTGAAACCTTGGAAGAAAGTGTGGGGTAACTTAAGTTACCACTGTGGAATTCACTCTTCCATATAATACTTTTCCATTGGTATATTAACTATGTCTTACTGATCCTTGTATGCTTTTCTTTTGTTCACAGAATACAATAAACATATTGTTAATGAAAACTTTTCAGAATTCTTAATGGCAGTGACTTACTACAGTACTTTTCATTGCCATTATCTACCTGACTGACTGCTTTTGTAAAGGAACAAGTAAAAGTTAGCAAATTATTGTGGGAAAGGATTGTGCCAGGTTCAGCACAATGCAACAGGAAGGGTTGTCCAAAAGAAGCAATTTTTCATTTCAAGATATGAGAATCTTTTGAAAAAGTAATTTAAGCATATTAGGTATGCAAGCAGTAATTTCTTGAAAATGTTTAAACAAGTTCAAATATATGGCAGCTATAAATGAGGTGAAATTCAACAAGTAAAATGAAGAAAATCTATAATCCGCTTTTCAAATATTTCTATGAATTAAGTAAAGTATTCAGATATGTTAATTATAGATTAGGTTGGCAAATGTTTGACCATAAGTTTTCTTCCCCTAAAAAATAAAATAAAATCTGGATCCCTAACAAGTTTCTAATGGTAAACTTAAAATTACAAAACTATAGATTTGCTTTCCCCTTTGTTACCTTTCAAAGCCTTTAAAATTAGTTCACACATCCCAAATGTTCTCTGTCTGCAGGCTGAAAACCAACAGGTAATCTTTCTAAGTTCAATTTTAGTCTGATGTTTAACCACCAGAGGCTCCTATTAGAAGTGCGTGACATATATTTGACAAATATATCATCAAGAAAAAAAGAAACATGCTATAGGTGAGCAACCAAACGATGCTAACAGCAAAGAATAAACATACAGAATTTAAAGAACTGATGAGTTACTTGTCCTGTGTATTCAGCAAATTCTCGTGAATAACAAATATTGATTCATGGATGATCTACTAACCAAAAAAAGGGAGATACATAATTCATATTTTTAATAATTAACAGCTTAGACTCCTAAGTCACAATACTGCGCAGCACTGTTCACTTTTGGCATCTCTCTTCCAGCAAATTTAATTCTAACTGTTCAGAAGCATCTCAGTATTCCTGCTGCCATGACTTCCAGGACTCAGTGGGCTAATTCTACCTTTTAAATTGACTACAGGTTATGATTTTATCCATAGTATAGTGTTTTACATTTTTCTTATATTGTGAACAACAAGGGAAGTTTCATGAGTCTCTTGAAAATGTTATTTGATTCTGTAGTTTAATCATTCTATACAGTTATGGAAGATTTTAACAAATCCCAGGGGCAACTTACCTTTGGTTTCATGTATTTATACTAGGCAATATTAGATCTACTGTTTATCTCTTTTAGTAAAGCAGTGTAATAATTTAATTAAATCTTTGCCATAGCAACCATATGCATAGTACATTGATGTGAGGGAGGAAAAACAAATCTATTTGACACAGAAGTAGAATGACACTGTAAGCAATTCAGGCAATGTTTGACCCTATTTATTTTTCTATACAACTGGTTGGATTCAATGAAGATGTAATACAGGTAAGAACTGAAGTTTTTTGTTTGTTTGTTTGTTTGTTTTTCCCCTCCAATTTTTTATTTGGTTTTGCATAGTATATGGCAAGCTTATTACGTGGAGAAGATGTTGTCCAAGCTGACAGAAGGAAGTGTTCTGAGTCGTGATGAAATTTGAAAACCAGTGCGTATTCTGCCTCCTATAGCATTCTCAAAGCAGCTAACCAGAAACAGAATAGCTATGTACAGAAATAGCTGTGTAGTACATAGCTACACTATGTACTGAAGGCTACAATGAAATTTAATTCTGTGTCTATGTACAACAGTTTCCTTACATCTATTAATGTAGCAGTTCCACTTATGGGTATTTCTCCAAAGTTTTCATCTTGTTAACAATTCTTATCCACATTACTCTGCAGATATCCACCAAAGAAGCAGTGAACAACTGGCAACTCCTGGCTTTAAATCTGCTTCTTTCTGTTTAGCGTCTGCACTGTTTCAGGAACTGTCATAATGCACTGGACTTTTAGATCAGTTTAAGAAAAAGATGCTTCAGTCTGTCTTTTGTGCTAAGTAGATGGTAAACTTGTCCCAGACTCTGGACAAGTACCTGCTAATCTTGTCAGCACCTGCTTGTTAATGGTCAGTGCAAGAGGCAGGATAAGGGAATGGGGGATGGTTTCGGTCACCTGAAGCAAAGAAGAGGCTGCACACATGGCAGTTTTGTGAGGGGTGTGGGCTGAAGCCCTTCACCAGCCTCCTTCCCCAGGGCAGCCCCAGATGAGCTCTCGGAGCTGGAGGTGGCCTCTTGCCTTTCAGGGTGGCTTCCACCACAGCTAGTGTTGGACAACAGTGCCCAGACTAAAAAAAAAAATGCAGCTTCTCCTAAAAGATAGAGAAGTTCAAAGAGAGGAATTACCTCCAGATACAACACTACCTCTTGGTCCTCCATTTCCAATCCTGTTTTAATTTCCTTCCCCCTAGAGGGAGCATATTGCACACTCTGCCCAGGAATCAGTTGCAATCAGTGAGTAAATAAGAGCTGCAAACACTGAATGCTTCCAGACAATAAACTGTACGTTTGGCATCACAGAGAGGAAGATACAGGACAGCTAGACCTGAGGTGACAAATGTCGCCACAGATGTACCCCCGCTTTCCTGGTGTAACTTTCTGTATCGTATGCAGAGTAACTGGTCCACCAAGCTCTGCCAGACGGCACAACCCGTATCTAAATGAAGATGTGCTGCTTCAGCTAAGGAAAGATGTTGTGACTGAGAAGGAAGAGGCCCTTCAGAAACACTGAGAAGGATGGCTAAAAATTAAAGTAGCTACAAATTAATGCCAGGTAAAGCTGTGGAGTCCCTCAGAACTAATTTGGAGACGGAGAGGAGCCTAGGAAGAAAAATAAAAGTACATAGTTAATTAGTTTTATTTTAAAAAGAAAAGCTATCTGCACCCTCAGTAGATGGAAAGGCAACTATTCCTTTATTCACCTGGATTTCATATTAATTATACTTGACCTTAATAATAACATATTTATAGTAGCATTGGTCTGTGCTCATTTGGTTTCAAACATCTTACACCAGATTGCCATGATAGATTAGTTTGCCCTTTGAGCTTATGTTTTTCATTTTAATGGCTATGTAACGTACCATGAAAAACAAATATGGCATTATAGGTTTCTGGGAAAGATTTCCAAAGGAATTTGTCAGCGTAATTTCAAGTTTGTTATATACATGATCTTGAATTCTGAGGAAAACAAAGTAGTTGACATTTAGGATATTGTAACTGGCTTTCATAGCTTAATTTTATGTATTGTTTTGTTCTGATGTATACAGCAATTGACATTGATTCTAACAAAACCATGGCTACATATCAAAATCTGAGGAAATTTTCCAAACATTCAGAGTTCAAATAACAATGTGTTCATTACAGTGGCCTTCCTCCTTTCTGGGTGTGCATTTTTGTGTTCCTGTTAGGAAGCGCCGTATTTTACCTCGAGCAATCACTCTCCAAGGAACATCTGTGTGTTCTGGCCTGTTCATGAACAAAAGAAAAAGAAGCTGACTTATAAAATGGGCATGAAATCAGCAATGAAAGAAATGAATGACATAAAAAAAGTCATTGAATTCTATTGTGTAGATTCCTTATTTGCCAATATGACATCTTTTTAGTAGCACAGGGATTCACAATAGCATCTTCCTAGATACTTCTGTGGGAGTGTAAGTTTATCTAACTCACATCTGCTATGGTTCTGGGATTTTTCCTTAAGAGTTAAGAATGGCACAGGTTTTTTTATTAGATGAAAGTTGTTGCATAAATAAAAAGCTTGCATGACTTGGTTTAAAATAACTGTTTTCATTTATACTGCATTTTATTCACAATTTACTCAATTTATTTTGTCTTTCCAATGGAATAATTTCTCACTAAAAGGAGGGGGAAAAAAGTGAAGTGAATTTCATTATTGTACCGAAGAAGCATTTCATGAATATATTCAATCTGTGCTAATGGATTTTAACACATTTTTACTATTCTGCAATGAACTGCTCATAAAGTTTTTAATTACCAAAGCAGTATCCAAAAATATACTGCAGAGAGGTGCAGTGTTGTAACAAAGATTATTCCTTTATGCATTTAATCTTGGCTCACTACTGCATCTACAGGTATCTGTGTTTAAATAATATAATACCTAATTATATAAATATATGTAAATCAGCAAAATTGCTGTTCCCAAAACAAGTTGCTCACATTATCTTTCAGTTAAGAAATAGCATATGGCTCATATATCCCTGACCTTCATCACCCAGTGCTGTGGGATATGGAGTATAGTTAGAGATCTGCACAGTGTAACAGCTTGTGGTCAAATAATATCTGGAGAATCCAAGGATAAATTCCTTCCCCTGTCCCTTGGCAGTGTGCTGTTTGCCCCATAGTAGACTTGTATTGCGCTGTATGACACAGGATCTTCACTGAAGTTTATGAGTCATGTGGCATTTATCAAAAAATATTTTCTCTTTAATATCATGTAAGCTTTTAGCCATGCCACTTTCAAATGAAGCAGTAATATTCCCGTACCCTTTATCTTGTAATACCCAAGCTAAAATACTCAACAAATGATGGGAAGAATCCAGGTCTCATTTTCTTTTGGCCATCCAAGAGGAGTTAAAGCAACATCCTCCACTATCTATGATAAACTCACAAGCTGGGTCCTCCCCAACCCAAGAAGCCCTCCCATATGTCCTGTTGGTACTTTTAAAGCATCCTGCGCACTCAGGCTCTGATCAGATGGTACCGGATCAGTTCTGCAGTCTCGTTCCACAGTCCTCATTCAGGAAGGGCCTGCATCCTTGCTGCTCCTTGTGTGGGGCCATATTTCTGTCACAAGATTACACTTGGATCGTTCCCTGCCTGTGGCCAGGGTGCTTGTTGTGTTGGGGCTGGCTGGAAGTCTAATTGTACCTTCCAGCTAAGCTGACACGCATTATCCCTGAACAGAGGTTGCTCGCAGGCTGGTTAAAGCACAGAGTGCACATGAGATGATGTGGACTGATTTCCTCTGTATCACAGATTATTACAGTTCATCCACTTTCTTCCCCATTAGACCTAATTACTTATGTGTGATAAAGCACTTCTTACAAAAAAAAAAAAAAAAGGTATTATATATTAATCTAAACACATCAAGAGACCTAGAATTACTCTTTTAAGTAAAACCTTCACAAGCCTCCAGAAAGATAATGCTGGCTGATGGTCTCAAAGATAACCCAGGCAGAATCAAGCTAATGTTATTAGAGCTCTTTAGTTAGCTTATGTGTCCTCCACACCTTTGACAATTTACTTGTTCTGTCTGGAATAATATTTAACAATCTGAGAATGAAAATCAGGGATCTAACTTCTGGGGAAATGTAGATCTTGATTTAATGTTTATAAATGGATTATCATATGTGTTTGGACCTATAACACAGAGCTGCCCACCTCAGTGTAAAGCAGCAAGCCTAGGAAAGCTCTTCCACAGCCAGGAACAGAGCAGATGTCGAAGAAGGAAAGAGAGTCCTTGGAAAAATAACAACAGCATCTTGAGAGAAAAGACAGATGAGCTGCTTGCTCCCTTGGGGGGAGGACGGAATTGTTTTCTCATTGTATAAGCCTCAATTTTTAACTGATTCTCCAAAGCAGATGTCTATCTCTGAAGAAACTGAGACATAGCACTAATGTTTTTCCTTTCTCCAGCATCTGCAGTGAGTCACACGCAGTTTGGCTCTTTCAGCTTGAAGTAGAGATGCAGCAACTTGAAGGCTATCCCCAAGCAGTACACTCGATATTGCAGTTCTCTATATGAGGGAAAATGCCTTTAGGTTCTTCTGTCTCAACAAAATGCAGAAACTGTTTTCTTGAGATGATGACAGAAGTCTGCAATACCCAAAACCTGAAAATGCAGCTGGGTGCACTTTTTATGCTTAAGATAATAACAGCCTAGAGATGATTTAGGAAGGTGTTTTGTGTGCATGCATATGAATAAAACATCAACAGCAAACTTTTATTGTGTAGTGTGACTCCTTTTTAATTGTTATTGCTAATCTCACCTTTAGAAGTTCATGATTACTTGTGCAAATCAATGTACAGGACCAGAGTCTGCATCCTCTGACGAGACAGTGCCAGCAGCTGCCAGCTGCATCCGATGCCCAGGAAAAGGTAGAGTTTATCTATGCTCAGCCGATGCAAAGTAGCAGAGTGGGCCTTACTTGTTTGGATGTCTGATTTCTTCATATCTTTAAAATGTAACTGATACTGCTAAACACACCCTGCGCTTGGTCGATTGAGCAATGCTGTAGCAGGCAGGCAGCACATACAGCTTGCTGGCAGGGAGATGCCATGCGACCATATGGAGACAGCACGTAGCCAGTATGTTAGGGGTGCAGCTGAAGTCAGATGCCATGCATGTATCTGATATCAGATGGCAGCTCTACTGACTCACAGGGTACAAGGAGCCACTGTGTTAGACGCTGAGGAGTGGCTGAAGGCTACTTTCTTCCTCATCAGCTGCACACAGGGACAGAAGACACCTGCACTGCTGTGCTGCAGGGACGTGAAGTATAGGTGCAGGGTTTCGGGACCGTGAGACAGCAGGCAAGTCGTCAATGTTAAATTCTTACTTTTTCAGATGCGAGGAAGCTTGGAAATAGGAATTCCAAAAAGTGACGGCTGAAAATACTGACCCAACTTTTCCTAGTAAAAGATGCACCAATGTTTTTTGCAAGTTTTACGCATGCAGCACCTGATCAGTGACTGGACCACAACAGTAATGATCCTGCTAGTCTTTAGGAGGTTAAACGAGAAATACAACAGCTAGCTGAAACAGCAAAAGGTCAAAACTGAGCTAACGATAATCATCTAAATGGGAATTTGAACAGAGCTCTGATGTTAATGCTCCTACACTTTTAATAAGTGCCATAAGATTTCTAATTACCACAGTATCCAGGAGCTCCACTTGTTCTTTTACAACAGTAATGACTACAGCAGAACAGTTCCTTTTAGCCAAGGCAGATGCTCAAAAGTTAATCACGAGGGTAAAGTGTCTCAACACCTAAGTCCTCTGTTGTGGTCTACTCTTCAAATACAGTGAAGTTCAATTTTGTCCATTTCATTCATCCCAGCTTAAAGGGAAAACTCATCTGGTGTGTATTAATTTTGTATTAAAAAAATACCCAACTTGTACTGATTTCAACTTTTGTTCAATGACATCACATTAAGAAACTTCATGATTTCCTTTGTTTTGATTGACTACAGGGTCGATCTGAAACGTGTAAGGGTTTAGGTCACTTTGACCTAAACAGTAAATGTAAGAGAGGGTATTTTTGCTTAAGCTTTTGTTGTTATCTCCATCGTTCCTTGGGTTCTTTTAAGTTTGCCATTGCTGAGGTATGACTTAGAAAAGAATTCGACTGCTCTGGGTTTCCATGGGAGATGGAAGCTCCATAGAGCAACATTTTGGTACAAAAAGAATGAGTAGCACTAGAACAATGCACATAACAATAATCCATGGTTTTAAGAAGATGGCTTGTTCCCCAAAGGTTTGATTTTGAGGCAACATTACCATTAAGAGAGATTGTTTCTGTTGTTAATTACAAAATTGTCTGCAGTCTAATGTTTTGCCTATATGTAAAGTTGTTTAAATGCAGTTTTTGTTTACCTTTACTGAATCTTTGTCATGCTAGCTGTTTCCAATATTCTGTAATTTCATGCTGTTAATGTTTTTATGTAAGCTTTGCTATTTTGGGAGTATGAAAGCGGTGCAGTTCTGGCTCTGTAATTAAGGGGCTTCAGTGACCTCTTTTTTCTCAGCTGCTGCACATGAGACTGAGAAAGGAAGGACACAAGCCACAGAAAATACAGAACAAAGCTTCTACTTATCAAAAACGCCAGTCCTCAGGGTTATTTGAATGATAAAGCTGCAGTCTATCCACAAAGCATGGTGTATCTGAAGGAGAGTATGTGGAGTCTTCCATGGTCACAGAGTCTCCCTCTTGGTAAACTGTGGTAAGAGTTGCAAATTTAATTTGGCAGCTCATCTTCCTCGTGCTTCCAAATGAATAAGGTGCCCACTACAGAAGAATGTGGGAAACAATGAAAAATGTGGTGCTGACACTGTTGACATAATATGGTATGTAATGTCTGTGAGCCAGCACTTCTGCTGAAATGGATTTATTTACATACATTTGCCAACACTGAGCTAGTCTGCCATGTAGCCCAGGTAAATCTGAATTCTGCTGTAACAAATGTCCATGAGTGCATGTTAACTCCTCATGATTAATCAATATCTCTCTGTTACTGCAGGTGCACTTCTCTGCACGTCATGGGCTTGCCACTTTATTTTCCAGAATACCTAAAGTAGTCTGAAAGATGAAAGTGGCTAAGTTTGTGGACATTTTTAATTAAGAAAGAGGAAACATGAAAGTAGTCGGTAACTCTGATGTATAGTTTTTGCCTAAAATTCAAAATGTGATTTCCTAAAGTATACATTTTATATTGTATATTACAAATTAGACTGTGCTATATTTTATACATGCAGTAAGCCAAATTCAGAGCTCTGGTTTACAGCAAATCTACATTTGGCCTTCATTCATTTCTGAGTATTCTAAAGACATCTAAGATTATTAAGAAAGCTCTGAGGAACAAAATGAAAATATCATTAAGTTGCTGCAAAAATCTGTGATGTGGCTGCATCTGGTATACAAGAAAATACAGACAATAGAGCCAGCAAATATATAGAGAAGGGCTAAAGAGTTAGAGCAAAGGGCAACTTACTAGTTAAGAACTCTATAATTTGGAGAATTTATATTTGTGGGAGATTGGAAGGAGAATCATAAAAATATCGCTGAGTAGGAGAAAGCGGCTGTGCCGTTGTTGCGTATTTAAAACTAATTGGCTTTATAATACTGAAGCTGGAGAAGCAAACTGAATTGCATTGGAGATCCACTAAAGACAAAAGAAATTTTTCACACCATGCATAAGTAAACTGTGGAACACCTTGCCCCAGATGTCTTGAACGTCAGGAAGATTTGCACACTAAAAGCCTTTGAAAAAATTCTCGGATGAAAGGTGCTGATCAACACAAAGAACCGCAGCTGGCTCAGCTACAAGCTGCAACCTGAGTGAGTACCCTAGGAAAGTGTGACAGTATGTTTGCCCTGCTCTTTACTTCTCCTAGACCAGCTGCTCTTACTAGCCACTGTTGGGAACATGGTACTGGACTAGATGGACCTCCCATGCTTGTGTTTAGAGATTGCCTTACAGATAAATATTATAGTACAGATACTGGAGAAGGAATGGAATAGGTAAACTGATTCTAATTCAAAACAAGTTGTGCATCGTTAGGTTTCTGCAGCCAGTTAGCATATGCCCAGAACTGCGTTTCAGAGTGTTTACAGTATTGTAAAGTACGCATTCAAGGGAAAGTAGATGATATGACTGATAGCAAGGTTTAAATGAGAACTCAGGCTTTATTACCTGTGTCTTTGGAACTTTTCTCATTTTGATTAGAAAAACTCTACAAAATCTTTATAGATTTCACAATATATATTGTAAAAGACTGAAAAAATAGATAGCAGATACATAAATTGGACAGTGTATGATAAAGGCACATAAAAAGAGAAGAGTAGGAAAGATCTGACAAAACTCCCCAACAATCACCTTATTCAGTTTGAGGGGGAAAAAAATGGCAAAAATTCTGAATGGGAACACAAAGGTTGAATTAGTGTCAAAGTATTTGTCAGTATTTAGTGCAGAAATAGAAAGACTATACCTGAATTAAAACCTAGGTTAATGTTTTCCAATTAATAACTCATCAGTTTGTAGGAGATGAAACTGAGGAATAGGTAGAAGAAGAAAGACAGTTAGGATACAGGCATGCACATGCACACAGACATACACACAAACCAGGGAGAGAATGCGGCAGTAAGTTCAGCAGAATGTAACATGGGTTAAAACTTGCCTGCTACCTTGTAAAATATAGACTTAGAAAAAGATTATTGTAATGAGGATTTCTAATACATGTGACTTTAATTAATTTCCAGTTTATATTTAAATATAAATATTGCTTTCTGTTGGTACTAAGCATTTCAGAAAATCTGCCCATGATATGCTAAGTGTAAGCTGAAAAGCCTGGTTTCAGGACCTTTGGTCATTGTTATGATGGAATATTATTTTACTTTGTCTCCAGCTGCTCTTCTAGTTTCTTATATAAAAGTTATAGTTATGTTTCATTATTTCAGGTTGTCTTTTTAGGTATATAATTTAATATAATCTGCATTATTTATTAATCTAGCATTTATCCATCTCCTAAATGATTAATAAAAATATATTGTACTCCTATTGTTAAATTGGACCACAAATCTCTTTTGTAGGTATTAGCATTTGTGAAATCAGTGAGTCACAAAACGTTTCCAGTGAGGGAACCTTGCAACAGCAAACTTGACTTGTCAGTGAAGAGTAATTTGAGATGATCAAGTAAAGATAATGTCTAGTAAACCTATAATAATACAATGACTGTAATGACTCTAGAGAGGGCATTAGGAATCATTGAGGAAATTACATGTGTTTCTAAAGTTTGTAATTTTAATTACCTTGTTCTGTAATAGACTGCAATGTCTACAAACCAGCCATCATGTACTTGCCATTATTAGAAAGTATATGAAACATTTCGGTAACTGCAAATCCAGGTTTATGTATTTTAGTATTGAAAAAAAGAAAAAAAAAGACGAAAAAGAGAATAAATTCAGCTATAATGTTTAGACTAACACTATTTTCTTAACTAACACCCTTGTGAGTGAACATAGTAAATTTGAACAGTGCGTGTTTTCACCATCTGTGCTCCAATAATGATAGCAGGCACCAAGGGAGAATAGAGTACGTAAGTATAGCAGGAAACATCAGTCTGCTGTTCTTAGCATGAGCTAAATTTTCAGCCTTTAGGTGTCTTGGTCTTAATTTATGCTCCATTCCTAATTAAATTGTCTTGCTGACATGACTCTGAAACCTAGCTTTCAGTGCCTTAGCCTTAATTTCTTCACACTTCATTGATAATGAATGTGCTTTACCATCATATATTGTTTGGGCCTTGAGAAAGACAAACTGCATTACTATGGACTGCTATGGTCTGATTGGACAGAAGAGCTATATTGACTATAAAGAAATTTGCAGTTACCATTGCAAACTATTATGTCATGCTAGACTTATATTCCTTTCGAAAGAAGATTTTCATTAACGCTCCTTTTAACCAACCAACAGCTATCTAAAATTAAAGGTAGCTAACTGAATAGTGAAAAAATCATCCATAATTATTCAACAGTGGTGAAAAATGGCAGCAAACAGAATGAAATTGTACTTCTAAAATGAGAAATAAAATTTAGTGTAATTTTGTGTGCAAGTAATTCCTTTTCAGTTCTTGCCACTCTTGAGGTAAATTTCATTTTTGTCACTACTGATATCAAAGAACAAGGAAACAGCAGGCTGCTCCAGATACCATTCCAGCATTTTGGAAAAGGTAAGGATGGAGCAACAGAGGTGCAGGGAGAGCTTAATGCTATCCTTTTGTCAGTGGGGGGAGAAGTGATGCATGAGAGGGTAGACTTAAATTCAAATACAACGTATACCCTGCCAGACAGGTAGGTTCATTACTTTACTTGAAAAACATTTGTTCAGCTCAGGAATTACAGATTTCAGACATGTAGTAGAGTTTCTAATGAGCGGATACAAGGGTCTGGTAGATGAATATGCCTAACCAGCAACATTTCCCCTTATTATATTTGTTTATTATTATCAGCAGAATATGCTGACATTATTGACGTTGTCATATCCAAAATATGCTGTTACATGAAAGTGGTTTGTAATTTTCTTCAGCTGTCATGGCTTAGTCTAAAGAGTTACACTGTTAAAGCCAATCTTTAATATCTTGATGACTCCAAAATAAAAAACAAAACAAAACCAAAACAACACAAAAACCCCCCAAAACCACAACTGAAAATAACTTTAAATCCTATGCAGTTGGGAAATAAAAAAATCAAAGTATTTTTTCAATATACTTCGTATCTTACAAGCAGTTTTATCAAAAAGAACTTGATGCTGCAATTGTTTTACTAATACATGCTATATTACTGAACAAAAATGTAAATTATGAGGAATGTAATGCCAAAGTATTCTTTGTGTATATATGTCTGAAAGAATACTGTCCATGAAACTTTAATTCTGATCCTTTATGATTACCTCAACATTATGATATAAGCTTTAGTTTTATGATTGCACATTATTTATTGCTGTTTATAATGTTTACACATAGAGTGTGAATGAAATTTCTACAATAGCATTCATTCCAGCATTTTGTATTTTTTTTTAATTTATACTTTTGCATGATCTTACAGTATTTGAGCCTTTAGCTCAGCTCCTAAATCCTTATTTGGAAATGCAGATCCTGCTGCTGGGAGCATTCATCTCCACAGTTTTATTTCACAAAAGAATAAGAAGCAAGTATTGCTGAAGGACAGCAACTCCAAACATAGAGTTACTCAATGCTATGCTTATAAAAGGCAAGACAAAGAAGTACCAAGATGTGGGTGATGTTGCTACCACTGCTACCAGGCCTCCATTTGTTCTACCTTCAAAGGTACTATGAATGTTCAAAACACTGTAGATGGGAAACCTCTGGCTTAGATTAACCCTATGGCTGAAGATGGATCTGCTTATGTTTGCTGGAGATGTGCTAGAAGCTCCTTCCCTCTTAACGGAGAATCACCTAGGACATTTTATGATGCCCTGGATTGAAACATGGCCTCTGATGTTTCTTCATTTCATCCATTTTATAGCAAGGAAGAATAGAGACAGTGCAGTTGAGACTGCTTCTCACAGGCCAACTTGTGCTGTGACTCACCAGATTAGGAAATGAAAATGTTTCTTCCAACAAAAATGTTGGTAATGGCATAAGTGTCTAGGTGAGTAAGAAAGCAAAAAACCAAAACCCAAACCCAAAAATCCCATGCTTAAACAAAATGATTATACATTATGTCTAGAAAGAGTAGGACAGTTATAAAGCAGTTGGAGAAGAGAGGCTCTGATCAGTGCCCTGGCCTGCTCTGTGAACTTGGCAAAATTATCATCTTTGTTGCTGTTGTTATTTATTTAAATTAGAAAGTATTTAAGCTGTTCTGTGCGCCTTGCTGTTTGCACAAAGCCTGTCACAACAAAAGAATGAACTTAGAAGGGTCCCTCCAGAAATAATGAGGTAGAATAAACGTCATCAGAGCCTAGTAAATTCTTACAGCAGTAAGTTTCTTCACAGCTTTCAGACATTGCTTCCTTTGCCCCATGCAGTCATAACTAGTTTTTGTCTTTTGCAGGCTCCTAGCTGCTCAGGCAATTCTTTGTGTCACAGACCACCCCCTAAATGCTGGTAATAAACAGGAACCACAGTTTTCTTGATAATTGTCACATTTCTTTTCCAAATAAGTTACTGGAATTGCTCAGGCATGCTTCAGTACTCTATTCAGTTTGAAGTAACCAGTGTTTCAGGAAATACATTTAAAACCAGATAAACATATCCTACATTTTAGTATAATTAGGATTTGCAGTCTTGGAACCTTATTTTAAAAAACAGTAGAAATTGGCTACTAATGATTATCATCTCTTTTTTTCTTTTTTTTTTTTTAGAAGCTTTAAATGCATCTTTCAGTTCAGACTGCACTATAACTTAAGCCTGTAGACTATAATATAAGCTTCTAGACTGCTTTCTGTTTTGCTGTTATTGTAAATCTTGGAAAAAATAGTCAAGAGCAGCTTTCTTTTTTTTCTTTTTTTTTTTTTTTTTTCACACTGGGATGCTGAGCAAGCCAAGATTAAATTGTTTAAGAAGAGTAAGTGTTTCAAACTGTTATCAGAATACTGAAAGAGGATTGAGAAAAAAATTGTTCCTGCAACTAAGTTAAGAAAAAAAAAATAGCCTTCACATAGATTCTAAATGATCTTGTAGCTGCTGCTAATTTCCCTCTTAGCTGTGAAGTCCATCATTGCTGAAAAGGGGAACAAAACTGTAACAGTGTTTAGCCATAGCAAATGAAAACACAAATTGGATAGTAGTTATGCATGTATAACAAGTAGACAGGGATTTGTCAGAGAATGGTGGTATAAAATGTATTTCTGAATCTTCTGAAAGTGTACATCATATGAATAACTACACATTCTCTATGTGGACCAAAAATTAAAATTACTCTGCCTTGCCTATAAAATTTGAGAAGTTGCTTCTAACTGAAAATGTTATCTTTGGCTACAGATTATGCCCCCAATATTAATACAGGATGAACTTTCCTACATGCCTGAGGAATTCAGAGAATAAAAGGTACTAACAAGTGACAAATCTGCTGACATTACAGCTCAAGAGACACTTAACAGCCCGGTCAGCACCTTAACTATGGCTACTGCCCTTCTGACAACAAGCTTGCAGCATGCTACTCCTGCCTCATTTTCTATGACTGGCCTTTTCCAAGGTGAAAGGGATTTCCAAATAGAGATGAATGATTCTGAATGGATGCTACTAGCTTGTGAGAATGGGAACAATTATCTTCGAAACATAAACTTTCTCCAAAGGTAAGCTTGGAAGCAACCATGGACCTTTTGGACATGGCTATGGCACTATTTATAAAATGAAGAAAGCAGAGCTCTCTCTCTTCACAACATGGGGTAAGGAATCTTGTATAAAACCCTATGAGTGAATATCAGAGAGGAAGTCATGAGCAATTGTTGCTATCATTGTTCAAGGATAACTTTTTTTTAAAGGTTGTAAGGTCTGCTTCTGTTTTTTAATTATTTCTTTAAAGAGTACTATAAAGAATAAAAACAATTTGGCAAGATCAAAGAATCCCAGATGTGACTGTTGTAAAAAGCTCAGACTCTTTATCAAAGAGTACCCCAAAGAACTGAAATACAAATTAGAGGTAAAATGGGAACAAGAAAGAAACAGTCTCCTATTTTATTGTTAGCTTTTAGTGTAGTTTAGATAGAGAAATTCCTGAAAGTGATACAAGAACATCACAAAAGCTGCTACATTCTGTCCATAAAACCTAACTGAACTCAGTAATTCTTTGTTGTGTTTAACCCCAACAGCAGAGGTGTGAATTCTGTGATGAAGCATTTGCTAACATTTTCCATTTGACATAAAATTCTGTAATACAAGCAATAGTCACCTAACATGAAGTGGTTCTAATTACTGAATGTGACTATTCCTGAACTCAATTCTAATCTAAAAAAATTACGTACACAGGAAAAATTATATAGGAGTGTAAAGTTTAATTGAAAATCATAAAAATACAACTTAAATTGTAATGTAAGGCTGTTATTTTATTATCTAAAAAATGAACAATTTTATTCTTTGCAGATTTGAAGTTTGCCATGTCATCATAGTCAGAGATCTGAATAAAGGTTTGCTTAGAGTTTTCCATTAGTAATATCTTGTCATTGCAAATCCCATTTATGACAATTTAAAAATATGTTGAAAAAATCAGTTTTACTGATCAAAAGAAACTGTATCAGGAAAACAAGAACAAGTTTATACCTCATTAATTGAATTTCAGTTGAAATATTTTGCTTTATTCCATGAGGAAAAAAGAAATATATATTTTGCATTGCTTTAAAAAATATATTAATCACCTTTCTTAGGACTTTGCCTCTGATGAGTTTCAATATAAGTCTTTTGAACTTTTATACCTCATAATATGCTGAATATTGTAACACCCACCACACCCCAGATAAGTGACGAAGTCTGTTTACTTGGAAATAAATTTTTTCCAGGAGCCCACCCACAGCAGAACAGAAAATCCATAATTACAAGATTGATGAGGAAAGTTAAAGGTTGATGTGACCTGAAGTAGAGCATTTATTTGCAGTGTCTTTCAGTGCTCATTCATAAACTAAATGTTTAAATTTTTTAATATATTTTTACAATGCCATCCTCTTTAGCAGTATAAATTTTGTCTGGAATTATTTTTGTTAGTTCATACATGACAAAATTAATTTATATAGTAACCCACAAAACAAAAGTTTAGTTTTGGTCACATTGTTTTCACAGTCTAGATAGGACGGGCTACATGGAAATGAAGTAACAACATTGCTGATCACAATGTGTCATGACATCTCTTATTATAGAATGTACTATCCAACAGCTTCCTTTCTGAGATTTGGTTTGCATCTGTTCATAATTGAGGTGGGTCGACCCCAGATGGCAGCTGAGGCCCCACCCAGTCACTCATTCGTTGCCCCCCCTCAGTGGGATGAGGGAGAGAATCAGAAGGGTAAAAGCAAGAAAAACTCATAGGTCAAGATAAAAACAGTTTTCTTCCTAGTCAAGGGAAAAATAAAACCAAAAAAACCCCCAAGTGATGCAAAGGCAATCATTCACTACCTCCCACCAGCAGACCAATGCCCAATCAGTCTCCGAGCAACAGCTACCTTGGAAAAACTCCCCCCACCAGAGGCCTTGATGCTATGAAAGCACTATACAGCAATAGCTAAAACATTGGTGTGTTATCAACACTGTTTTGGTCACAGATCTAAAACACAGCACCATATGGGCTGCTATGAAGAAAATTAACTCCATCTCAACCAGACCCAGCGCAATCTCCACCCCTTCTTATTCTATACCATTTGCATCATGCTCACGTCCTACAATATTCAATGAATTCTGAGCAACCACCACTGCCCCTTTCCCTGTCCTTTGACATACACATGGATAACTTTCCCTCGGTTTACTGGCCACCCCCATTCAAATGTCCATTCAGTTCATTTAGTCCATGGCTTGGGCTTCATCTGTTGCAATGATCATTCAGAACAGGAGGTATGGTGTGCTATGTTGCATCGTGGGGTTTCAAAACCAGCTGAGACTGGATCACTGCTGCACTTACCTAGTTCCTTATGAGGTTCATCCTCTATTGGTTTAGATAGCTCCTGCTGTGGTATTTTTAACATACAACTATGGCATCATACAGCTATGACATCATGCAACTCAAATCATGGTTTATTTTCACCCAAAGATAAATCTTCTTGAGGCACACCTCAGATTTCCCCAACCTTCTGCAATTACCCACCAAGTGCACCTAGGTTCCTGAGTAAAAGCAATCCCATTAGTTTGCCTTTTTCTGAGGAAGGCGTAACCTGCAATCTTTCCCAGACAGTGCCAACCATCTGCAACCAGGAAGCCTTAGCTGTTGTGATATTGCTGCTGGTGCACCAGCATGGTAGCAATCAGCACCTTCTGATCTTTGACACATAGCAACCCCACAGCAGAAGAATCCTCTGAGACACCAGGCAAGACTGTTTAATCTACATCCACAGCAGCCAAAAGCCCACTGGCACCCTTTGGGTCCTTGGAGTACCTGCTCCTGAGGTAGTCTATGCCAAGGATTCACAGAGCCTCTGGGCCAGTCACAATAGGGTGCTTCCCTGTTAGGCTCAACTCAGTGTCCAACACAGTCAACTGTTGGGGTCCCTCTGTCACTCCAAAAATCCAGATGTGTTCTGCCCCCTTTTACCCTGATGGCATTAGGATACACTATGCACTGGTGTCCACCAGAGCCTTATCATCATGTGGCTCTGATGTGCCACCAAATCCATATAGTCCAATAAACCTGGCTGTCCCTTTCCTCCACTCACCTGGAGGCAGGACCCTTCTATTCCTGTCAGAGCATTCATTACCTGACTCCCATAATTGAAGAACCTAAGTCCCTTCACCAGCTGCCTTGAGGCTGCTGAACAGAGGCTCAGTAAGCATAGGACAGGACCCAGCACAGTGCAAGAAGTTGTGTCTTTGGCATAGGCAAGGTATTCTTTTGTCAAGTGTTGTGCCACTTCAACAGGATTGTGTGCCTGTTCAGGTATGAAGTCTTAGACTGTTGGAGGTGAAAATTGTTCTAGGTACCTACCCAAATTCTCCCAAGAACCTTGCCACCCATGACTCAACTGATTCAGGACACATCCCTGTGTGGCATTCCAAACCAATTAGTTAACCTTACAAAAAGCCAAAATCAGATTCATGACACACATTAAAATGAGCATTCTGGGATGTTCAAGAAACTGAATAGCCATTGTAGTATGGCAGAAAACATGTACGCCAAAGAGAGAGATGCCATTCCTTGTTTGCCCACAAAGCGGCTCCTGGAGGAAAAGAGGAGAAAGGTGTAATTGTTAATTGTCTCCACAAGATGGTTCTCAGAGTACTGGGACAACAGCAATGCAGGGTCCAAGTACCAGATTAGGCTCAAGGCCCGTGCTTTTATCATAGCTCTCCAAGGCGAAACAAAGTGATAAACAGCATAGCAAGCTGCAGAGGCCATTAACAAGCCCTGAAGTTTGATGTGCAGCAAGAAAGAGACCACACCACAGAGCAGGTGAGGGAACAAACAAATGAGTATGGGGGAGAGAACCAAAATGGCAAAAAGAAGAAAAACTTGTGGATCAATACAAAGACAGCTAATAAGTCAAGGGAAGGAGAAAAAACAAAACCAAAACAAACCCAAGTGATTCAAAGGCAATCACTCACCACCTCCCACCCATAGACCAATGCTAGTCTCCAAGCAACAGCTACCTTGGAAAAACTACTGTTCCCTCTGCCCAGTTTTATTGCTGAGCATGACATCATATGGTATGGGATATCCCTTTGGTCAGTTGGGGTCAGTTGTCCCAGCTGTGTCCGCTCCCAACTTCTTGAGCACCCCCAGCCTACTCACTCATGAGGCAGCTTGAGAAATAGAAATGGCCTTGAGACTGTGCCAAAACATCCCTTTGTTATCAACACTGTTTTGCTCACAAATTTAAAATACAGGAACATACAGGCTGCTATGAAGAAAATAAACTCCATGCCAACAAGGCGCAGTACAGTAATATTACCTGAAATGCTCTGTTAATCAGCCTCTGTCTAAAGGTTGGGATTTTTTTAATTTCAGAATTCAGAAAAATCTTTGATGAAGGTAAGTCTTTCAGTGAAAACAAAACAAAGTAGATGCTGTTTTTCACCAAAATAATAAGTGTCTTGTAGATAATTTCTTTGCATTGAAGACAAGAGATCAAATTTGGGTTACCAGAGAT
The DNA here is from genome assembly GCA_013400195.1 of Aramus guarauna. Lineage (NCBI taxonomy): Eukaryota > Metazoa > Chordata > Aves > Gruiformes > Aramidae > Aramus > Aramus guarauna. The sequence goes on along the minus strand of VXBL01009092.1, from coordinate 811,096 downwards.
AGGATTGTGACATACCAGGGAGAAGAAACTCTGAAGAACTGCTAATGAATGATACAATTAAATTACAATTGCAGCTACCAAAGAACAGCAAATAGGTGTAGGATCATATATTCCATGCTGATAAAACAGTTACAGAGAGGATTTGGACAAGGTAGAAGAATAATCAAGGACAGAAAACATAGATGAGAGAATTAATGGCTATTATGAGAATAATCTTACTGGGGGCAGGGAGGCAAAGTCTGTGAAAAGCAGACTTGCAAAGCATCCAAAACAGCAAGCTCAGAAAAACAAACTGGCAACTTGTTCAATATATTCTTGATGGATAAGGGGATGAAGACCAAGGAGAAGCAGGGTAATTGCATAATATTTTTTTGAAAAAGAAAACAATGGTATATTAAGAGGAAGAGGAAGAAAAATCAAGTTATTAGGGAAAATCTTAAAGCAGATTAAAAACAGGGCAATAGTTTGAACTGGAGAAGGGAAAAGATAGGAAGAGGTAGGATTGCAAGGTCCATCTTGAGGAGTAAAAGGACTATTTTATTTGGTATGTCTCAAAATAAATGTACATCTGAAATGAAAAAGGTGATAGAAAAACTGAAAAAGGATGTTCCAGCTGTTAATTTGGATTTTCCTTTTTAAGTGTTGCTGTCCTGGGTTTTGTCACTCCTAGGTATAAGAAAGCTCAATGATGGATGAATAGCTGATGTTGCTGAACAGGATTTTCACACTGTTCTTTATTGTATCAGCAACCGTAAGACACATTTTTCTTCATTTTTTTAAGCACACAGATAGGTATTGTATAGTTTCAAGAGTAACAAACTGCCTCATTATCAATATGTATTTCAGTACCCTTTAAGGAATGATCAAAAGCAACTGAGAGCACATCCTTCCACTTTTATTTTTATGAAAGATGTCTTATACACATCAGTCTAGGCAGAAAAATGTATAAAAGTCCATTGAGAAAGCGTAAATCACTTCTGAAAACTTATTATCTAGTCAGAAGTTTATCCTGATACTCTTCATTATGGCCCAGCATTTGATCCCTAGTCCTCTATCTGAGTAACTACTTCAATAAGTAATGCCATTTGGCTGGCTGGAATCCCATTTGACTATGCTCCTGACTCACTTGTGAGCCTCACTGCTTACCACTGATAGCAGAGGATTTAGCATTTGAGCTTACACGTCAAATAGACATTCAACTGCTTAGCTTTTGCCTTCTTACACATTGTGAAATAACTCCCAGAAGAAAAAGTTTCAAATGGTAAAGACATTGGGCAAGAAAAGTAGTCTAGAAGAACACAAGATCAATTAAAGAATTCAAGTACTCTCAAAAATAGTATTTGTTTTAAAGATAAATTGAGCAATAATAAAATTGACCTTCAACAAATCAATAAAATTGTATTCAAACAGCTTAGCTAGAAAGATATCAACAGACTAGTAAACTAATTCTAACATGTAAGGAAAATCATAGGGAAAGGAATTGTGACTGTCATGGGTAAAATATCCTTTTTTTTTTCTTTTTTTGCTTAACTAAGGCTAGCAAAACAAATTTCCATCTAAACTAGATCTTGAGAAAAATTCACTTTCAAAAAAATCTGGAAAAAAATGTTGAAAAATTGAATAAGTAAAAGTAAATGTTCAAATACTCTTGTCTGGAAAAAAACAGTATGGTAGCCTAAGTTGTAGCCTGAGTATCTACAAGGCCCAGTTTTCCTTCCTAGAATGACATCAGATGTACTATGGCTCTAAGTCTTCCCTAATAGCTGATGACAGGATCTCCAGGTGTGACATCAACAAGTATATCCAGGATTCATTCGTACCTAATAGATACTCATTGATTAAATAACATTTTGTGGTTGTTAATACCACTGAACCAGACATCTAGTTTGATATGCCAAGAAAATTCAAAACAAAAGAGTTAAAAACATTTCTTTGGCTTGGTATGGCCGCACAAGATGTTCTCAGGCAACGCCTACAAATCCAGCCCTATACCTCTGTTCCCAAGTTACTAGTGATGAAAGAAAGCTGATGCTGCTTTAGGCAGAGAAAAGGACTTGCTTCTTATCAGTACTTACTGCTCTGGTCCATGCAGCTGCTCCTGCTTTGGTGTCTAACACATCTACTCCAGGGACTCTTTTGTGGGAAGATGTTACCTTTCCCAGCTCTCTGTCCTCTTTTCCATACATGGAAGCTTCCCACCTCCTGAGAAGCCTAGTAAGGTGTGTTTATCATCTCACTTACTCTGGCTCCTGGGAAAAGCCCCAGTTCGTAATAGTAGCTAGGCCTCAAGCTGGCTTGTAAAACTGAAAACACACTTGGTTAAAAACACAAATCATCTGAGTTATTGCATAAGTTATAGCCCCTTCGTGGTTTAGCAACTGACACAGAGATCACTGACAAGAAAGCCATGAAGTAATTCTAACAGGTGAGCAGGGTAGAAAGGTTGAGTGAAGACTATACATGATTATCCCTTGGATTTTTTTCCTTTCTTATTTTGCAGGTATATTGTTTATTTTTGAGTTAGGTGTACCCTTTGTAACAGTTGCAAGGTTGGTAATCCTCATGACAGACTCTCCTCAAATTCCATTACTTTCTCCCTTTCAACTTAAGAGAGCCTGCAGGAGAACTGACTTTCTTCAGCATCAGATTGGACAGATGTGTTCCTGGAGATGCTGATTAGAATATATTATGTTCATTAGCAATTGAAGCATCTTAATATTAATGTTATTGTACCTTTGGCTTTCTAAGGGAAAAAAGTAAGGAAGATTTAATGAGACTGAAGATAATACTAATAGAAATAATAAAAAGTAATCTTCTAGTATATTATGTCTATTAATTCTCACAAAATATTATAGATTGTGTGATTTGTCCATATGAAAAACATATATTGGACATTTACTAGCAAATAGTCCATTTTATTAATCAACAACCTTAAATTTGAAAAAAATGCAACCAATCAACCAAAAAAACACCCCACTTCATGCTTGTGGGCACAAACCAGTCTCAGAAAAGGGTAAGGAAGAGCTAGGAGTACATTAATAGTTCCCTTTGCCATTCTTGCTGTTTGGCATTCCTCTGACATATATGTAGTGGCCTCTCTGAGAGTCAAATTTAAGACCTGATGAGCCACTGATGATGTAACTGTTATGTCCCATTTGTCCTTCCCTTTGATGATGCTTCAAATGGGAAATGTAGCATTTTGGGGATTTTTTTGCTTTGAATGAGAAGTTGCCTGTCCAGTGGGAAGATAAAGATTCCATTACATGTATTTTAAAATCCATAAAAGATAACCTTCATTTCCTAGCTTACATTTATTTGCTCTCACAAAATGTCTCCCATTTCCAAGGCTGAGCGTGAGCAACTGCCAAATACATAATTGAAGAAGAGCAATGCAATGAGTGTCAGCTCTAGTACTAGTGAATTCACAGTGTCCTGTCTACAGGTGGAAAAAAAAAAAAAACAACCAACAAAAAACCCCCCAAAAACTTGAATCCTGAAATATGGAGCTGTCGAAAGAAGCTGAGGCTTTAAAATTACATACTAGTGAATTATGGTAATTTTCTTACTGTCTTCAACAGTTTCTATGAACTTTCTACAAGGTGGCACAAAAATGCCATATTTCAAGTGAAAGTTTACAACTGTTAAACTGAACCTTTTAAAGTGTTGCTATTACATCAAACATTGACTAGAAGCTGCAGCCTTCTCATTTTATCCATGTTCAAAATACAGCATGGCAGAAGTAACATAACCTTTAGCAAACTCTCTTCACCATGTATCTCTGCAGTCCCTTAAGAACCTCCTCTAATAGTGAGGTGAAAGGCAGAAGGGATTTTTCTTTAAGAAAAAAATGGTTAAGCAGAGATCCTCTCTAGATTCAAATTATAGATGCCACAAGCAAATGCCTATCAGGTCCATAAGGAGTCCTGGTCTCCTCAATTCTCACAACCAACCTTGAGATATGGATAGCTGTACTATGTTTGATCATCAGGAAAATGCAAAGAATTGAAAAAAGTTATTTAGCTTTGAAGTATGTTTTCTAAACTCAAATATTGTCTTTGAGTGGTACACAACTGGCTATACTTTCTGTGTTTAATTATGTAATAACAGCAGTAATAATAAATATTCATTCAGATTTGGCCTTTAGTTGGTATTTTGATCATCTCATGAAGAGTTCTCAAATGCTCAGCAATAATGACTACTAGTAATTATAGTTACTGGATTTTTCTGACTGTGTGGCTTGAAGCCGGGAATTTCTACATTCTATTTGATTCCCTGAGCTCTCATCTTCATCCTCTGAAGAAAACTTCTGAAAAGCAGAAGCTATTAAATATTGAATACTACTAAACTATAATAGAGCAGAGCTCTGATTAGGTGCCTGGTGTCCTTCCAAATTATTCTATGCAATTAATTCAAAATGAAGACAAGTTCTGTGAAACATGTATTACAATAAATTTGGGGAAGGTCAGAACCATAACTTAATAACAAATGGAAGCAAAAGAAACAGAATACCCATTTCCTTAATTTTTTAACTGAAGGACTGTATCTCAGGAATAAGCCAGTAGTGGCATCTTAGGCTCTGATCTATACCTCCCCAAACAACAGCAAATTTCACAACACCACAAATAAAAAATAGAAGAATTCCTGAACTGACATAATTGAAACAGTAGGAGACCTTTTACCGATCCTTTTACCTCACTTGCTGTTTCTTTTCACCATCTCCCTCCTTTTTCCATGTTCAGCAAGGTCATTGTGAGGGTTTTTTTTCCTTTGATTTTAATTTGAGTTCAGTTTTTACCTTCATTTTTATGTAAATTTCAGGAGAAGTGATAGTATCTTCGTTTCTCCAACCATCTGGCACACTGGGAAATAGAGCAGCATTCAACCCCTAATGATATAAATAAGAAAAGAGCAGATTTCAGAAGAGAATTAAAAAAAAAAAAAGTGATTATTAATGATAGAACCTTGCAAATATTTTTATGAACATTTGGTGTGAGTTTCTGTCATTAAAGATTTCTGATATACTTACTTATTCAATAAGAGGTCCCTTTCAAACCACTAGTATGCTATTTCTGTTGTAAAAATAACAAGTAGAAATAGCTTACTTTCTGTTCCCTTTCATGAAGTTGGGTGCATCATGGTTCATGACTGAAAATAAAAACACAAGTAGAAAAAGAAGTGAAAAGCTGTAAAAAATTACCAGAAAACAAAACAAAACAAAACAAAAACCCAACACATCCCTCCACAGGTTTTATAGTATTTTACATTTATTGGTTTCAATTGAAAGAAATTGTAGTAGCCAGAAATTACACTAGTTTTCAGCTAATAAAACAAAGTCACAGTCAGAAATATGTTTCTTTTGCAAGTTGATCTATGAATTTGTTTTAAACAGGTCTTTAATAACTTTTGCATAACATTTTCTGATAATAGACTTCTCTAACTACATAACTACATCACCTCACGAAGGTACTATTATGTTTCTTGTTATTTGAAAATTAGAAATCTATCGTAATAACTTTATATTTAAATGAATATACAAAATGCTTTGTTTTTCTAAATGAGGCAATGTTAAATGATTTAGAACTGGAAGAACCATGATACCACATATGCACTTGCAAATTGCAACTGGCTTCAATTTGCACTGGAGTAGAGCAGCATCATATCCAGGCACTGGTACTATTATTTTGAGCTTTTATATTAATGGCATACAATCTAATGCTAATAAATGCAACGCTAATGTAATTCTTTGTGGGCTAGACTCAGTCAGAACACTTTGGCAAAAACAGTGCTATACAAAATACAGGCACATACACACAAATGAAGCTTGGAAATACCTTTTCTGAAGCCATTAGTGAAGCTATTGTTCTGTAATCAATTAGAGCTTCTCAACTGCTACAGAACTTTAAAGTGTCTAGAGGGGAAATTCATTTTCTTACCAGGATCTGGCCCTGCTACATTCAAGTGTTCGACAAAATCTGAAGCTGTTAGACAACAGAATAAGAAGAATCTGTTTTAACTCAAGTTTAAATTTTCTTCAGTAACAGTAGCATACTGGATTGTTTCACAAACATATTTTCCACTTCTTGTCTGGAAGAATGCCTTTGTTTCATATTGGATTTCTTTCTATAAAAATTAAAGACGTATTAAAACAAAGCTTTCGAAAAAAAAAATCCTCAAAATAAAATTTAAAAACTACCCAATTTTCTCATTAGAAGTATACAAAGTGTCTAACAGGGTAAGTGGAGAATATAGGGGTCAAGAAACAAGATACGGTAATTGAGACCATCTGTCTCACTAAATATAAAGCACATTTGCCTGTGGTTTACTGTCTCTGATCTCACTGCGGTTCCAAAATCTGACCATTCAAGTAGAAGAAAAATTGTCTGATACATGACAAGGAAAATTTAGATGAAGTCATTCCAAGACGAGCAGAACATGTTCTTAAATTCTTTCAGAGTGTGTGGAGAAGTAGAAGAGCAGAGACAAGTGCAAGAATCGCTGCTCCTTTTTGGCTGCCTCTGACGTTTGACTATCCCGACACCTTACACAGCAGCAGCTGACCTGGCAGTAATTCTAGTGACAACCTAGCCTATGGGCTAGAATTATTTTCTTGAAGCATTCATTACTGTCATTGCTACTTTCATCTCCATTAAGAGAACTGCAGATCTGACACAGGCAATCACAGCTCACCATTCTGGTGCCATCAGACTGCCATTAGATTTGATACAGCACCACAAGGAACTAAATTCAAGAGCAGTGTCTTGAATGTTTTTCTCTTCATCCTAGCATTTAATTTGCTGTCAGTTGGTGATATGGTCAGTAACTGCTATATAAATTGCAATGTTCAGATACTATGTACACATTATAATCAGTGTGTTTCACTAAATATATGACCACCTTCACAATGTCATAATTTACAGTACTGTTGCTTTGTAAATGCAAAGCCACGCACAAAATTCCAAACTGGAGTTACTTGGTAGCTCTTGACAGTCTGTGGTGTTTTTGCTGTTGGTTTGATTTGATTCAATCTGGTTGCTTCTATCTCTTCCTAATGTCAGGATAAGAAGGAAACACACGGTTATTCAAGTAGAATGTGTATAAATGCATACAGCTTGTATATTGTATATATACTAAAAAACGTGTATGTACTAAATAACACACTAGTCTATCTATACTATATATGTGCTATATACTATACACTATATACAGTATATACTATATGCATATAGATGCATACTATATGCATACTATAGTATGTATATTATACTACAGATACGACATATAGTACAATATATAGTAGACACCTATATATATACTATATATAGTATATATCTGCAATATAGTATCCATATAGTACTAACTTTGAATATATGATAATATACATGATTCTTGAGTGTTTTTCTGTGAAAAAAAAACAATTTATATGCAATATATACATAAAATATATACTTGAATATATTATAAAGGATAATATTTTTAAAAAGGTAATAAAAACATTCTGCAACCTTGAGTTGCTAATGGGTATTCAACCATTTCAAAACATTATTTACTTTAGTGAAAATGAACATGGGTTCTCAGCAGAACTATGAAAGTCAATTTTAAGGCTTCGGTAAGACATTCAGCATTTTTATTCAGAAACATTTTGTGGTATGACAGTTCAGTGAACAGCTCAGTGTTCTGCCAGCCATTTGGGAAGGTTCTTTTGCAATGGTATACAAAAGATCTTGAAAAACAAAGTAAAAGAAATGTTAACTTAATGGAAAATACGACTTTTGGAACTAGCAAATATATACCTGGAATTCTTGCTTGAAATATTTACTTGTACTGGGTTATAGAATCATAGAATTGTAGAATCATGGAATCATAGAATCATAGAATGGTTTGGGTTGGAAGGGACCTCAAAGATCATCTAGTTCCAACCCCCCTGCCATGGGCAGGGACACCCTCCACTAGACCAGGTTGCCCAAAGCCCCATCCAACCTGGCCTTGAACACGTCCAGGGAGGGGACAGCCACAACTTCTCTGGGCAACCTGTTCCAGTGCCTCACCACCCTCACAGGGAAGAATTTCTTCCCAATATCTATTCTGAATCTACCCTCTTTTAGTTTAAACCCATTACTCCATGTCCTATCACTACACTCCCTGTAACCAGTCCCTCTCCAGCTTTCCTGTAGGCCCCCTTCAGGTACTGGAAGGCTGCTATGAGGTCTCCCTGGAACCTTCTCTTCTCCAGGCTGAACAACCCCAACTCTCTCAGCCTGTCTTCATAGGAGAGGTGCTCCAGCCCTCTGATCAACTTCATGTCCTTCCTCTGGTCTTGCTTCAACAGCTCAACGTCTTTCTTGTGCTGGGGATCCCAGTATTGGATGCAGTACTCCCCATGGGGTCTCACGAGAGTGGAGTAGAGGGGGAGAATCACCTCCCTCGACCTGCTGGTCACACTTCCTTTGATGCAGCCCAGGATGTGGTTGGCTTTCTGGGCTTCGAGCTCACATTGCAGGCTCATGTTGAACTTTTCATCAACTAACATCCCCAAGTCCTACTCCTCAGGGCTACTCTCAATCCAATTAAGTCAAACTCTGAGAGTCATCTTCTTGTGTTGTAAAAAATCAAAGAATGTTGTTGGATAAAATAGAAACTAAAAGCTAAATCAGTCTTAATACTGAAGGCACACTGAAAATAACATTGTGCTGGAAACTCAGGAAAAATGAGCTATGATAACTACACTGATTCAAAACTGTTACTAAGGAATCAGGGCCTACTTGCTTGTATGCAAAGACAATGAACCGAAAGGCTTGGTTTAGACTAACTCTTCACCAATTGTTGAACTACAGTTTTTCTTTTTAAAAAAAAGCAATTATAGCTCTCATTTCAGTTTTCTAATGAAAATGAAAAGACAGTGTAATAATTAGGGCTGCTCTAATGAACATCTACAAGAAACTCAACATAAAAATGTGTAATGGTTGCTGCATTAAAATTGATAATTACCATTTTTTAAAATAAAATTAGCTTCATAATGATACTAAGATATTCCTTTGCTCTGAACACATTAAAATATGCAACAGCATGGTGAAGGAGCAGCAGAAAATAAAAAAAGTCTGAGATATTACAAAAACAGGTTGTTTGATTGACAGAGCACTTTAACATAATTTTATGTGATATGCTTTCTATGACAAGAACAAGTATTGGCTACAAACCTAATTCTGGCATATAAAATTTTGCAGCTTTTACCAAAAATTATGTCAGAAGTTACATTTACTCAAAGCAGGACCTGCAGACTATACGTGGTTGATGTTTCTATCTTGGCAGGAGAGTCTAAAATCTATGATTTATGCTCTCTGCCACAGGTTAGGCAGACAGGAGGCTGATATACTAGATACAACTGCTATTGTAAATTTACTTGACATTTCATTTTTTAGTCACACTGATGGTTATTTTCATACATCTTCAATCTATCATTTGCTGCTAAATCCAATTAGTTTGATTGGCAGATTTAGCTTCCCAGTGGGTCTTTGTCAATATTGTGTAGTAGTAAATACCTTGAGAGTCTTTTTTTCAAAACTTTCCTCAGTTATTTGCTTCTTCCTCATCCAGCTAACTATTGTTTAGCTGCTTTCATACAGGTCTCACCCATCTGTAGAAGAGATCAGTCCCGCTGAAGTACATGGCGATCAAAATCACTCATGTGCTAACAAGACTCTTTTGAAGAGGTGGGAAATCACGCCAGGGCTGGGGTGCCCCGGGGCGCAGCAGCCCCTGCCCAGGCCTGGCTCCAAGACAGGGATGCCATGGGCTGGGGCCTGGCAATGAGGAAAGCCACGGGGCAGGGAGGCAGAGCACTGGGGAACCTTTGCCCTGGCCTGGGAGCTGTGCCCAGGGAGGCCCCAGGGCTCGCCCTGAGCCCAGACCTGGGCCTGCCAGCGGGACACCTGTGCCACACTTAGTCCCCACAGCTGTGTCCAGCGGTCTTGGGTCCGTGGCAGGTCCCGGTCACCAGCTTCAGCCCAGCTCTGCTCATCGCCTCTGGGCACAGCAGAATGGGGCCGCTGGCTTAAGCCATGCCCTGCTGCTGGCCCTCGCTGCACCCTAGTCAGTGGTGCTTTAAGCTGCTACTGAAAAGAGATACTTCCACGCCTCATCGCTCAGATGGAAGGAAGCAGACTTTAGTCTTAAATTAAAATGTGGGTAGTTTAAGATCTGCAACCTCGTGTGGAGAGGCACCAACAGGCACTGTCTGTGTCACGGGGGTCGAGGCTGATGTGACACCCAGGAGCACAGTCCTGCTGGCGGGGCCTCTGGCTGTCCAGCTCTTTCTGTGCAGCTCAGAGCTGTACACTCTTGTTTCGCATTTTATGTCCATTTCCAGTTCCTCTTGTACACCTTCCTTGCCTGCCCCCAGAGATGTACATTGCGTTACTTTTCTCTAGCCGCCTCCTTCTCTTTGCAGTCCCTGAAGGAGACCTCAGATCCTTGCTCTCTGCTCTGACCTCCGCATTGAGCGGCTCAACTCTCCCAAGAAGGTCCTGAAACTAAATGGTTAAGATCAGTGGTCAGGTTTGCTGTTTGTTAGCTGCTGTAAGCAGTGTCCTGCATTTCCAATGGATTAAAGAATCCTCTGTGGGAGAAACTCAGGCGGTGCTGATCTCTCACAAAAAGGACATTTCCCAAATTTGATTTCCAAATACCTGCACCCTTCTGTCCAACCTGAAAAAGTGGGAGCTGAAGGCCCTTTGGAAAGGTAGAGTTCTGCTCATAAAACTTTACTGAAATGTTCCTTAGGTTCTCCTTGAAGCCAACTAATAGTCAAAGGGGACAGAGAAAGAAGGGAAGGGAAGGGAAGGGGAGGGGAGGGAAGGGA